>LPNX010758790.1:206314-235642 GCA_001517045.1 Pseudotsuga menziesii | reverse complement strand
GGGGGGGGGGGGGGGGGGGGCTGACTTGCATTCACATTTCCATGATTCTAGGTGGAGATTGAGGAGGAGATTGGATAGGAGTTTCAAAAGGTGAGCAATGAGGGTACTTTGGTCCTAACTGATTTAGGGGTTGCACAATCTCTCGCAAGGTGGTTTCTACTAGCTCTTCAAATTATTCCACTAATACTAAATCCTCATGGTAAGGACATCCCTTCTTACGAAACTCTCTTATAGGAAAAGAAAGAATAATGGGAAATCCTCCAATATTCTTTGCATACGCCCTTATGATTCTCCTTAAATCATCAACCACCTTGTTATCAATAGGGTATAGATACTCTATAACTTTTTCTTCATGACTAGGTCTCATAGGGAAACTAGATTCAGAACTATAACCGATGGAGTGTTCTCGAGAAAATGAATTTCCTCGGCTAGCCATGCACTGGAGGCCCTCCTTCTAGCACTAAAAATTATTGAGGCCTGGAAAAACCCAGGTAACAACATTAGGGATTCTCCCCAATAAACATTCCCAATTAGCTTGTTATTGTTTGGAATGGGTAATCCGTCCAGTTTACGGTCCAACTACCGTAGGTCAAGTAATGGCTTAAGATTGCTTTACTAGTTGCGGCCCGGTCCTCCGTTTAAGTATATTTTTTGTTTTATTTTATATATTATATGCAAGTGCCTAATATAAGTGCAATTGATAGAGACAATGAAGAGTTCACAATGTGATGCGCAGGTTCTTACCTCTCGTCTTATTACCCCTTTTGTTTCTAAATCACAAACAAATAACAACTATGGTAAGCTAGCTAATTCTATCTAACCTATCCCTAGGGAGCAAGATTATATTTAATGATGAGTAATGCATTGTAAAACATGCATTAAGAATATTACAGATAATGGTTCATGTTAGTTTTTCAACATTTAAGCTAGCATTATGTTAAGATCTTTTCACTGAGAGAATAACAAGCACAGCAATCACATAAGCACATCAAAAGAGACAAGAGACACAAAGATTTTAGGAGGGGAAACCATAAATGGAGAAAACCCCTCAACTTCCTCTAAGATAGTATCACCACAAGATGTGATCCCAAAACAGTAAGATGACCTCCCAACACAACAACAGCCTTCTGTCTTCTGTCAAGCCAAGTATTTCCTTCTCCAAAGGTGCGCCACACTTGAGAGAGCAAGAGAGCTAAGTCACAAGTGATAAATAGAGAGACACACACTCTCTATTTATATTAGTTCGTTCACTTAAGTTGCCATTTCACATGTAGGCTCAACCCTAATAATTACTACTCGAGCCTACACCTTAATTAGTGTATAATAACTCAAGTGCCCCGAAACTGTGGGGACTTACCTAATGACTTGACATGACTTGTTTACATTATTAATCCTCCCGATCGGAACATCGGGGCATGACCACATGACTCAAATACATAATAGAAACATCCCGGAATAAGCCTCGGGTTACAATACATAAGATACATTGAAGAATACATTCCGAAGTTACATATACATCAACACTCCCTCTTAACTAGGAAGGTATTCTTTCGACACAATTTTTCAGCACTGGTCTTCTTCTCTGCATCAACTGGATCATCTGAGTCATCTTCATCTTCAAGTCATCCTCGTCTTCAAGTCATCTGGATCTGGATCATCTCTCGATCTGGATCATCATAAAATGGCATCACTTGATCTAGATCATCACTCGATCTGTATCAACATCACTGGACTGGATCTGGATCATCACTCAATCTGGATCATCTCTCTAGACAGGATCTGGATCATCACTCGATCTAGATATCTACTGCTGGATCTGGATCATCACTCGATCTGGATCTCTACTGCTGGACCTGGATCATCACTCGATCTGGATCTCTCGGAGTCATCATAACTGGATCTGGATCATAGCTCGATCTAGATCTCCACTGGTCATCATCAAGTGTGTACTATCTCGTCATAGGAAGTTCTATAGAGCCAGCCCTATTTCATGCTGGTTGTAGGCCTACTCTCATGTAGGTCTTCGCCCAGGACTTACATCTGACCTGCTCGTCAGAAAGGAATGCCCAGCACTCACATCTAATCATGTAGTAAACTACAATCACATCAGAAAGGCCCAGCACTCACATTCACCAGCATGATAGGAAATCACATCACTAATATCTATGAAATGGCTCTGCACTTATATCTGACCTACTCGTCAAAAAGGCACAATCCCATCCAGGATGGAACCACATCCGCTCACAATGATGGGAGACTCTCATCCAGGCTGGATCCACATCCGCTCACAATGATGGGAGACTCTCATCCAGGCAGGAACCATATCTGCTCACAATGATGAAAGATTTGTGCACTCACATCTGACCTAGTAGGCACTGAATCCTACACCCTCATTAGAATGGCCCCCAGTCCCTGACTGAGCTACATGGTAACTGACCATGCGCCTCCACTCTCCAGGAGAGTGGCAATTTCCCTTACATCTGTCCTACTCGACAGAATGGCCAGCACTCATATCTATCATGGGAGGAACTTAATCCTTTAGCCATGACCAGAATGGCTCATCCCTTACATCTGACCTATTCATCAGAATGGATCAATCCCACCCAATGATGGAAGACTCTCAACTCTAATGAGAAGAGATTTCTGCACTTACATCTGACATGGAAGGAACTAAATCCTTTAGCCATGAACATAATGGCTCTACCCTTACATCTGACATGCTCGTCAGAATGGCACAATCCCACCTAATGATGGAATACTCTCAACCACAATGAAGAGAGATTTTTGCACTTACATCTGACATGGAAGGAACTAAATCCTTTAGCCATGAACAGAATGGCTCTGCCCTTACATCTAACATGCTTGTCAGAATGGCACAATCTCAGCACTCATATCTGACATGGAAGGAACTGAATCCTCCCCCAACCATGATTAGTCCTGACTACACCAAGGGTTTTTACATATTCTCTTTTGCATCTTATGACATAGTGGAAGCTGTACTGTTACAAAAGAATGATGAAGGTCTTGATCATCCAATTGCTTTCTTCAACAGAATCCTGAGAGATGCTAAGCTGAAGTTGTTGATGTATTTGTAACTTCGGAATGTATTCATCTATGTATCTTATGTATTGTAACCTGATGTTTATTCTGGGATGTATCTATAATGTAATTGAGTCATATTGTCATGCCCCGATGTTCTGATCGGGAGAATCAATAATGTAAACAAGTCATGTCAAGTCATAGTGAGTAACCCTCCGATTGTCTAAGGATTAAAGTCCCTGTAGTTCCAGGGCACTAGGGTTATTAGACTCTCCTAGTAGAGGTCAGCCCTGGTATGGTTTTATTCATGTCAGGATTAGTATAAATAGAGAACTAGAGTCTCTATTTATCACACAATTTATACACACTCAAGTGTAGTGCATAGTTGAGGAAGGAGAAGACACTGGGGCTAGGAAAGAAGAAGATTACTGCTATTGGGATATCACTTATTGTTTTGTGGCTTTTACTATTTTGGTGCTGATTCTATCTCTGAGGAAGTTACGGGGTTTTCTCCTTTATGGTTTCCTCGAGGAAAAACACTATGTTCATTGTCGCTTGTGTTTGATTGCTGTACTTGTTATTCTCTTAGTTAAAGATCCTAATAATGCTAGCTTAATGTTGAAAAACTAACATGGTATCAGGGCTAAACTGAGAAGAAGACACTGTGAAGCTACAGGAACTAGGGCTTCCTAGTTTGTGGATCTTCCTCCACATATTTCAGTAAAAGTAAGTTGGAATAACTCTCCTCCTTAGGGAGCATCTTTCTGTCGAAGCAGAATCCAATTCTGGGGTTTATCAGTTTTGGACCCAACACTACTGTCGAAAATTAGGTGTTTTCACATAATAGGAATTTTTTAGTGAGCCCAAGCCTAGATTGATATCCTCCCCAAAATCAAATTTAGGGACAAATTTCAAGGAATTTGGGTGGATAGAACTATGGAAAAGAAAACCCTAATTTGCTCCTGAACCAACTCTGCAGAATTTCAGCTCAAGTTTCAGATCCGACATCTTGAACCTGGTATGATCTAAAATATTTTATATTTCCATTTGAGGTTCTTAGTTAAGATGTCTCATCATACCAAGCTTGATGAAAAGCTTGAGGGAGCTGATAACTTCTGAGCCTGGAAGTATAGGATCTCCCTGGTCCTAGAAGAGAATGAGTTAGACTCCTACATTCATGAGGAGGTTCCAGTTCCAGAGGGAGATGAGGAAAAGGCCTTACATAAGAAGAGAATGGTTATGGAAAAGAGGATCATTGCTGATTCTATCAAGGATGACCTTATCCCATAGGTGTCCTCTCTTAAGACACCTAAAGCTATGTTTGATGCCCTAACCAAGTTGTTTGAAGGGAAGAACATAAACTAGAAGATGAATCTAAGGAATCAACTAAAGAATGTGAAGATTCAGAATACAAAAACTATACAGTCTTACTTCACAAGGGTTTCTCAGATCAAGGAACAATTAGAAGCTATTGATGAAGAAGTTGAAAATGCAGAGTGGGATGACTACTTTGAATGGCCTTCCTAGGTGATGGGATTCTTTCAACCAAGGAATCTATTCTAGAAAGAAGCTAGTCAAGTTCAGTAGACTATGGGAAGAGTGCTTTTAAGAAGAAGCTTGGATAGCAGCTCAAGAAGAGAAGATGGGAAGTGAAGATCAAGCTCTCATAGTTCACTCCAAGAGAAGCAGAAGAAGACCTCATCATTTCAAAGGTAAGAATCCTCATCATAGAGATAACAATAGAAAGGACCTATCTAGAATAAGATGTTATACATGTGATGAGATATGGCACTTTACAAAAGACTGTCCTAAGAACAAGAACCACTCTCATAAGAAGAAGGGGAACAAAGGAAGACATCATGCTCATGCTGCAGAGGATGATGAACCATCCAAGAAGAGATCCAGATATGAAAGTGAAGATTCTTCAAGCGAGGATGAATATGTTATGATCTCCACTCTCACAGGTAACATAACTCATGGTAGTGATGATTGGCTTATAGACAGTGGGGCTTCCAAACATATGAATGGATTCAAGGAATCCTTTATAAGACCGTCAGAACATGAATTAGCTCACAAGGTGAAGCTAGGAGATGACTACCAATATCCAATAAAAGGTAGTGGGGAATATTCATATAAAATAGAATCTGGTAAGTCTCTAACAATGAAAGAAGTATTGTTTGTGCCAGGACTCAAGAATAACGTTCTCTCCATATCAGCATTGGATGCAAAAGGAATGCGGGTTGCATTCATAGATTGTCAAGTCATTATGTGGACTAGAGGAAAGACTATCGATGATGCGGTAGTGATTGGAGAATAAGAAGGATGATTGTACACATTGAAGGGCCATCCAGAACAAGCCTTGGTCCATGAAATAGTAGAGCCAAATGAACTTTGGCATAGAAGGCTTGCACATGTGCATTACAGAGCACTACCTATTGCAAGCAAAGCTATTGAAGGTCTTCTAGAATTCCAAGAAAAACATGATGGTGTTTGCAAAGGATGTGTGAAAGGAAAGAATACAGAGAAGACATTTCCCAGCAGCGAAAGGAAAGCCAAAGACATACTAGAAATCATCCACTCTAATGTATGCGGTTCTATGTCATCAAACTCACTAAGCGGGTATGCATACTATGTTTCTTTTATTTATGATTTTTCTAGAAAGACATGGGTTTACTTCATGAAGAACAAAGATGAAGTATTCAGTAAGTTCAAGGAATTCAAATCCTTGATCAAGAACCATACTGAAAACAAGATTAAGACTTTTCAATTAGATAATGGCGGAGAATTCACTTCAAATGAATTCAAAGAGCTATGCAAAGAATCAGCAATTAAGAGGGAGTTGTCCACTCCTTATAATCCACAAGAGAATGGGATTGCGTAATGGAAGAATAGAACTACCATGGAAGCTGCAAGAGCTATGCTTCATGATCAAAATCTTTCTATGCATCTTTGGGCAAAAGCTGCCAAAATAGTGGTGTATGTACAGAACCATACTCCACATAGAGTACTCAAGAACAAGACTCCTGAAGAAGTCTTCTCCGGCAAGAAACCAGAAGTCTGCCATCTCAAAATATTTGGCTACCCTATATACATACACATTCCAAAAGAGAAGAGAACAAAATTAGATCCTTCAGGAAAGAAGGGTGTATTTTTGGGATACTATGAAATATCGAAGGCTTACAGAATATATTTCCTAGGATACAAGAAGATTAACATCAGCAAGGATGTAACATTTGATGAAGACATGGCTTACAACAAATCCAAAAAGAGACCTGCTGAAGAACTTGAAGAAGCAGAAGCAGAAGCACCCAGAATTCATGATACAACCATGAATGAAGAAGCTCAAGAAGAAGAACGAGAATTTGAAGAACCACAAAGACCTATAGATCCACCTCTGGAGAAGAATCCTCATAAGAGGAAACCTACTTGGGTACGAGAACTTATCCAAGGTGTAGAAAGATATGGGGCTCTAGAAGAGAATCACAGAGAAAGAAAGAGGACCAGATCCTGCTCTGGGTATGTAGCCTTAATATGTGATTTCATTGACAAAGAACATTCTAGTTATGAAGAAGTAGCAGAACAGAAAGAATGGAAGGATGCTATGATCGAAAAATACCAATCGATCATGAATAATGATGTCTGGGATGTTGTCCCAAGACCATACAGGAAGTGAGTTGTAACTTCCAAATGGATCTACAAGATCAAGCATGCTGTAGATGGTAGCATTGAAAAATATAAGGAAAGATTTGTAGCTCGGGGTTTCTCTCAGAAAGAAGGAATAGACTATGAAGAAACCTTTGTACCTGTATCCAGATACACTTCCATCAGATTAGTACTTTCTTTGGCTACAGTGATGAAATGGAAGATACACCAGATGAATGTTAAGACTGATTTCTTGAATGGTGTAGTGGAAGAGGAAGTGTATGTAGAAAAACTACTTGGTTTTGAGACACATGATAGGAAGTCTCATGTGTGGAGATTGAAGAAAGCCCTGTATGGTTTGAAACAAGCACCCAGGACCTGGTACAGCAGAATTGATAGCATTCTATCTAGTTTGGGATTCACCAAGAGTAAAGTAGATTCCAACCTTTACTACAAGGTTCAGGATGGCAACCCAGTGATGCTTCTAATATATGTAGATATTTTTTTGTGACAGGTATGGATGGGTTGATTGCTGATACAAAAATAAAGCTTGCTTCCAAGTTCGAGATGAAGGACTTGGGGTATGATGCATTACTTTCTAGGTATGGAGGTGTGGCAGAGTACAGATGGAATCTTCCTTGGACAAGGGAAGTATGCAGTAGAGATCCTGAAGAGGTTTGGGATGATTGACTGCAAAGCTATAGCCACACCGATGGCATCGAACCTGGAGCTATTGAGTGATGCTTCATCAGATTCAGTTGATGCTACAATGTATCATTAGATGATTGGGTCATTGATGTACCTGATGAACACAAGACCAGATATTTGCTTTGATGTGAACACCTTGAGCCAGTTCCTGAGAGATCCAAGACATGTTCACTTGACTGCTGCAAAGCATATTTTGAGGTACCTAAAGGATACAGTTGACTATGGGATCAAGTACGATGTGAATCAAAAGATTAACATGGAGGTTTATGTTGATTTAGATTGGGCAGGCAGTGCCATCGATAGGAAGAGCACTGTAGGGTGTTGCTTCAGTATGGGGTCAGGTGTGATCTCTTGGTTTAGCAGGAATCAATCCTATGTGGCACTGAGTACATTTGAAGCAGAGTATGTCACATCTTGTTCAGCTAGTTGCGAGGCAGTATGGCTACAGAAGCTACTATTTGATTTATTTGATCTCCAGTTGGATGCTACTTGTATACATTATGACAACCAAAGTTGCATGAAGTTGTCAAATAATCCAGTGTTCCATGACAAGTCGAAGCATATAGATATCAAGTACCACTATATCAGGGATATGGTGCAGAGGGGAGCAGTGAAGCTATGGTATGTTGCGACAGAGGAACAGATAGCTATTGTATTGACGAAGCCATTGGCTAGGGTGAAGTTTGAGTACTTCAGGAAGAAGCTTGGTGTTCTCTAGATCGATATTTCCTCCAAGGGAAAGTGATGAGTCCCATATCCATTCTGATATGGTGAGAGGATTGGTTCCTTCCATGTCAGATATGAGTGCTAAGATGAGTAACCATTCTGACGAGTAGGTCAGATGTAAGGGCTGACCCATTATGTCATGGTGAGAGGATTGCTTCCTTCCATGTCAGATATGAGTGTTGGACATTCTATTGAGTAGGACAGATGTAAGGGAAATTGCCATTCTTTGAATGGAGCTGCCTGGTGAGGTACTGGGAACACTCAGTCTAAGACTGAGTAGCCATTCTGATGTGATAGAGGGATGTGTTCCCACTTGATCAGATGTAAGGGATAAACCATTCTATCATGGATAAAGGATTAAGTTCCTTCCATGTCAGATGTGTGTGTTGGCCATTCCAACAAGTAGGTTGGATGTAAGGGAAACTACCATTCTCTAGGAGAATGGAGGCACCTGGTCAGTTACCAGGTATCTCAGTCGAGGAGGACTGGGGGCCATTCTAATATGACTGTAGGATTGGTTCCTACAAGATTAGATGTGAGTGTAATCCCTTTCATCACCATGAGCAGGATTTGTTCCCGCCTAGATGAATGTAAGTGCAGAAATATTTCATCATTGTGAGCAGGATGTGTTCCATCCTAGATGAGATTCTTTCATCATTGCGAGCAGGATGTGGTTCCGACTTGGGTGGAAGAAGAAATTTATTCCATCATTGTGAGTAGGATGTGGTTCCAGCCTGGATAAAAGTGAGGAAATCTTCCATTATTGTGAGTAGGATGTGGTTTTGTCCTGGGTGAAAGAACATAGTTATTTCATCATTGTGATCAGGATGTGGTTCCGGCCTGGATGGAAGTGCAGAACTCTTCCATCATTGTCAGTAGGATGTGTTCCATCCTGGATGGATGTGAGTACTGTGCCTTTCTGACAAGTAGGTCAGATGTAAGTGCTGAAGCCTTTTCACAGATGATATTAGTTGTGTGCTATCATGCTGGTGAATGTGAGTGCTGGGCCTTTCTAATGATTAGGTCATATATAAGTGTTGGATAAGACCTACATGGAGGATAGGCCTACAACCAGCATGAAAAAGGGTTGGCTCTGTAGAACTTCCTGTGACGAGAAGAATCATGAGATAGCACCAGGGATGATCCAGATCGAGTGATGATTGAGATCCAGTGATGATAGCTAGTGGTGATATAGATTGAGTGATGATCAAATTCTAGTGATGATGATCCAGCAGTGATGATCCAGATCCAGTGATAACAGCCAGTGATGATCTAGATCGAGTGATGATCCTGATCCAGTGATGATGTCCCATGATGATCTAGATCTAGTGATGATGTCCCATGATGATCTAGATTGAGAGATGATCCAGATCCGATGAATTGAAGATGAAGATGACTTGAAGACTCAAGAATACCTGAGATGTAGATGACAAGATGATCCAGTTGATACAGAGAAGAAGACCTATGCTGAAAATGGTGTCGAAAGAATACCTTCCTAGTTAAGAGGGACTGTTGATGTATTTGTAACTTTGGAATGTATTCATCTATGTATCTTATGTATTGTAACCCGATGTTTATTTCAGGATTTATCTATAATGTAATTGAGTCATATTGTCATGCCTCGATGTTTCGATCAGGAGGATAAATAATGTAAACAAGTCATGTCAAGTCATAGTGAGTAACCCTACGATTGTATAAGGGTTAAAGTACCCACAGTTCTAGGGAACTAGGGTTATTAGAATATCCTAGTAGAGGTCAGCCCTGGTATGGTTTTAGTAATGTCAAGATTAGTATAAATAGAGAATTGGAGTCTCTATTTATCACACAACTTATACACACTCAATTGTAGCACATAGTTGATGAAGAAGAAGACATTGGGGCTTGTCAAGAAGAAGGTTACTACTGTTGGGAGATCACTTACTGTTTTGGGGCTTTTACTATTTTGGTGGTGATTCTATCTCTGAGGAAGTTGTGGGGTTTTCACCTTTATGGTTTCCCCGAAGAAAAACATTGTGTTCATTGTCTCTTGTGTTTGATTGTTGTACTTGTTATTCTCTCAGTTAAAGATCCTAATAATGATAGCTTAATGTTGAAAAACTAACAAAAGTATGACCCAATTGAGAAGCAAAATTATGCTCTCATAAAATCTTTGAAGACTTTCAGAATCTACATTTTCCATGCAAAGGTCATTGCGTATGTCCCTTCAACTGCTGTGAAGGATGTTTTGACTCAGCCTGACATTGATGAGAAGAGAGCTAAGTGGATTGCCAAAATCATTGAGTTTGATGTAGAGGTGAAACCCACCAAGCTGGTAAAGGGATTAGGTCTAGCCAAACTCATGGCCAAATAAAACTGTGAACTGATGGGAATAAATTTCACATGTGTCAAATCAGCAAAGTTGCAGATTATGGTAGCAGCTAAAATAGAAGTAAATCAAGATCAGGATAACAGTACACCAGTAGCTAAGAACATATCTTCATGTGAGTGGTACTCAGGTATCATTCAATTTCTACTTAAATTAGAAGTTTCCCCTAATCTCACTCCTAACCAAGCACGAGCCCTTAAGTTGAAATCTGTTAAGTTTTGCATATTTGACAAACTGTTGTATTGGAGGGATCAGTATGGGATTTTTTTAAGGTGTCTAGATAAAGAGGAAGCAGAGCAGGTCATGCATCACTTTCATTCCAGTACATGTGGGGGCCACCACTACTGGAAAACCACAGCCCACAAGATATTAAAAGTAGGATACTATTGGCGAGTCCTCTTTGCTGATGTATGCACTTTTGTAAGGGCCTGTGACCAATGTCAAAGATTTATAGGGAAGCAGCAGCTCAAATCCTTGCCCCTTAGGCCTATTACAGTGAATGGGACTTTCCAGCAATGGGGTCTAGATTTCATAGGTGAAATAAATCCATCTTCCAGTGCACAACATAAATGGATCTTAGTAGCCACTGACTACTTTACCAAATGGATAGAAGTTGTACCCACCAGAAATGCCACTCACCAAGTCATCATGAGATTTTTATATGAGAACATCTTCAATAGTTTTGGTTGTCCAGTAAGGTTAGTGACTGATAATGCACCAACTTTTAAGGCTGGGGCATTAGTTCAAATGTGTGAATCAATGGGTATCCAACTGGTGCACTCCACATCCTATTAGCCCTGAGGAAATGGCCTGGCTGAGTCATCCAACAAAAGCTTAGTCAGAATCATCAGGAAACTGCTAGAGACAAATAAAAAAAGATGGGATTCAAAAATTAAGTTTGCCTTATGGGATGATAGGGTAACAGACAAAATATCCATAGGGACTTCTCCATTCAAGTTAGTTTTATCCAGCTCATCCTTCCAATGGAAAAGTTCTTTTAGGAAGAGGAAGATGAACCAAATGATATGATGAGAAGGATGATGGATTTGGTGGAGTTACAGCAGATCAGGGATAAATTTGTAGGAAAATCAGAGGCTCATCAACAGAGGATAAAGGGCATTTTTTACAAAAGAGAAAAGGCAGACAACTTCTAGGTCAGGGATTGGGTCCTTAAGTGGGATGTTGTCAGACAGGACAAGGGGAAACATGGAAAAATTGAATCTTTATGGATTGGCCCTTTTTGTTATAGACCAGTTATATAATAATAACACCTTCAAATTGCAGAATCTAGAAGGTGAAGAGGTATTCGATGGCCTAGTAAATGGGCGGTTCCTAAAACTCTATTTTATTTGAGGCTCTAAGGCCTTATGATTGTAAATTAGTAGATAGTAGGTTGTTTTCCTTTCAGAATAAGACTCCATGCCCAATTGTTATAGTTGATTTTACCACACCAGGTGAATCACACTTGTATGGCCTTCCCCTGTCCCTATGCAGACTCCTTAGACCCCTTGGACCATTTTTTGTCCTTTGATTTTTCCTAGACCATCCCTATAAACATGTGAAAATTGATATACATGACTTTTAAACCCCTTATCGTGTATATAAGTAGGTTTGACCTCTAAAACCGTGTACATTGGGATGTGTACAAAATCCAAATCCTTTTGGAGTTTTCCTTGAAATGAATCCGACTCACTTGTCTCCTGGCCTTCCATATGCCTTGAGATCGCTCGGATTCGACCTTTCATTACCCCTTTGAAAAGCTATATAAGGAACTCTTTGGATACATTGAAGGCATAAGAGAATTGAGAGGAAAGAAACTATATTCCATTGTTGCCAGAACTTGTGCTTGAGTCTGCATCCCTTTGTCCCTTGGAGCACTTTGGTGTTCTTCCAAAGCTTGTCTTTTGCTTGTGAGCTTGTTATCGAGAGATGGAGGATTGAGGTGGTGGAGGCCCAAGTGGGGGATTCAGTTTCTCTGATTCGCAGACGTGCCAATAGAGATTGTATCCATTGTAATCTCTGATTTAATATTAATAGAAATATCTTTTCCTGTCCAATATTGTATGTTTGAATGAATATTTGATCCATGGATGATTTCAAATGCTTATACATTGTTGATTATATAATGTATAGTAGATATAACACCAATATATATAGTATGTTTTTCTTGTTTACTTGTTGTTGAGGAAGTGATTCATCAACTCAAGCTGAAGTTGGAAAGCTCAATGGGGGTTTACTTCAACCATCCGGAATAAGGTACAAGGTCTGATCCTTTAGTGTTAGATATTTGATTTCTCTTGCATATTGGAAAGGATTGATTTTTGGAGTTAAGATATTTGTTGTGGTTCCCCAAGACATAGGAATTTCTTTTCATAACAGAATTGGTGATTTCGCTAGGGAGTTCCTAGTAGTTGTCCTTTGGGGGTTTTCTATCGGCATTCAATGACTTTGAATTGCTCTTTTTCTCTTGTTTCTGTGTTAGGTCTAGGGGCATGTTTTCCTGGTAGTGTCTGATTGGTGTGAAGTTTGTCTCAGCTTGTTTTTTTTCCTTTATTTTTATGCACCTTTCTTCCTGTACATGAGTTTTTAACTCATAGTCGCATATATACGCAGTTTTCACTGCTATTTCCGTGTACACAGGTGGGTTTATTGCGAAAAGTCACGTATGCCCTTAGTTTTTCCTTCTAGAGGAAGATTGATTGTTGCTGGGTGAATTTGGATGATTGCTGAGTCTCCTTTGATACTACTAGAGTCTGTATACACCTCTGTTTCTAACCAAAGACATTTTTTTAGGGTAAAATTTCTTTTTTGAAGAATGTTCTTGTCATTGCATTTTCGATTTTTTTTGGGGGGATTAGTGCATTAGATTTATTTTACCTTAGTACTTTGATTGAGTGCTGCTTGAGTGTGCTTGCAGAGTCTGGGGGTTGTAGAACCATTCTTTTGCTTTAGTATCTCATTTTTATTTCAAACAATCCAAAAATATTTTATTATCATTATGCATTGCATCTTGCATTTTGCATAGTACTTGCACTATATCTGCTTTGAAGTATTAGTCAGGATTTCATATAGGAAATCTTGCATTTATCATTCGAATAAAATTGTGCATTTCACATAGTAGCATACCCTATTTTTCATGGACACAATGCATTTGCATTGATTGTTAGGTGTGCATTTTGCTTCATGTTGTGTCATAATGCTATTAGTTGCACGGCCATATACCTCTTTTGAGTAATAAAGCCAATTAAAATCAATGCTTAATTAAAATGAACTACACTATTTTATTTGACAGGGTTTACCAACAAGATTAGGTTTCAGGGTCTTGGAATAGTTCATTGTGAGTAAATTCTACAAGACCACTAAACAACAACATGTATGTGTCTGTCTAGGTGAGTGTGTGAAATTCATTGGTATAACCAGTGTTTCTTAGGATCCTCCTCTCAAAATGGAGTTAAGCACAAGGCAGTGTGAGTGGTTATTGATTGGGATGATCCCTAGTCATAACTGAGTAGTACCAGAGATATTTCCAGGATTGTATTCGTATATGGGGGCTCTTTCGAGAGTTTTAGGCTTTGCTACCCTACCCATACGGTCAATCCCGCCTATGAATGTTCACTTGAGAATTGATTATATTAGGGTGACCTTAGTTGCCTTACCTAGGATATCGAGGGGGTACTCTGTAGGGGTTATTCTGCGGGTGTCCCAGTCAGGTTGGGGTCAGACAGCACAGTTGCTTTACGTGTTGAAGCTGAGGGCCACAATAATTGGTTACGTACCTCTGCTTGTTGTGTATGGGAGTCTCAAGCCTCTCCTAGGTGAGACATACTTGCTTCATTCAGGAGCTCATTTATCCTACCCTTGATTGCTTGTGTTTGGATTTATATTTATTGGTGTATGCTCTGTGCACGTTAGCTTGCCTAGGGTTTGCGTAATTAGAGAGTCTTTTATATTTTTTGAGTCATTGTGGATTCGGGTGCGGCTCCTCGCCGTTCTCGTTGTTTAGCAGGACTTTCTCCTTCTACATCTCCTCCTCCTTTGGGAGAGAGAAATAGATAGTTTAGGAAGACTACTTCGTACATTGATTCATACACGATGGGAGACCATGTTGAAGGTATTCCTAAACCACCTTATCCCATTAAAGTGGAAGATGGGGAGATTAATCCTAACTATGATCCTTCACCTAATTTGACTGAGTTAGGTTTTGTGATTTCTGAGATAGGTACTTTTCATGATAGACCTACTTACTCTAGTATTGATCCCCCATTGATGCATCTCTGGTATGGAATGTTAGAAGATGATGAGACTCATTTTGAACCACTAGTTATGGTAGTTATAGTATGTCTGGTTTTCCCACACATGATTTGGCATTTCATGTCGAGTCTGTGTTTGAGCCTAACACTACGCCTGGGGGCACTCTCATTCCTTACCATGCAGAGAGGTTTGGAAGCACAAGTCACATTGCACCTTCCATCCCGGTGGTGGAAGCTACATCACATATTCCTACTATGCCTAGGGTTAGTGATCCTATTATGATACCAGATCCAAAATGAGTGAATATAGGGAACAACACATATATAATTTCATGGGTCCCTTTTTCCTTTGTCCCTAGTTCTTCGAATGTTCACCCTCCATCTCATTCACATGGTCCTTCGCGTCAGAATGTTGCTACGAGTCATGTCTATACTGCTGTTACTTGACCAGTTGTGTCTCAGGTTCAAGTACCGCCCATTGTTTCAGGAGGTCATGTTCATACTTATAGAGGTCATGTTACTACTTCTGGAATGTATATTCCTACTTCCAGAATGTATATTCATACTTCCAGACCATATATTCCTACTTATGAAGTGTCTCATGGGACATCTCATGCAATGACTTGTGGACCTTATTATGGGACACAGTATGGACAAGGTTCTTCACCTTATGGGTGCGGGTATCAAGAACCCACTTACTCTCCAAATTACGGCTTTGTAGCTTCGAATAGTCAAGGTATACCACACTATGGTGCTTCCATGCAACCCTATATGGGTCAAATGGGAGGAGGACACTATGGTCAAGGCCATGGTGGTTATGGTAATTAGACCTATGTGAATCAAAACTATCAGGGAGCGGTCCATCGACCTACTCATACTAGGCTCCCTTTCCTCTCAATGCTAAATCTTCCTGACTTGTCAAGATTGACGAATGATCCTGTAGATCATGACCCAGCTTGGCCGAATGTCCCTACTAAGCTTCCTTGGACATACCCAAATTCAAGGGGAAACCGGGAGAGGATCTGAGCAAACATGTTACTACCTTTCACCTATGGTTCTCTTCAAATTCCTTACACCAAGATTCGATTTCTTTAAGGCTGTTTCAACGCACCCTTACAAGGCCTGCCATGAAATGGTGTATTGAGCTACCTAGGGGGGCATTCGCTTTGTTAGATGACCTAGCAATGACTTTTCTTAACCACTTCTAGCTACCAGTGCGTTACGACGTTGGTACGAAACTCTTGTCGACATTTTGGTAGGATAAAGCCACACATATCTTGGACGATATCCAAGAGTGGCATAGATGGAAGAGGTTGATTAAAGCCTTTATACCACTGGAATTCCTCCTTGAATGGTTCCTTGAATCGTTATTGCCTCATATAGCGAAGGATGTTTCTACATCCGGAGTGCAAAATGAGGAACAAGCCATTTTTAGGGCATAGGAACTGGATTTGATTTATGCTCAATCTGGTTTTTTATATGAGATCATTCCCAATTCTCTGCATTCTATTTTAAACCCCAAAGTTAAACCCGGACCACATGCCGATGGCATTGTTGGTTGTACGAGTGCTAAACCTGTGGATTCGGTTGTGAAACAGGTCAGTCAATTGTCAATCAACCAATCTACTTCAGGACAAGCCACAACTTCGTCTCAACCCACCCAAATGATGAGTTTGCTTTTGGTGCAATCGTCAGACCAGAAGGGTAACCAACAACCCGGAAGGAATAAAAAGAAGGGAAAGAACAATCGTAAGGGTGGGAATAGGAACGAAAATGCTAATACTAATGCAAAGAACATTCGTAATGCTTGGGGGGGACAAGAAATCTAAACGTAAGGTTAAATTTCCTTACAAGTTGTGTAAGGACTATCACCTCACTTACTTGTTCCCTCGTATCGATGAAGCCTCGAGATTCTTAGTGCAGGGCCCAGCTGTGATAACTAACCCTTTACCTCACAATCAAAACATGAACTCGAGGGCCCATGATCAATCTGGTGGTGATCAAGATCCACCAAAGGGTAGTGGTCATGGTTGCATTAACATGGTGTGTGTTGTGAAGGTTGTGACCCGTGCAAAGGACTATGGTTCATCACAACCTAACCTAGGAAAGGAACCCGGTCCACCAGGGACTCCTTTGGATATTGAAAAACCTGTGGATAAACCTGAATTTGCACCTCGCATTCCTAAGGGAGTCCTTAAGCGTTCGGGGCACAATCCTAATTCCCGTTCCACCCAGAACTATTTTGTTGTCGAGGATTTGGGCCACACTCCTTGTGCGATGTCTGCACTATAAGTACTTTAGAGTTGTCCTTCACAAAGGAAGGCTCTACTTTCTACCCTTGGTGTGAATGATGATAATTCTTCCTCCGTGATTAAATTTGAAACCATAGGACTTCAACCTCGCTTGCCTTACTATGTGTCTCTTTTGATTCACGTAGAATGTATTAACATGACCATCAAGTGCATTGTGATTGACAAAGGTGCTGCTACTTCTGTGATTTATTTATCATGTTGGAAGGGTTTAGGTTCCCCTGAGTTGTCTAAATCAGCTACCATGTTAACTACATTTGATGGGAGATCATTTAGGCCGCATGAGATCCTTCCTTCCCTTAAGTTCCATTTGTGAGGGAATACCATTGCGATAGAGGTCGAGGTGGTTGATGCACCCCTTGACTACAATCTCTTGCTGGGTAGGAATTGAATGTATAGTATACAAGCTATAGCTTCTTCACTATTTCGCATTGTATGCTTTCCATTTAATGGGAATATAGTTATGATTGATTAAATGTCATTCAAGAATCCATCGGTTACCGCATATTTAGGAGCTTCAATCCCAATTGTAGAACACTCTCAGCAGCAACTGGGAGTGTGAGTGTGGGCATGTATCCATCCCTCATGGGAAGCTTTAGTTGTCCTGCACCTATCCTTATGATAGGGTCTAGTTCTGGAGAGGCTTTGAAATTTGTGAGATCGGTGTCTTTTCGCACAAGTCATATGGAATATCCTTTGATTCTTCCTACACTGAGTACTTCGAGTGAGCCCATCATGACAGACGTGCCATTGCCTACAACTATGGTAGCTTATCAAGCTAATATGAGTGTGTTGCAGAGCCGAGTCCTTCCTCTTTGCGAATGGAGGAGGAGGACCCATATGTGTCGCTTGCATGTGAAATTCAGTCTTCTCACATGCACAACTACCTTGATAGTGTTTTTCCTTCAAACAAAGTGATTATTGAGGCCATGTCAGGAGTTGAGCCACCTTGGGAAGAATTGCATCATAGATCTTATTTTCTTCCCAGGCTTGACCGCTTGGAGTGTGAGGACTTTAGGGAGGTTCTTAGTGAGAGAATTTGTAGTCCCATGGTTCCATTAATCTCTCCTGGTCCGATGGTTGAAGGGAACATGGAAAATATATCTCCAATGATTCCTACCAATATCTCTCACGATCCTGGCAGGATAGAGAATGTCTATATTGGGGCAGAATGTTCCCATGCTGAGATTCAAGAATACACCGAGCTGTTTAAAGAGTTTCGTGATATCTTTGCTTGGTATTATGACGAAATGCCAGGTATCGACCCTTGCATTGTTGAACATGAGATTAAGACTTATCCCAATGCTAAGCCTGTTTGACAACACTTGCGTGCAGTGAATCCTAGGAAAGCACCCACGATGAAGGCAGAGATAGAGAAATTGTTGAAATCCGGTTTTATCTATCCCGTTCCGGTTGATAAGAAGCAAGGAATGATTCACATATGTACTGATTTCCATGATTTGAATAGTGCCTGTCCTAAGGACAATTTATCCACACCATTTATTGATCAGATTTTGGATGAGTGTGCGGGTAGGGAAGTTTTTTCCTTTATGGACAGATTTTTTGGATACAATCAGATACAAATTAAACTTGAGGACCAACATAAGATTGCATTTATTTGTCCTTGGGGAACCTTTGCATATCAAAAAATGCCTTTTGGCCTTAAGAACACCGGAGCTACTTTTCAGCGGCCTATGACCTTGATCTTCCATGATCTCAAATCAATTATCAAAGTGTTTTTGGATGACCTTGCTGCTCATTCTCATGTGAGAATACGTCATTCCTATCATTTGAGATTGGTATTCGAAAGGTGCCACCATTATTTGCTTAGGTTAAATCCTCACAAGTGCATATTTTGTGTGAAGTCGGGTTGTTTATTAGGATTCATTATTTCTAAAGAGGGTATACAATTCGACCTTTTGAAGGTTGAGGAAATACTTCAGTTGTCTCCCCCGAAAAACATTCATCATCTTCAATGTTTCAAAGGCATGGAAAAATTCTTATGGATATTCGTTGTCAATTTTGCCAATTTGGCTAGAGACTTTATGTGTCTTTTGAAGAAGGACACCACCTTTTGTTGGGATGAGCAAGCATAGGAGTCCTTCGATGTGCTCAAGCGAGCCCTAGCATCGGCCCTGGTGATTAGTCCCCTAGACTATAGCCGTGATTTTCTACTTTATGTGGCCACATCCATGGGAATGATTGGTATGGTTTTGGTTCAATAGGATGAGAAGCTCCAGGAGCATGTCATATACTATCTGAGCCAGCTTATTGACAAAGAGATCTGTTATTCCCATGTTGAAAAGCTTGCCTTAGCTACCGTACATGTGGTTCAACGGTTGAGAAATTATATTCTCCTTTGCCAGACCTTGGTTGTAGCCCATGTCAATCCATTTCAATTTGTCCTCACTCGAAGGATGATTGGGGGAAAATATAATAAATGGATTGTCATCTTGTAATAATTTGATATCGAGTCTATTTCAGCAAAATCAAAGAAATCGTTAATTTTTGCGGAGCTTATATCAGATTTCTCAAGCGAGGTTGAGGAGTTGGTTTGTGAAGATATGTTTATCAATGAGCACATCTTCTTAATATCAACTTTAGACCCATGGTATGGGGATATTATTATATATTTACAAACATTGAAGGTCCCTACTCACCTCTCATGGGATGAACGACGATGATTACATCATGTGTCTAAGAATTACCTCATAGTGGATAGCACTTTGCACCGCCATGGGGTAGATTCTATTTTACGTCATGGTTTAACTCATGAAGAGGCTGAGGTAGTGCTGAATGATTGCCATGGAGGGGCGTGTGGTGGTCATTTATCTGGGCTTTCTACAGCCCAAAAAATCTTAAGAGCGGGTTATTTCTGGTCGTTGATCTTTAAGAATTGTGTAGATGCAGTCAAGAGGTGCCATCCTTTCCAGGTGTTTGCACGTAATATGCACTCAAAACCTTCCCCGTTACATCCCATCATCACTGCCAATCCCTTCACTAAGTGGGGGCTTGATTTTATGGATTGCAACCCAGCTTCAATTGGGGGGAATCATCATATCATAGTGGTTGTCGACTACTTCATGAAATGGATTGAGGCTATGCCTACAATTAAATCCAACGGTGAGATAGCTATGCACTTCATATTCAACCAGATTATTACTAGGTTCGGTATTCCAAGAGAGCTTGTCACTGACCATGGCTCGCACTTTCAGAATCGTATGATGGAAGAGTTGGCATCAAAGTTAGGGTATAAACAAGAGCATTCCTCCTCTTACTACCCTCAAGTGAATGGATAGGTAGAAGCAGTGAACAAATCACTCAAATCCATTCTCCAACGAACCATCGCACAAAGCAAGAATAATTGGCACATTATGTTATATCCTACTTTGTGGGATTATAGAAACACTATGAATACTGCCACGGGTTTTTCTCCATATCAACTTGTACATGGAGTGGTTTTGGTATTGTCGGTTTAGTGCGAGATTCCTTCTTTGAAGCTAGCCATAGAACTCTTACCAGGCACTTCACCATTGGAGGAGCGTTTGGTCCACCTTGAGCAACTTGATGAGAAGCGTCGAGATGCCTTGGTGGCTCTAGAAGTAAATAAGCGTCGCGTTAAGGTCCAGTATGATAAGTCTATCTGTCCAAGGAGGTTTAGTGAGGGAGAATTGGTCCTTTTGTGGGATCAACCGAAAGAACCCTTAGGGGAAGGAAAGTTTAACCCCATGTGGTGTGGCCCTTACGTCATTAAACGTGTGTTAGAGAAGGGCGCTTATGAGTTAGTGGATTATGAGGGAACGACTTTGGTGGAGCCTAGAAATGGGATCTATCTCAAAAAGTACTATGCATTATTTTCAGCCAAGGCTGGTTATTGTATATTATTGTACAATTTTGCATACGTAGGTCTTTTTCTTATGGTGATCGGGTTTTTTATTAGTTTCCATTTCTTTTTGCAGATGTCAGTGGAATATTCCACCTTCATATGATTTGCAGATGGTGCAAGCCATCACACTCAACACAGCCTCTACTACTTGGGTGATTTATACTCCTATAGGTCAGGTATTGTCTTCAGGAGGCGTATGTTTACGGCCATATTCAAACAATGTTGCTGAATATAGTGCCGTTATTGAGATTCTACGGGATGCCATTTTACATGGTGTTCTCTCTCTTGAGGTACGTCTTCATTCATAGTTAGTAGTGTCACAGCTTAATGGTTTGTACCATGTTAGAGATTTGACATTATTAAGAATATTCTTACGTGTGAGATTATTAGAACAGAAATTTGACAATATAACATACATACATGTTCCAATAATTAATAATCAACTTGTTGACTCATATGCTAACTACATGTTAGATTGGCATTTGTTTCATACATAATAAGCTCATCACAAACATAAATTTTTACACATGTAAATAAATAAATCGATCATCATAAAAAAATTTATAAACATCCAAAATGTGGTAATACATAGTGTCATAATACAAAAATGGGGCTCTTGAGCCACCAAAATATATAATACACGATAGTACAAAAAGTATCACTCCCAGGTATCTAAGCATGTGGAGGAGGGGATTTGTGATCATGGAATCTCACTACGGCTCTAGCTAGCCGTCGAAATAGCCGCACCCATGCTTGTGGTACACCCACCACCTGGCGCTGCATGGCCTCAGGAAAGTCCTCGACTTGTGCCATGGGTACTCTATGTGTCAGTCTCACAAAGTTGGTATGAATGATTTGGAGCATCTTCTCTGCATCCACACTCGTGATATCATCTCCTCTTCCCCTCCATCTATGACGAGGGAAGCCTTCATGCCATCATGGTCCCAGATCTACATGCATATGGTAGATGTCACTATGTATTGTCACCCAAAAACATGTCTTTTGATTCCACATAATCAGAAAACACAAAAAATTTAATAAATCAAAAATTTTTAAAAGAGGGTCGAGATTCATTACAAATGTCACTGTATTCTGATCCTGGTGGTAGCGACATGTGCGGGTCTCCCTAGAAATATATTGCCACATAGGGGTAGTCATCGAAGGAAACTATTTGTCATTGCCACCATGGAAAGAAATCAGTTGGATAGGGTTTGGACACCCTACCTCCACCCAATATTTGCATCGCATCCTCCCAACGTCATTGGACCGGATCTCGAACCCTGTGTAGAGGAACGTCAAATCTAGGGCTCAATCCTAGAATACGTTCAAAGAAAAACGTGCTTAGTATGCTGCTAAAACCGAAGTTTTGCACTCTTCCCATCTTGCACTCACTGAGCTAGTGTTTCATGTTGCCTAGTAGCGTAGTGCTCCAATCATAGACCGTGGGTCTCTTGCACTCCACTGTATAGAACATCAGAGGCTACAAGGCCTGGTGGAGTGAAGCTAAGCCTACTATCTTGCCCAGTTTCAGTAGGATGGCCTTTAGGCCCAGCACCTGTATGGAGTTAGTTGGGATCTGACTCCCCACCTTCTCCGTGTCCAGATAGCAGTACACTGCAATGTACTCATCTATAGTTAGGCCACTCCGGTCCCACGAGAGCGTATGTTCACCACTTCCCCCCATCGGGAAAGTCTAGTAATAAAGTATATGTCCCTCACTTCTATGGTGAGAGACATCCCATCTATCTGGAATGACTCTGATTCTGGATCCTAGTAGTCCACTAACATCTGCAACAGTCCTGGTTTGGCCCTGAAGCCACCAAGACACCAAAATTTGTAAAGTTCGCATGCATGTAATGCTTGTTGATCCATTAGATCTTCCCTTACTGCCTCTTCTACATCACCATGTTCACGTTCTCTCCATTCTAGGACCATCCTATGCATAAAATTTGAGTTTTTTCCATTAGAATACTTAAAAATCATTGAGTGCGGCCAAATATGCGACTGTTTGCTAAACAACCGCATATGTACATGACTTTGAGGGCGTTTTCTGCGTATATCCAGCCCTATACGTAGAAAAACCCTCGATTTTTGCGTGAGTCGTGGCGTGCATCTTAGAATGGCCTAGAATCCTAAATACACCATGAAATTTGACAAAATTTGCATCAAAATGAAAGAGTAGAGCATGGGTAAGTACCTGGAAAAAATGGTAGTGGATTTCGCCGGCTGGATCTCCTCGAATTCGTTGTTGAAGTTCTGAGCTCAAATGGGTAAAAATTTCAAATGTTTTATAATGTTTTGAATTTTTTACTATTTATAGAAATTTTTCAAATTTTTGAAATTTTTTACCCTTTTCATATAGTTTGGATTGTTTTGAATCCTTTTGGACCATTTTTGGACTAATTTATGATGTAGGAGACCTTTTTGAGTGTCATTTCAGCCATTGGATTGACCAGTTCATGCCAATTTCAGGTATCATGTCTAAACTGGAATATAGGTTAGGTTTCATCACCGTTTGCATTTTACATGACCTTATGACCATTTCATTACAGCCTTAGGTACGAACCCACTCTATTATGTCACGAAACCTTCTTGCTGTTTTAGAAGTGGCATGATATGAGTGGTACAGCTTGACCTTACATGGGTACCCTAGTTAGCGCCTTATTTGCATTTGGTGCCCATGCCGACATTTTGTCCCGTAGGGTGTGGGAGTCCATTGTATAGTATTTCCATGGCATTTTGCAAGAGCCTCATACTCCTCTTGATATTTTGTTGGCCTATTTCCTTCAGGACTCCCCTATGTCAAGTTGTAATTGCATTATCATGAGCTTTGCCTGCCTTATTGAGCCTTATGTTGGCTTCCCTGACATTGATTTTCAGCCATATAGCACAAGCTTGTCTCATGTCTATCCATGCAGAGCCATTTTATATATCCTTTGCAGCTTGATTCCCTATTTTTACCGAGAGGGGACTTTCCCCCAAGTGTCGCTATCCTACACATGTCTCCTTGCATTGAGCATAGGTATGTTCCACTGCTTGGAACTAGTTTGTTTTCCCATTATGACACTCGTCTCCTCCTAGTCTGTAACTATAAAGCAATTTTATTCTTTTTCAAGCTTTTTAAATATTTGAAAAAGTCTAAAAAAATCAAAAAACCAAAAAGCTAGACAAGGAAAGATGTTATCTTTTGGCAGTTGTCGAGTCATGTCACCTTCGAACAGAGCACTATATATCACATCCATTGGTTGGGTTTATAGTTTGAATTTAGGAGATGTACTCATTTATCTAAGTTTATCTCCACCGACTGGTTAAGCTTATAGTCCCCATGGAGCCTATGTTGATGCCTCCTATGTCGCAGAGATGTCCCAGTTTTATATATCGAGTCTATGTTGGCTTTATTCAGTCACCATTCGCTGTTATGCTCTTGTTCAAAGAAAGTTGAAACCTGAGTCGGCCATTCGGCCATTCCTCAATTATCTTGACTTTGCATGTCGACCACTCCTAGTACAGTTACTAGTTCATGCACCTTATGATCGAGTCCTTCCACATTATACATCTCTATTGAGCACCTTGTGTTGGATGATGGGGGATGCCTTAATGCCCTCCTTCCAGCGGATTTCATCCCATCGACTTTAGATCATTTATTTTAGGATTGGAATCTAGAGTCATTTTTGAGTGCCTTGAGACTTGCAGTCATCAGTGGCAAGTTCTCTCGCCATCGACAGTTTTTGGGAATACATTAATGTGCCCTAATCGATGGATCCTCTCAAGTGTTCAACCTCAACACATCTATTCGCACTTGTTAGTTTTCACTCTAGTACCTTGATTCCCATTATCATTATCAGTGGGTGATCTCGCGTCTATTAATGGTATACATCAATGACTGGTAATCAGATGATGGACTACTATGTTCGATCTTGACACCTCTATTCACATAGTAGGACATGTACTCGTAGCAGTTTGTGTAGAAGACCTTCCAGATTGGTGGCATCTCTTATATGCTACCTCCTTGATTGTACCAATGTTCATGAGATTTCATCTCTCATGACTTGATTCCAGTATATGTTAGACATTTCCAGCTATTATGGAGATCTTGATCCATTGTATATCTTTAGCCATTATGGAGATCATGATCCTTTGTATATCTTCATCATGGAGATTCTAATCTATGTATATTGTACGTAGCGATGACCACTTATGTGATATTTTGTATCATGCCTATTCATGGCCATTGTACTCTTATGTATCTGGGGCTGCTCTATGTATTTGTAGAGTTGTATCATTGTTCTATGCTGATTGGGTGGATGGTCTTCCATTTGGGATTCTTTATCACTCCACTTCTGGGATGGACTTATAATGTATTTCGACCATCGTATGACCCCTCTGACCTCACACATTAGGGGGCATTTGTTATAGTTGATATTACCACACCATGTGAATCACACTTGTATGGCCTTTCCCTATCCCTCTGCAGACTCCTTAAACCCCTTGGACCATTTTCTATCCTTTGATGTTTCCTAGACCATCCCTATAAACATGTGAATATTGAGATACATGACTTTTAAACCCCTTATCGTGTATATACACGGGTTTGACCCCTAAAACCGCGTACATCAAGATGTGTACAAAATCCAAATCCTTTTGGAGTTTTCCTTGAAATGGATCCGAATCACTTGTCTCCTAGCCTTCTATATGCCTTGAGATCGCTCGGATTCAACCTTTCATTACCCCTTTGAAAAGCTATATAAGGAACTCTTTGGATACATTGAAGGCATAAGAGAATTGAGAGCAAAGAAACTATAGTCCATTGTTGCTAGAACTTGTGCTTGAGTCTGCATCCATTTGTCCCTTGGAGCACTTTGGTGTTCTTCCCAAGATTTCCTTTTGCTTGTGAGATTGCTATCAAGAGATAGAGGATTGAGGTGGTGGAGGCCCAAGTGGGGGATTCAGTTTCTCCGATTCACAGATTCGCAGACGTGCCACTGAAATATGGAAGATAAATGACAGGCGGAAGACCCCTTCGGCAATTAGGAGTATTGCTAAACTTTTCACTACCATCGAAACATTTTAAATAATGATCAAAGAAGATAGTGGCTAAAAGATTCCACAACTGCGGAGAAAAGAGTGACTAAAAGTGCCGCCACTATGGAGAATATAGTGATTGAAAGCTTTGATTCAAAATTCCACCAACCTTTGATAGCAATGAAATTAGTTGGGAACTTGAAAAAATGAAGGTATCGGTGAGTTATTCCACTATGTGGAAATTGAACCCAGTGCTGGAACAATTACACTCACATCAATTGCCAATTGCACATGAAAAATTACTCACAAAAGAGATTGAATATGGAGCTGAACACTAAACTGTATTGAATAAGTGTACAATAGCCAACACTGTGAAGTCATAGGTTTCCACAATAAATAATTACATGAGGGATTCAAATGCATGAAGATGCCATTCGAATCTAGTCAAAAGCAGGCTTACTAAATCTAAGCAAATCCCCCATAGGTGCATAAAGCAGTTTCCAAAACTATCAAGGAGCTCACAAATTGGAAAAATCAATTAGGCAAGCTAAAAGGTAATGGAAGGACAACTCATACATTCTTTTCATAGGAGAAAAGAGTGGAGGATGTGGATGACAAAAAACAAGTTAACTTCTGTTGCCACCTTTTCACACACCTGGATCACGTGGCAGAAATCTTCAAGCCACTCGATGTGTCCTTGGGGGCAAGTCTCGAGTCAAGGCTGTCACCTTGTTCTTGACTCCTCCATTTAGGCTCAACTCCTAATGAAGCCAACGGGGGTAGACCCTATTAAGTTACTAAGGATGATTTCTTAGTGATGGTGTTGTACTGAATCAGTTATTTAGGAGTTTGAATATTTTAACTATAAATAATCAAGATGACAAGATACGAAGATAAACCCACGAAAGCACAAAGCTGATACACAATATATATATAAAGCAAAAATGACCAGTGCCTTAAAATGGAGTCAAATCAAATGATCAATATGCTTGCGTGTGCTTGGAGTGGATGTTTTGCAATTGCATCTTGGTATGTTTTAAGTTAAAAATGGAGTATGAGTTGTTTAAATTAGGCTAAGATGGGACTCTAGATATACCCGAGAGTACTTGGAGTATGTCCAAAACAAAACCGTCATGGCTACCCGCAAGGAATATGTGGGATGAAATGGAGTCTCTGGGGATATTGTTCGTAATGCACCCGTTAGGGTGTGACAGAGATCGGTGCCCCGAGGTCACTTTTCAGAAGTTCCCGCTTCCTTTGGGTATTTTGCCACCATAAAGATTTGATCGAGGTGTTGGATTTCAACCTGATGGTTTGTCAATTGGGGAAGGTGAGTCCTAATTATGCTAGTCACCCAAGTGCTTTTGATACAGCTTGACTGATCGAATTAACCGCATCCAAGTGCAGAGCATACACATTGGAGTCTTGTAAATTTTAATAAGTTTTAAGTTGTGTGTTCTTGTTTAAAAGAAAAGCCTCCAAGAACCTATTTCGATCCAAGTGGATCTCAATCAAGGAATAGAGGAGGGGTTAATTTTAAATTGCTGATAAACAAAATATGAGAACTAAAACAATTACACAAATCTGGTTTTCTGATTAATCCTACCACGAATCTCTTTCCCCTTTCGGGTCACTTGGGAAATCGTGGGGTAAGTATTATGATTACTTTGAAAGTATAAGATATGGAATATGGAATTAACAACAAGATAAAGTATACTACCCTGCAATTCAGATCAATTCTAGTGGAAAAGAGATAAGCAAAAAAAAAAGACGAAAAATGGCACCGACGCAAATCCCCCCAGGGGGGATGGGGAATGGGCTCGGAAGAGCCAATTCAAAGAGTGATTTTATTACAGCGGTTACAATGTCAAAGGACTGTTAAATAAGAACTTTCTTGGTCCTTATACAGGCTGAAACCAAGATCTTTACAGTTATACAAAAGTTTTACAAATTTTATGACAAAAGTGGGACCCCTGGGGGGATTTGAGCGCTCCAAAAGCCACTTTGGACAGCATATTCCTTCCTTCTCTGTCAGACCTGATAAATGACAGTGAGAAAGTTAGAATAAAAAATTCCCAAAAGAACTTTAAGAGTACCTTTGGGTCAGCCTACTTTATCTCAAACAATAATGAAATTAAACTAGCTAAACCGACAAAAAGGAACCAAGGAAAGAAAGCTTTCCTCGGGATATTGATTTTCTGTTTGTGCAGCCAATTAAGAAGCACTGATATTTCAGAATATTGAATTTATCGTACAGGAAAAGAAACTACCTTAACAGCAAGCTATTGATTTTTCACTAAAATACTTGCGAAACTAAGGCAATTTTAGCTAGATCTCTTGAATTTGAACTTTATGCACAAAATGAAACTAAGATCTAGAAATTTGGAGGGATATTGATAATTATATCTATGTATTATTTTATTGATGAGATAGATCAGACTTAAAAATAAACCTTAAAGTAACCAGTTTGAGGAAAGTTTAATAATTTTTAAAGGAGGAAGAGAGAGAAAGAGTGTTTGAAGCCTGGAAATGTTGGGCTTTGGATTCTGCTTTGGTGGAACACCGAGGGACTATGTAATTCGTAAGATACTGAATATGAGGAAGATTCAAACCATCTCAACCTCTTCTACCAGCGAGATCATCTGCAGCTTAAAAATCCTTGCACAGACAGATGGTTAAAACATAGGTGCTGCCGAAAGAGATGATTGGAAAGCATGCAATTAAACTTAAAATACATACAAATCCAATATATCTAGAATAAGCAATAGTAATAGCATAAATCAAACTAGAATAAACTCTTACCCTAACAGGAGATATCTCTCTCCTTCAAGGCCAGCAATTAACCAGCAAAGCAATGATAAACAAAAGCAGATTATACCTCATAAGCATTTGACAATCAACATCCACACATGAAGAGAATTACACCATAGATCTTGCCTCCAAAGCTTCTTTATTCCAGAATGAAAAAACAATACAACACAAGAGAAACAACACCTCAATCCTAGTTCTAACTAGCTTGGAAGAGGAGGCTGTGCCTTGATTTATACAATTTGCAGGCCATCTAGCCCAGGGGGGCGCAATTCCTCATGGAATCAAGTGAAATCAGTTGATGGATAGTTCGTCAATGTAGAACTGAGGCTGAACTGAGCCTACTTGTCAACCGGGGGCCTAATCCGGCTGACACATCAACCCATACACTAACACATCGGCCCAAACACTGAAGAATTCACCAAAAAATCATCCAGTTGAGCCAAAAACGTATTGAGGAGAGAGGGAGGGTGAAATTCCCCATAAAGACCACTATAGATCAACTCTGGATCTGATTTGATCCCCTCCTTCAGTCAAGGATTTGTCAGATCCAGTCAATCTGCTCCAAATCTG
>LPNX010758790.1:189450-205955 GCA_001517045.1 Pseudotsuga menziesii | reverse complement strand
ATGTGATATGATACAACAAGCACTTCCCAGAAGTACTTCCAAAGGTCTCTTTGAAGTCCGAACAAGTCAACCCTGTCCAGTTCACCAGGCTCACTTGATAACAACCACTAAGTACAACTTAGGTGGTAACATTCTGGCTCCAACTGTGGGACGTGTGCTCGATCTAGTCTTTAAGGAAAGGAGAGGATACGAGAACACCAGAATATCTGGTTTATATACACTATAAAAACATCTCAAATTGACAAGAAAAACCTCAGTAGCACAAGTTTTATAAAAAATCAAATGAACCACTAAGTTGATTTATTTAAACAACATAAATGTAACTAAATGAAATAAGCAAAGTTTTATTATAGCTAAGTATAAAAAAGAAATGCAGAAAGTAAATTCTCTCTTTCAAGGAGCTTATTTTCCTACTCTAAGCATGACATAAAAAGGGTTAAGTGTAATCAGAAATCCAATGTAACCACCTAAGCATTTTATTGACATAAAAAAAATTTCCCTTGTCTTTGGTTACTAGCCAAAGTAAGGATACCTTATTCAGAAAATGCAAACCTACGTGATGATTCAGGATGGGCGGGATGGATGGGAGATCATAGGCATGAATAATATCATAAAAATTCTTCCCCAACTTGTATGTGCTCATGCAGGCTGCTTCTATCCATGACTGGATAGGACTGATATACCAATCAGAATGATGAGGTAGACTGACTACATCATCATACTGATCACCAAGGGTTATCAAATGATAACTTGTTGCACAGACCCCAAGTAGCTCCAAATCATAAGGAACCTCTATATGTGAAAAAGATGGTTGAGACTGATTTTCCACTAACTGCATCACATCTAACTTTTCACAATACTGTTTCTCAATGTCTTCATTACTGATACTCTTGTGCGGCTTTGCATGGTATGATTCTGAATGATCACTTGAAAATTCTGAATGCTCCTCCTCCATACTAAGGTTTTCCTAGGAATCTAGATCTGTGCTCCCCTCTATGGATGTATCGTAGATTGGACTTCCACAAATTTTTGAATAGACACTTCCATTGTTGGACATATCATGGATGGGATTCTCCATAAGATTTTCACAAGTTGGCTTATCTATGAAATTCCAATAGTCATCACTCCCATCCATGTCATATGTAGGGGGCTCTTCATCCATGGCATCATGCTCCTGCCTATCCATGTCCTCCTTGTATTCATAACAATCTTCTTTAGAGAAAATGTTACAAGGCAATAAACTTTCCAAACTTTCATCAACATGTGGAGAACAAGGTCTAGTGTCACTAAACACCATAGTGATCTTATCATAGGTTTCCTTATAGGATTCTGTTATGATATCATGAAGAGGATCTTCAATATTATCTTCAATCAAGGAAATTTTTTGGACATATTCCATGGGATCACTTGGTATGTGCTGCTTAGTGGACTTCTCTAGAGGGATTTCTGGAAAGGTATCAGTATTGCAACACACTTGAGAATACACCAAATCTTCAATGTCTTCAGCTATGGTGACATGAGGAGATTCTTCAACAATTTTCTCCATCATGGGCTCCTCCTGAAACTCTTCAATATGATCATCTTGGATTTTCCCTTCCTCGGAATCTTTCTATGTATTGGGAGTTTCCTCATTTTCTTTAAGAAGACGCTTAATTTCTTCATCTCTTAAATAATTTCTAGGATGATTTTTGATGGGAGTATCATGGACTTCCTCTTTACTTAAATGTTCAAGAAGCGATTCCAAGTCTTCAATACTCTCTATCATGGAAAAAGGTCCATCATATGCTTCTGTGTGATACTCTATCCCAGATAGGTAGAAGGTACAGATCTTTTCAAGGAACTTTTTTCAACCATTCATACTACCCCTACCATCATGCCACTGCTCTAAAAACATCCAAAGGAAGCTTGGAAAAGAAGTTATACATTTATCAGGAAGGTCTTGATAGAATCAATAACCAGCCTCACTCCGATAAGTACTAGCAAACATTTCCATCATATGGTATTCATAAAGAATATTGAAGTCAGCAATCAAATGAAGGAAAGATTTGACATGCCAGATGGCCGAGTCACCATAATCTCCATGAAATGGTGGAATCCAGTTAGATGCATCCCTCAAACCCTCACAATAGTTAGGAAAACCATGGATGTTTGAGAAATCGATAGGTTGAAACACTAAGGTTAACTGGGCACCATATTTCTCCTTGAAATCATCCAAAATAGTATCCATTTGATATAATGACTAAACCTTGTACTGGCAAGGTGGAGCTGTCAAGTGATGAGCTTTAAATGTTTTAACATGTTGCATGGGCTCATCTACACACAACAAAACTTCACAAGTTTATGAGAAAACATGGTTTTATCCCTTCAATGGAGTCACCATGTGAAACAGAAAAATAAGCACTTATAAATCTTTTCACAAAAATTATTTTTTTCTTTTCTTTGTAAAAATAAAATTGGAAAAAGGTCAGTGGAGTCACCAGATGAAAATTAAAGATCTACTCTATGCATTCATAAAACAAAGAAAAAAAAATAAAGAAAGAAAACAAAAGTCGTACTAGGGAATAAAAAGATTTATCCCCGGCAACGGCGCCAAAAAGTGTTGCCGCCTTTTCACACACCTGGATCATGTGGCAGAAATCTTCAAGCCACTCGGTGTGTCCTTGGGGGCAAGTCTCGAGTCAAGGCTGTCACCTTGTTCTTGACTCCTCTGTTTAGGCTCAAATCCTAATGAAGCCAAGGGGGGTAGACCCTATTAAGTTACTAAGGATGATTTCTTAGTGATGATGTTGTACTGAATTAGTTATTTAGGAGTTTGAATATTTTAACTATAAACAATCAAGATGACAAGATACGAAGATAAACACACGAAAGCACAAAGCTGATACACAATATATATATAAACCAAAAATGACTAGTACCTTAAAATGGAGTCAAATCAAATGATCAATATGCTTGTGTGTGCTTGGAGTGGATGTTTTGCGATTGCATCTTGGTATGTTTTAAGTTAAAAATGGAGTATGAGTTGCTTAAATTAGGCTAAGAGGGGACTCCAGATATACCCGAGAGTACTTGGAGTATGTCCAAAACAAAACCTTCACGGCTACCCGCAAGGAATATGTGGGATGAAATGGAGTCTCTGGGGCTATTGTTCATAACGCACCCGTTAGGGTGTGACAGAGATCGGCGCCCTGAGTTCACTTTTCAGAAGTTCCCGCTTCCTTTGGGTATTTTGCCACCGTAAAGATTTGATCGAGGTGTTGGATTTCCACCTGATGGTTTATCAATTGGGGAAGGTGAGTCCTAATTATGCTAGTCACCCAAGTGCTATTGATACAGCTTGACTGATCAGATGAACCGTAGCCAAGTGCAGAGCATACACACTGGAGTCTTGTAAATTTTAATAAGTTTTAAGTTGTGTGTTCTTGTTTAAAAGAAAATCCTCCAAGAACCTCTTTCGATCCAAGTGGATCTCAATTGGGGAATCGAGGAGGGGTTAATTTTAAATTGTTGATAAAAAAAATATGAGAAATAGAACAATTACACAAATCTGGTTTTTTGATTAATCCTACCACGAATCTCTTTCCCCTTTCGGGTCACTCGGGAAATCGTGGGGTAAGCATTATGATTACTTTGAAAGTATAAGATATGGAATATGGAATTAAAAACAATATAAAGTATACTACCCTGCAATTCAGATCAATTCTAGTGGAAAAGAGATAAGCAAAAAAAAAAAGACGAAAAATGGCATCGACGCGAATCCCCCCAGGGGGGATGGGGAATGGGCTCGAAAGAGCCAATTCAAAGAGTGATTTTATTACAGTGGTTACAATGTCAAAGGACTGATAAATCATAACTTTCTTGGTCCTTATACAGGCTGAAACCAATATCTTTACAGTTATACAAAAGTTTTACAAATTTTATGACAAAAGCGGGACCCCTGGGGGGATTTGAGCGCTCCAAAAGCCACTTTGGACAGCAGCTTCCTTCCTTCTTTGTCAGAAATGCTAAATGATATTGAGAAATATATAATAGAAAATGCCCAAAATCACTTCAAGAGTACCTTTGGGTCAGCCTACTTTATCTCAAACAATAATGAAATTAAACTAGCTAAACCGACAAAAAGGAACCAAGGAAAGCAAGCTTTCCTTGGGATCTTGAATTGATCTTTGTGAATCCAATTAAGAAACACTGATATTGCAGAATATTGAATTTATCGTATAGCAAAAGAAAATACCTTAACAGCAAGCTATTGATTTTTCACTAAAATACTTGCGAAACTAAGGCAATTTTAGCTAGATCTCTTGAATTTGAACTTTATGCACAAAATGAAACTAAGATCTAGAAATTTGGAGGGATATTTCTAATTAGATCTATGTATGCTTTTCTTGATGAGATAGATCAGATTTAAAAAGAAACCTTAAAGTAACCAGTTTGAGGAAAGTTTAATAATTTTTAGAGGAAGAGAGAGAAAGAGTGTTTGAAGCCTGGAAATGTTGGGCTTTGGATTCCGCTTTGGTGGAACACCGAGGTACTATCTAATTCGTAAGATACTAAATATGAGGAATATTCAAACCAGCTCAACCTCTTCTACCAGTGAGATCATCTGCAGCTTAAAAATCCTTGCACAGACAGATGGTTAAAACATAGGTGCTGCCAAAAGAGGTGATTAGAAAGCATGCAATTAAACTTAAAATACATACAAATCCAATAGATCTAGAAAAAGCAGTAGTTAGAGAATAAATCAAACTAGAATAAACTCTTACCCTAACAGGAGAGATCTCTCTCCTTCAAGGCCAACAATTAACCAGCAAAGCAATGATAATCAAAATTAGATTATACCTCATAAGCATTTAACAATCAACATCCACACATGAAGAGCATTACACCATAGATCTTGCCTCCAAAGCTTCTTTATTCCAGAATGAAAAAACAATACAGCACAAGAGCAACAACACCTCAATCCCAGTTCTAACTAGCTTGGAAGAGGAGGTTGTGCCTTGATTTATACAATTTGCAGGCCATCTAGCCCAGGGGGGCGCAATTCCTCATGGAATCAAGTGAAATCAACTGATGTATAGTTCATCAATGCAGAACTGAGGCTAAACTGAGCCTACTTGTCAACCGGGGGCCTGATCTGGCTGACACATCAACCCATACACTGACACATCGGCCCAAACACTGAAGAATCCACAAAAAATCATCTAGTTGAGCCAAAAACATGTTGAGGAGAGAGGGAGGGCGAAATTCCCCATAAATACCACTATAGATCAACTCTGGATCTGATTTGATCCCCTCCTTCAGTCAAGGATTTGTCAGATCCAGCCAATCTGCTCCATATCTGATTGATTTCAGTCAAATCGGTTGAGAATCCATTGATTTATTGATTTTGGATTTGCTCCATTATTCATCAATTTATTAATTAAAATAATCAATAATTGATTTTTGGGGCTTTCTGACCTAAGTGATGGAATATCACTCAAAACTTAGGAAATAGTGGGTCCATGGGTTTACATGGTGCTCTTAGCTTTAAAATGAGCACCTACATGACTGAAACTGATTATTCAGCCCACTTTTATTACAGACTCAATTTTTCCAATTAAACTATTAAAAAATAGCCTAAGTTTTGGAAAAATTAAAATTTTAATAAAAAAACACTAAAAAACCTAAAAAAATGAAAAATTGAAAAACACCTAGGGGGACTTAGACATGTTCATATGACTCAAAAATGATGTCTAGCATGCTTACACATTGACACATAGACTCTAATAACCTCAATAGGCCTAAATGCCAAGCCGACCACCCCAACTTTGGAGGTATGGAGTGAAAAACTCAGAAATTATCCGTCGTTTATTCAACAACCAATAATAACCAAGGGAAAAAACACCCTGGGCTGATCGGATTGACAAATGAAGTCTAAGAGATCGATTCTTTTACAGACACTATCATGCTAGAACATTTATTACAATTCCCCCATGGGGTATGAACATGTGATATGATACAACAAGCACTTCCCAGAAGTACTTCCAAAGGTCTCTTTGAAGTCCGAACAAGTCAACCCTGTCTAGTTCACCAGGTTCACTTGATAACAACCACTAAGTACAACTTAGGTGGTAACAACTTCACCTAGTCAAACTTTCCCAATTGCCTTAAAGCACTGAAAAAGCAGGCAATAAAGTAGAAAAAACAGACATGCGCTAGGGAGGCCAAGAATAAAGCAGATTTGATTCCAAGAGGTTTCCCAAGTGCTCCATGACTCAAAATTAGCAATTTTGACCACTATGGATGTGTAGATGACAACTTGCATAAGGTGGAATATGGAAACTAGGCAAATAAGACAAAAATGGATTAATTAATGTCTAAGGTAGCTAATTATGGGTTGATTATTCTAACAACCCTCCTTAAGCCTGACTTATGAGTAATATATCAGAAAAATATAGGGCCTAGAAACAAGGCTTAGTCACCCTTTACATACTGCATGTCCATTTAACCAAGGAAAGAGGCAAAAACCCAATGGGAAAATCCTCTGTTAAACATGGACTGTAAAACAAAATTTGGAAATATTGTCATCACTCATGCTTCACATCATGATCAGCAATCCCTAGCAGTGATTTGAGATTGCTGAATCTCTTCTCACAAAAATATTTGGTGAAGATATCAGCTACTTGTTCTGAAGATGAACATAAGAGTAGGTGAATGGTGCCATCAGCAAACATAAACATTGAGTTGCTGCATTTACAACTCCTCTGTACTCTGCTTCTGTAGATGAGAGTGCAATGGCACTCGGTTTCTTTCCTAACCAGCTAATTGGCCCTTCTACAAGCATGAACACATATCTTGATGTTGACTTTATATATGTGCTGTCACCTGCCCAATCACTGTCAGTAAACCCAATCAAATCAAGATCAGATTTAGCTTTATAGAAGATCCCATGTGTCCTTGTTCCCTGAACAAAGTTAAGGATCCTTTTGGCTGCTTTCCAATGGATATCATGAGGCTGATCCATGTATATAGAAGCCACACTTACTGCATAAGAAATATCAGGTCTAATATGTGTAAGATACAACAAACATCCAATCAATTTCCTATACAGTGTATTGTTTACCATAGGTGAAGAATCAGCTTCTTCAAGCTTCACTCCTGAAAGGAAAGGAGTCTTGCTTGTCTTGCAATCCTTCATTCTAAATTTTTTCAGCAAATCCAAGGCATACTTGGACTGGTGCACCTTGATTCCAGCTTTGGTTTGAGCAATCTCAAGCACCAAGAATTGGCTCAATATCCCCAAATATGTCATGGAGAAGGCTTGGTTCATTGCACCCTTCAAGGAAGCAATTTCATCCTTTGAGCTTCCTGTAATGAGGAGGTCATCAACATATAAAACAATGATCATTAATCAACCATTAATCAACTTCAAATAGACATTTGGATCTAATTTGCATCGAACAAAATTCAGTGATAGCAGAAAGCTATCAATCTTGGCATACCAAGCCTTGGGGGATTGCTTAAGCCCATACAATGACTTCTTTAGCATGCACACAAGAGATGGGTTAGTAGCAAATACTTGAGGCTGCTGCATGTATATCTCTTCAGTAAGATCTCCATTCAGGAAAGCACACTTTACATCCATGTGATGTACTTCCCATTGCTTTGAAGCTGCAATGGCTAAGGCTAGCCTGATGGAGTCCATCTTTGCCACTGGTGCAAAGGTCTCATTGTAGTCTATTCCATGAACCTGTGAGTAGCCCTTGGCTACCAATATGGCCTTGTACTTCAAAGGTGAACCATCAGCAGAAAATTTGGTTTTGTACACCCACTTACACTGAACTAGCTTCCTCCCTGGGGGAAGATCAACCAGCTCCCAAGTGTTTCTCTTCTGGAGTGAGCTGAACTCTTACTTCATGGCTGATTTCCATCTTGGATATTCTGTTGCATCTTCATATTTCTGAGGATATGATTCCACCATCAGATAGCATTTCTCAGAAAACATAGGATCTTTCATGCATAGAGCACTCTTAAATTGAGATCTAGTCCTCCTAGGGTCATTAGGATTTCCAGCTAGTTCTCCAGCTGCATGAATGGTCTTGGATTCCAATTTTGGCCTTGTAGGGATGTTAGGATCTGCAATAAAATCATAACTATCAGACATATCAGAATCAACATGTTCAACTATCTCTTCACTTACATTCAGAGGTTCTGGTGGTGAAGAGGATTCTCCAACTTCCACTGCTGCTAGGGGTTCTTCTTGAAACTGAACACACCTTTCAATGAAGGATTTTTTTGTGCTCAAATTGATCAGCTTGTACCCTTTTGAATATTTAGAGTACCCAAAAAATATACACTCTTGGATTTGGGGCTGCAAATCCTTTCTCTTTTCTGTTGGAATTCTAGCCCAAACCCTTGAGCCAAAAATCCTGAAATGGGTCACATCTGGCTTGTGCCCACTCCATGCTTTGAAAGGGGTCATACCATCAAGCTGTTTATGAGGAACCCTATTCTGGATATAGGCTGCACAGTTTATAGCTTTGGCCTAGTACTTTGGTGGCAAAGTCTTAGGCTCCATCATGCATGTTGCCATCTCTTTCAGTGATTTGTTCTTCCTCTCAGCAACACCATTCTGTTGTGGTGTGTAAGGGATAGAATGCTGCATTTGAATACCTGCATCTACACAATATTGAATAAACTTAGACTTGACATACTCACCACCATTGCCAGATCTAAGGACCTTGAGTTTCCTCCCAGACTAGTTTTCAACCAAAGCCTTAAAGACTTTGAAGAGGCCAAAAACTTCAGACTTGTGTTTCAAGAAGTAAACCCAGCAATACCTGCAAAAGTAATCTATGAAAGTCAATGAATATTTGACCTGAATCATTGACATATGAGGGAATGGGCCATAAACATCACTGTGGATCAACTCAAGAGGTGTAGAGGTTCTCTCATGACTAGCTCTCTCAAATTTATGCTCTGGGTGTTTTCCTAGGATGCAACCTTGACGGACTCCTTTGGAAAATTTGATCTTTGGTAACCCTATGACCATCTCTTTCTCACTAAGATCAGAAAGATACTTGTAATTTAGGTGGCCAAATATTTCATGCCAAATCTTGCTTGCCTCATTAGAATGAATTAGAAGAGCAGAGGGGTTTGAGTAGGGTAGGAAGTGTGAGAACATGTATACCTTCGAAGTATGATTTGCAACTCCTTTTGCAATGACTTTACCACTTGAGATATCTGTGATCTCAACTTCATCAGGGGAGAATATGACCTTCTTTGGAGACCCTGTGTGGGTCATCTGATACACTGATAAGAGGTTAGAGGAAAGACCTGGAACATACAACACATTGCTGAACTTACCATGATCAACATCAATCCTCCCTTTGCCAAAAATTTCAGTGAGAGAGTCATCTCCCAGTACTGTTGGTGGACCTTTCGACATGTTAAGTGAGGTGAATGCCTCCTTGGTTGAAACCATATATCTTGAAGCTCCAGAATCAATGATGAAACTAGGTAAGCTTGATGTGCCAGCAACCAATGCATGAACTCTCTCTCTGTCTTCTGAACTTGATCCTCCTTCCCTATTCTTTAAGCTGTCTGGAAGGGAGATGCCATTATTCTCCAGGAGTTGGTTCAGCATGTCTATTTTCTTCTTCATGCAGGAGCTCTCAGAATGATTTCCCTTACTGCAATATGCGCACTTGCTCATTTCTCCTTTGTTCTTCTTGGAACCTTGAGGCTCCTCCAGAGACTTGTTCTTGTCTCTCTTTTGCTCAGGTGGATTTTTAGCTTTCTTTTTTATTTTTGAATCCACCCTCGAATCTCCAACAACTAGAGCTTGGTATTTGGATGGTTTGATGGTGCCCATCATTACCAATTTATCTTGTTCTTGTGTGAGAGATTCCATAAAATCTGCAAGGCTAGGCATCTTCCAGGCTTGAGCTGTCAACTTTGTGGCATAGAAGGTTGAAACAAACACTGAATAGTCAGGGCCAAGCTTCAACATTATGGCCAAGACCAGCTGATCATCCTTCTTTTCGATCCCACATTGTTTTAGTTGCAAAACAAGTGCTTTGAACTTGGAAAAGTAGAGTTGCAAGGATTCAAAGCTATTGGGACTCAGGGAGATCAGTTCATTTTCTATTTGATGTGCCCTCATCTCATCTATCTTTCCAAAAAGATCAACAAGCTTCTCCCATACTTCATTCGGTGATGTCAATCCATCGATATGGAAAAGGAGGTCTCTGGATATACTCAGACACAAGAGACCATAGGCCTCATCCCTCCTATTGTGCCATTTTATCTTCTCTGCAACTGCATTGGGCTCTGCTTCTGTTGCCATAGTCACTCTGTAGATGCATTTCACTCTCAGCAGTATCTCCATCTTTGCTTTCCATTCAAAGAAGTTAAATGGAGTCAAGATGATCTTCTGAGATTGATCCATAGCTTAGAAATTGTCCCGGCAGTCAGTAGAATGCTCCCAGTCAATGATGTCAAACCTGCAAAACAAATTGGAAGGAGAGAAATTGATCTACAAAAGATCTGATACCATGTGGGAATTGAACCCAATGTTAGAACAATTACACTCACATCAATTGCCAATTGCACATGCAAAATTACTCACAAAAGAGACTGAATATGGAGTTGAACACTAAACTGTATTGAATAAGTGTACAATATCCAACACTATGAAGTCATAGGTTGCCACAATAAATAATCACATGAGGGATTTGAATGCATGAATATGCCATTCGAATATAGTCAAAATCAAGCTTACTAAATCTAAGCAAATCCCCCATAGGTGCATAAAGCAGTTTCCAAAATTGTCAAGGAGCTCACGAATTAGCAAAATCAATTAGGAAAGCTAAAAGGTAATGGAAGGACAAATCATACATGATTTTCATAGGAAAAAAGAGTGGAGGATGTGGAGGACAAAAAACAAGTTAACTTCACATAGTCAAACTTTCCTAATTGCCTTAAAGCACTGAAAAAGCAGGCAATAAAGTAGAAAAAGCAGACATACGCTAGGGAGGCCAGGAATAAATCAGATTTGATTCTAGGAGGTTTCCCAAGCACTCCATGACTCAAAATTAGCAAGTTTGACCACTATGGATGTGTAGATGACAACTTGCATAAGGTGGAATATGGAAACTAGGCAAATAAGACAAAAATGGATTAATTAATGTCTAAGGTAGCTAACTATGGGCTGATTATTCTAACACATTAAAGAGCCGAAATGGTGGAAGAATTATAGACTATGGGTTCCATGAGCAGACGAAAACTTTGGCATCGAAACTTGAAAACACTAACCGCCAGAAGAAAGACTTATTGCGAGTTCTGAAACAATACAGACTCATCAGCGTCAGAACTTAAAAGGACTAACTATCGACGAGCTAGTTCCCTAAAGAGCTGAAACTATGAAATAAAGACTTTCTATGAGTTCTGAAACAATACAGACTCATCAGCGTCGAAACTTACAAGGACTAACTATTGGTGAGCTAGCTCCATAAGGAGCCACAACGATGGGAAACAAATTGACTATGGCTTTCACCATAACAAAATATCACCGCCGATCGGAGAAACTAAAGACTATGCATCAGAGTTTGAAAACATAAATCGTTAGCGAGTTAACCCACTAAGGAGCCGAAACAGTGGAAGATATATAGACTACGTCTTTTGATCAATCAACAGAAAATCATTTCGATAGCGCGACAATGGGAAATCATCAGTGATCGAGAGAGATAAGGACTACAGATCGACGAATTTAAGGATAAACTCCTCCATAGTGTCGGCAGCATAGATAACTAAAGCTCCATTTCCTTCGTAAAAAGACTTCCAACAGCTATAAAATTTGTTCATTTTAGCCTCCGATCATCGACAAGCCAGTGAGGGAAAGCTTCGATGAGGAAATCATCGCGACACTAGGGACTTGGAGCACTGATACTATGGCAACATTCAGACTTGGGGCACCGATGCCATAGAAGACAAAGCTTCCGATCAGAAACTACGATGACAAGGTAGAGGAAAATCCAGTGAATGAGACATTGAGATTTGGAGTGCCGAAATAGCGGTAGCATTGAGACTTGGAGCGCCGATAAGCTAAAATATAAATCCTCTAATAGATGACTGTGGAAGCAAGGTAAAAATTTTTGAGCATATTGAACAAGACTAGGCACTTTAGTTAAACGCTGATACACTAGCTGCTGGCGGCAATTTCACAGTGAACCAGCAGTGGGAATGATCAGTGACCACTCCAGTCATTAAAAGACCGCTCAGTGAACTAGATCTTCACATTAGATAAACAAATAGTTAGCAAGGGTTTGAAGCCCTAATCTAGAAAAGCTATTACTTTCAATTATTTTTTGTGTAAACAGATCGGATTTTTAGGGTCTGTGATTTTTGTAGAAGGCTATAAATCCCATGATTAAATTATTAATAAAGGTTCGACTCTGGGGATTTGTAAGCCTGTTCTATTATCAAGCATCTCATCTATTTTATTCATGATATAATCTCTTTTGTTGTGATTTGTTCAACCATCTCTTTCTTTACTGTGTTTATTGCCTAAATGTGCATTTAGGTCATTGTCAGATTTATTAAAAAAAATCAATAACTGTCATCCTATTGGTTATTTAGTGATATTTGATTTATAAATACCATCCTCGGTATGATTTATCCATTTATATGCATGTGTTATGTGTGTAATTCTACTAGCCTGGTGAGTTCTCCATCCCTACAGCTTTTTGTCAAACTATTGAACAAGTTGTAACTAAAAGCCTTGTAATTGAGTGAGCTTCATGCATGTCTTGAGAGTGATAGGTTATATAGGCTATCCAGCTTGATCCATATCAGAAAACCCAAAAACATTTTAAGCTACCAGGCATCCTCAAGCTACAACCTAGTGGAGTTTCCTGGAGTGATAACAAGCTGAAAAAGGTTAAACCTATACTGACTGGACGGTCATTCAGATACTTTTATGAGCATGAATGAAACCAAGTTTTCTTGGCAATCTTTTCTTAACGAGAAGGCTAGAAAAGAGCTTAACGACAACCCATGGTGATATTTTTCATAAAGTGCGGCTCCTCTGCCCAAGAAAGCATACAAGTATGCAGAGGGGAACAATCTTGGCTTGAATATGCCAAGGTGGTCCTTTTCATTTGATGGTCTACATCGTCTGCAAAAGGAGGTAAATGAGACGATGTAGACGCCCTTTCCTATACTTTAACGAGCGAGGAAGGAAGCAGCTGCGCTCGAAAATCTTTTCATTGTTTTTAGGAGTCAGTTAGAGCTTAAAAAAAACTCTAATATAGTCAACCGATTGTGGTGGCATAGGTGGTGCCCCATGTCGGGACGGTGGAAAGTGGTCCATAGGTCATCCGCATAGTATGGATGGATTAGGTGGCTCTCAAACATACCAATACATGCATGGGATGTATCGTGGTAGAGGCATGCGAGTAGTTGCGGTAGAGGCACGCAGACTGAGGTGGCTCTCGAACATAGGTCAAAAGAGCTGTGTGTGAATTATGGTGGACGAACTTGACTACATGTGATGTGAGTGAAAGTCTAGAGGAAGTTATATGCCAAATATATGCAAAACAAAAAAGAAACAATTTGTTTTCCAGACAATGGTCCAAAGGTCCACGTAAGGTGCGGTGGACGAAGTAAATGGCTATATGTTACAAAAAATAAAAAATGGTGTTCCTTAATGGGCGGTGGCCTAAGAACCGGCATGAGTAGTGGTAGGAAAGAGTGATAAAAGTACATGTTCATAGACACTTGCATCACCATGTTATGGCTCCTAAGTCAAGGTGACTTCCGGGAAGCGGTCCCAAAATTTGTTTGTTAAACATGATATGATGGTCTCATTAGGAGATGGAAATTTGAGACCTGAGGTGTGAGAGGTGTATGAAACAGGTTCGGGGTGATTCTGGATTAGCAGCTGATGGTGCTGCCCCTGATTGGGGGTCTTTGATTTGTGGTAAAAACATTGCAAAAGAAAAAAGGGAAAAAACTACGCTATAAGGGACTCATAGTAGTGGTATTAGGCATAGGCTCTCTTGAGGTGGAGCCCGTTGCGCAGCTTCTTCAAGAGTCGACCTTTGAGTTAGTGAAGGGGTATGCCCCCTTGCCAAGACAAAGGTTGTTGGCAAGGTGAGGTGACAAAATATAGTATTTTATGGGAAGAACCGATTCCACCCTATGGTTTAAAGGGAATGGGGTAAAACCTGAGGTGGTCTTACAGATCTCTCTGTCATCGCGTAAGTGGTGCCAGGATAGATCAGGTGGATCTTCCACAACTGACAAGACAGAAGGGAAACTAGTGCTAGAAATAATGTAAATGTTATTGGTTGTGGTTTTTGTGGCCTTTCCCCTAGTCTCTATTCGAGGAAGATGGGAAGGCCTGGAGACAAGACGAGTATTTTATGGACCTGGAGGTAGGTGCAACATCATCTCAATTGGATGGACATGAGTTAACACATCCTGGGGCCTCAGAGGTAGGGTAGGTGGTTCAAGGTACCACACAGGATCCCCCAGTCTTAAATCCTGTAGATTGAGGGTTTCCAAAGCAGACTTACTCACGATCCCAGATGGTAGAAAAAGGAAAAAGAAAAGAACAAGGAAAATGATTTTGTTGATTGGAAATGAACCCCACTATTTCCATAGTAACTGAGGTTGAGGTTGCAACTGAGGTTGCGGCTGTGGATGGAGCTGCGGTTGTGGAAACAATGGAAGATAGAGATCTGATGACCGTTGGTGGTGGTGGAGACAAGAGGGTCTGCAGAACTGGACATCATGTAGATGGACATGGTGTTTGAAGAAGGTGGTGGGGGATGAACTTCTTCGATCAGGGTGATCTTTGATTCAAGGGAATGTTGATGAAGGTTGACTAATGTGATTTGGAACTCAAGAAAATATTGAAAATGGTGAGAATAGTGTCCATACAATCTGCAAAGGGAGCAAGCATGGTTTGCTCTCAATGCCTTGTTTTTTACTATTGGTGCGGTTGGGAGTTCAACCACGGGGATGTTTTCATTTGTATCCATGGCATCCAAATGTAGATAGATCATTGGAATCTCAGGGAATTTTTGAGTTGGATGGCCCTGTTGCTTGTAGACGGCGCAAAGAGGGACTTGTCGTGGCTCTATGGTAGCGTTCGCATTCTTGCGGGTCGAGTGGAAGATGAGACTCGACCGCAATGGGTTGTATGGGGGTTAAGACCACTTGGGGAAGTAGTGGTTGAGATGGTGGATCAAGATACCACACAGGAATTCCCAATGTAAAGTTGGGTAGGATTAGGGTGGCCATTACTAGCTTTCTCATGACACCAAGTGGGGGAAAAAGGAAGGGAATTGTATGGACTGGGGAGGAGCCTAGATAACTCCCTGATGGTTGTATGTGGGGGTGAGGTTGCGGTTACAACTATGCATAATGTTGGGTCTACGGATGATTTTGTGGCTACTGTTGATGTTGCGGCTACGGACGGGGTTGTGATTGTGGTTGGGGTTGTGGCTACGATTGTTGTTTGGGTGTAGTAGTGCTGGATGAGACCATGCACAAGTCTACAGTCTCATTTGGCATCAGTGGTGGTGACACTAAGGGAAAATGAGTCGTCATGGTGGTATTTTCAAATAGCCCAGGGCCCACATTCAACAATGGGGAAGCTGGTGTGTTGTCAACCATGGTGTTGATTACAGGAACAACATTAGTGTGTGTGGTTGTCCCTTGCGGATCAATGGTGTTGACGGTAGGGATAATGTTGGAAGGTGTCGTTAACCCTTGAGGATTGTGATAAGTGAGTTGATCAACTATCACAATCCTCCCTTTGTAGAAATTCAGGCCTGCAGTAGATTAATTTCACTCACAGCAATTAACAATTGATCATGTAAATTATCAACAATGGAGACTGAATATGGAGCTGTAACACAAAATTATATTAACTGAGTGTACAATAGCCAACCCTGTAATAACATAGGCTGCTGAATATATAGAATACATGAGCAAATGTAATGCATAAGGAAGCATCCAAATCTAGCATAAAGCAGGCTTACCCAAAATAGGCAAATCCCCCATAGGTGTAAAAAGCTGATCCCAAATCTATCAAGGACACCACGAATTAGCAAGGGCACATGGGAAAGCTAAAGAGTGGTCAAATGGCAGCTCATACATGCTTTTGCATGGAGGAAAGAGTGGAGGAGGAAGAGGCAACAAAGCTGATTCACCTCACCTAGTCTTGCTTTCCTATGTGCCTTAAAACACTGAAAAATTAGGCAATAAAGCAGAAAAAGAAGAAGGGTGCCTAGGAGGCCAGGAATAAAGCAGATTTGATTCCTAAGGCTTTCCCAAGCACTCCATGAGTTAATAATGGTAAGTTTGACCTCTATGGATAGGCAATTGACAACTTGCACATGGGGGAACTCATGGACTAGGCAAATAAGACAAAATAAATGAAATAATGTCTAAGTGGGTAAATACTATGGGTTGATTATTATAACACCCCCCCTTAAGCCTGACTTTATAAGTAA
>LPNX010758790.1:80412-178141 GCA_001517045.1 Pseudotsuga menziesii | reverse complement strand
CTTGTCTCTTGTGATGTGCTTATGTTATTGTTGTGCTTGTTATTCTCTCAGTGAAAAGATCCTAACATAATGCTAGCTTAAATGTTGAAAAACTAACAACAAATTGGTTCCGTTGCCGGTTGAACTCAGTACCTACTCAAGAGGGGTTTACATTGTACCTCGGGGGCTATGTTCTGGAGGCCCTCTGTGAAGGACATCGGCGATTGGTTTGCTGAGACTTGTCTGAAATTCACGCAGCAAGAAAATACAAATCTGTGTCGAAGTGCAAGTGACTTTTTATAACGGTATGTTTTTTGTGATACTTATGAAACTTTCTTTGGTCGTTTCCACATAGAGTTGCACCAGTGGTTGTCTAGGTTAACAGAGAGGAGGATGAAATTTCAAGCTCGACGGATTCCTATGTGGACCCCTGCAAGGGTCAACCTTGTGCAACACGTGAACAACGAGGTATCCCGCGCTGTCGATTTCTGGACGACGCGCACATTGGAGGCCTTCGTGACAGAGTTTGCCATTGATACAAGAATGTCTTTCAGCGAAGCTGAACGACAGTTCTTCAAAGGGCCCCGTGGTAAGTTTTTAAATTCCTTAAGCTTGAAGATTAAAATACTATTGGTTGAAAAGGGTATCTTATTATTTGAGTCAGACTGCTAGTTTAGTCGTACTAACATATGTTTGCAAGTGAGAATATTTTCGACACGCAAAATGGGTTTCCACGAAGTGAGCAATGGTACAAAAGAAATTTTGAATCCTACTCCTCAGGACAGGCCACCGCATTCCCCCCTATCAACCCTCCACAATCCAACCCCGAAGAAAACCCTCCTGTTACCCCCCAGCGTCGCTTCGTTACCCCTAAAGTTCAGTCGCAGTGTGACAGGAAACCAAGTCCAAGTATTCCGGCCACAGGTCAATCTGCCCTCGTAAATCCCCCCCATCAACGTCCTGTCCCCCTCCCAACCCTCCCAGAACCACCATGGCCCACCTAGCTGATGACATTAAGCTTCCCATCTTCAAAGGAACGGGATCAGAAGATCCAGAACAGTTCTGGTTTTTATGTGAGGCCGTCTGGAACGCAAAGAGTATTACTGGCCTGAATGTGAGAACTGCGCAGCTCATTACTTCCTTTCGCGACCGGGCTTTGACCTGGTTCATGAAATTCTCCAGTAATTAGCACCCCAATTTGGATGAAATCAAGGCTGCCATCATTAAGGAATTTAAGAAACCAAAATCAGAATCGCAGAGCATCACTGAACTCAAAGAGATTCAACAGCGGCGCGGCGAATCCGTGTGGGACTTTGACCAGAGATTCAAAGTCTTATTAGACCAAGTGAGCTTCAGTATTAGTCCTGCGCAGCACAAGGAAGGGTTTATCGCCGCGTTATTGCCGCATATCAGAACGCCGCTCATGCAACAGAAGGTTGCTGACCAACAAGAGGCTCTGGAAATCGCAATGAAGCTAGAGACCGCTCCCGTCGGAGATGATTCTTGTCTTGCTCAAATCCAAGAGCAGCTAGCAGTGATGGCCCTGGAACTTCGTGACATGAAGAAAGCTAAAACCAGTCGAGAGGAGGTCTGGTGTACGCAATGTCGGTCCGAGGGTCACGATAGGGACCAGTGCCTCGTGGTCAGAACCTATCTAAACACAGGCACGCCCACCCAATTCAATGCCGATGTTATATATTGTGAGATTTGCCGCACCTCTGGTCAGCATCGCCCTGAGCACTGCCATCTTCTTCAGAGATATGTTCAAGTTCCCAAAAACCCCTACTTCCAGTTTTGTAAGTCCGTCGGGCATAATGAAGAAGAATGTCGTAGCTATGACCTTATGCGAGAGCGCACCTCTGATGCCTACCGAGTCCGCAATGAAGCCCAGAATAATGATGGCTATGGTTACCATGGCGGCACCTCCGGCAGAGGTGCTTTTGGCGGTCACGGCCGTGGTGGGATGACCGGCAGAGGTAGAGGCCAGGTTGTGTGTTACAATTGTAACCAAGTTGGTCACTTGGTTCGCGACTGTCGGAACCCCACTATGACATGTAGGTATTGCCACGCAGTGGACCACATGATTGAACAGTGCCCCCAGCTCCTTGCAAAGATTCAGGAAAACAACCGTGGCCCTACTCCAAGTATTCAGTTGATTTTCGTGGAGCAAAGACCTGCCCCAACCCTCAATGTGGTCACCCGGAGTGGAGCTACGACACATACTCAAGACTCACCAAAGCAACCTGCCATGGTGTGCGCACAACAGGCCTCCAAGAAAGTCCCAGCCCTTGGCCCTGTGAAGGACCACGCACAAGTCCAGGAGGCCCTGTGCGATAATGTTGACCTTGGCGCTGTAGAAATACCTGCACGGCAACATCAGCAGGCTTCGCAGCCACAAGAGGCCTCGACGGATAAAGTAAGTACACTATCCTCTTTCTTGCAGAGCTGTATGAAACTCTTGCGCAATCAGAACGCTCTAAACGAGCTGCAAAAAGTTCTTGCTGTCACAGACCCTCAGAGAGGAATTGATCAGGAGAAAACTGTTAGTCGTGTCCGAAGAACGGGAAGGGAAATGAGGTTGAACGTTCAGATAGGAGAATATGATATGACTGATGTCATCCTGGATCTTGGATCAGACATTAATGTCCTACCCAAGCAGACCTGGGGACAAATGGGAAAGCCTTCCCTGGTTTGGTCACCTATATAGCTGCGACTAGCTAACCAGCAAAGGATTGTACCGTTAGGGAGACTTCTTAGTGTCCCAATCGACATCGATGGGGTCAGTACTCTAGCAGACTTTGAAGTTATTGAGATCATTGATGACATCAACCCTTACCCAGCCCTGTTGAGAATTGAGTGGGCCATGGCCAATGCTGCAATCATCAACCTTAAAAGGAGACAGATGACCTTCGAAGGAAATGGCCTGCGCGTTATTATACCCCTCGACCCATCCCAAGGAGAAAGATATACAGAACCACTCAGAGATGAAGGGGAGCAGGATACTCTAGACCACATCTATAACATCATAGCCAAGGATGCAGATTATGTTGAACCTAATGCTGATGGTGTAATGGATTGGCAATGTGATAGCTCCTGCATGTCTGATTCAGACGATGGTCTGGAGAAGTGGCAGCATCGACTGTACGATCTACATGGCCATAGGTGCGCGCAGATCACTCATTCTCTTCGATGCATTAGCGCACAGCCTCGAGAATTTCCTGCACAGGTTGGGATGACAGACCCTGGAGAAATTATTCCACCGATGTCAGAACAAGTACCTCAGTCACAAAACACCCAGCGTCTGGAAATAGCAATAGAAGCTACAGCAGCATGGGGGGCCAATCATACAGAGCCTCAGCCCCGTCGGGGAACCTGCCAGAAATTCGTGCGTCCAAAAGTTATAAGGCAAGCTCACGAAGTGCAAAGTAAGTTCAAGGGGCAGAGCCAAGATGATAGTGCCTCAAATATAATAGTCCTATCGCAGATACTACCTGGTCGGGTCGAAGGGCACTATTGGGCCAAGGTTGCTTATTGTCCCGAGGCTTCGACCATGATTCTGCCGCGGCCCAAAAATGTGGCGAGGCTCAAAATCCGACTGTTGGGAGGCATCCAATTTGGTGGCAGCGGGATTTTAATTGCTTTAAATGACTGTACTAAGACCAGTACCGGCAATCGCGCCCCACATGGACAAGATTTTCGTTAGATTTGGTGCCTTCAATGCACTGTCCTCCCCGATTTGATGGGTGGCGTGTATAAGAAGATGCCTAAGTTAGGAAAAATCGCATACTGCATTTCTTCAAGATTTCTGAGTGAACCCATGACCACCGAACGCGAGATTGACGCCTTGGTCAGAGAATTCGAGCAAGAGGGTTTGATCACCTACTCTAATCGGCCGCCTGCCATAGCTCACTATGAAGCTACTCCTCCAGCACCACCACGGCCGATGCAGACACGGTCTTCCAGGAAAAAGTCTAGAACTAAAATTCGCACCAAGCGCAACCAAGACCGGCCGCAGCAAACAGGGAAAACACCAGCGGCTCATCCTATGGAGCCCTCTGGTTCCGCACAGGCCCCGGCCGGGGGAAGGGAGAATATTTCACCACCACGGCCACCATATCTACCACCTGTTCGCCCAGGCACCGCGTTACCCCATCGGAAAAAGCAATTTACATTAGCCACACCTTCGTTGCCACCAGGAGTACAGTTGATCGGAAGTATGACAGGGAAGATTGATCGGCTTAAGTACAGCGATCACGACACCAATGACCATGGCAAGTTGCCACAGTTTGAACCAGCAGAATACTTGCACCACGTCAAGTACCCTGATCATAAGGTCACACTACTGGAATTGCAAACATGGGCTGCGGGCCTGGACAAAGCTGGCCTACTCAAGCTATTTAACATTCCCCATTTTGGACGCGGCATACATGTGACTGTAGTGGCCAAGCAGTTACTAGCCCTGGTGCATGACGGCTATTTATGGATAGGGGACCAGCAAATTCCTATTGACGTCGCCCTCATCCATAGGATCACAGGTTTACCCATGGCAGGACCAGATCCGGGAACCGAGTTTCCATCCAAACATGACGATACAAAGCTCGCGCAAACCATGAAGGAGCACTTTGGCCTGACAAAAGGGAAACGGGGGTATCATACTTCCGTGATTCAGGAGCAGCCCATTCGGTTTGCAGCTGAACTCTTAGCCTCTAAACTCATACGGAAATGTAGGCCAACTGAAGTACCTGCCCCGGTTATCCGGATGGCTATGAACTGCGCTGAGGGGTATACTTATAATTGGGCCGGATATCTTGCGAAGGATTTTTTGGAGGATGCCCGCGATGCGCAAGAAAAAGGTAGACCTTTTCATTATTCCTGGCTTATAATCCTTATTGCATTAGTTGGGTGGAAAGAACCCACTGAAGCCCAGTTTGTTGAAATAAACCCCGGCACGCCAGGGGCAGCAAGGTATGCCTCCCTATGGATATCCTCAGATAAGGAAACTCAATAGATGATGAACACTGTGTTCGTCTTCTATGCTATGAGTATTCACTATGAGATTGTGCGAACACCTCGACTTACCAACGAAGTGTTCTCTCAATACGAGGGTGTCGCGCACTTTAGTGTCGACATGCATCATGTTTTCATTCAAGCTCGTGCAGATCCTCAACGGCAATGCTTCAAATTACCATATGTAGTCACCGAACCAGATATCAGGCGAATCATTCAGCAATGGCCGGCCGAATGGCTGAAATATTTAGGGAAAAAACCCTCTATTCCGGTTCCCCCAGCTACCAATATTGGCGCAGGTACTAGTCAGGCGCAGCAGCAAAGCCCATTGGAAGATAGCGAAGACCTAAGTGATTCGCAGATGAATGAAAACGGCCAGGGTGGAGATGGCGGACAGGATGAACAGGATGAACAGGATGAACAGGATGAGGAGTCAGTCAAGACCATAACAGATCCTACCCCACCAACAAAGCGCAAGTCACCAGAAGTAGCTGAGGTAACCAAGCCACAGTCCCGCAAAAAGGTAAAAGCATCGAAGGATAAAGATATCAAGGAAGAAGACACTATCACGCTGGATGCACTAGAGCATGCTCTAGAATAGTCTACGACAGCGCTTACTAAAAAATGGTCAGAATTTGCGGAACTGCATCTTGCCGACCTCTCTGGTATCGCAAACAGGGTATCGGAGTTAAAAGAGCTAACTGCAAAATCAGCGCCCAGTACTGCGACAAGAAGCACTATGGCACCCACGCAGCAGGATATTAGGCAATGGCCACTCATGGATCCCTAGGGATAGGTATCAAGTGCAACTCTGATACAGCTTGACACCGATTCTCGACCCCAGACAAATATAACCGCGGAGCTTGATTATACAAAGATGCCTATGTCAGAGTTGCACCTCTGTCAGCTCGCGATTACAAAGGAGATCCATACCCGAACTCAAGTGTCACAAGTCCAATTGGAAGAAACCATCAAGCAAAACAAAACCTTCGCAACACACCTAGAAGAGATCGCACAACAGAAGAAAGAGGCTGAACAGACAACAACTACACTGATGCAAGCATTGGACGAGGCATGTCAGAGTCTTTCTGACTCCGACATACAGGAAGCAGAGGAACCAAAGCAGAAGATTGCTAAGATGAGAGACTATGCCCAGCAGTCCCGCAGCAAGGTTGAAAGGATGAAGATAGAACATCAGCAACAGATTGCAGAACTTCAACTGCGCATTCCTCCTGAGACTCCACCAGAGGTCCGAGAACAGCGCCAGCAGGACATCAAGGCTTCAGCAACAAAAATATCAGACAACGTGGCTAGTGTCGCAAAACTAATGGAAGACAGCATAGAAGCATGGGAAAACTTGCAGGACCATCCAGATGTAGGGAAGATTCAGGAAACCATCAAGTTGCGCCAGGATGAGTTAGAGGCAGTCAGAATAGAAATCAAGACGCTGCCACCTATGCAGAAGATGGCTAAAGTAAAGCGCAGCAAGGAACTTCAACAGGAAATCGAGTCTTGCAGGACGAATGTGACGATGCTGGAAAATGCGTTACAGCCCCTGGTTGATGAAGCATTAGAATTGACCAATACTGCGGAGAGCCAACTCAAAATTTTGAAGACCTATGACACTTTTGCGGAGGAAAAGGCTGACACAGACTCTTCTTCAGTATTACAGGAACTGGTGGAAAAGGAGAAAGCCGCTGATGAGATACTGTATAATCTCACCAGTCACTTCCAGGCCCTTGCGCAGAAGATTCGCCCACCAGAATCCTCGCAGAGTGCCCCGGGACGGGCCACTAGTGAGTCTTAGGGGCCTGTTGGGGCGTGTACCCTAAATATTACTAGTTGTGGTAACTTCGCGGCTGTTGGTAAGCGGAGTTATGGGCCAAGATAGTCTTAGGGGTGTCAAGGTAAGTCAAAACCCTCTTTTTTGTAATAAACCCGTGGTTTAAGTCCAGGGTTTAGGGTTTTTTTGGGTGCCCATGGTTTAAGACCATGGTTTTGTAAAAATGCGTAGTATAAATAAGCGCTTATGTAAAGAAGATAGGTTAGGTTTTTATGATGAAAGAAAGATTACGGCGAAGCTAAGATCGGTTTTGTAAGAAAAGGTTAAGTGCCAGCTGTGTGCATGGATGACCTCTGCAGCTGTGTGCGCAGAGGGTTTTTGTAAGGAAGATTAAGGAACGACCTGCAGCTGTGTGCGCAGGGGCCTGCTGCTGTGTGCGCGGCTTTTGAGGACTGAAAGGATCTGCAGCTGAGTGCGCAGATCAAACTGTGGTTTTGTAGCAATTTGAATAGAACACAGTTTGTGGACGTAGCCCCTACACTGGGGGTGAACCACGTTATATCCGGTGTTGTGGTTTCTTGTGCTGTTTCTGTTTCTATTTCTTTTATGCATTAATAACTGTATACATCTAATAAGTTAGATCGCTGCTAATATTTAGCTTCGCTGTGAATTCCCTGTAGTGGGTTGAGCAAGTCACGACTGTTTATTTATTTGTGAATTTGTATGTGAATGAATAGTAGAACTGGTAATTATTGATTAATAAGGTTATTAAAAGGCTAAGGTACAGTAATCCCCCTCTCTGCTTGCAGAAACCTGATTCTGCGGCATCCCATAGCTGTTTCGGGTGAGACTGCAACCAGCGCGCAGGTTGTTGCCAAAAGGGCCAACACTGTGGGTCTTTTGTTGGTGTGACACTAAAGGATTAAACCTGGGTCTGCCCTATTTCCCAACAGTAGGATGGCCATCACAATCCCGTAGAGTTGTGGAGGATGGTTGCAGAATTGGGGATTTGAGTTTCTGCCAAACTAGGGTAGACATAACGCACATGGATGCCCCCTCATCAACTATGCACCGGTGCACAACCAAGTTCCAGATAGATACTAGGATTTGAAAGGCGATGGTTGATGGCATGTGCAGTTCTCCATTCTCTGTGTCAAATGTGATCAAATTGGAGTCGAAGGGGTCTATGGCCCCAAGGGTAGCTAGTAAGGCTTTCCACTGTGTTGGGCATGTTTTGAGTACCTCAAGAGTGGACATGGAAGTTCATGTTTGGGCCAAATCATCCATAATGCTGTAGCTGATAGCATCTTTATCCGTGGCGTTATTGGAAACCTGGCATATGGGGGGGCGTGGGAAAGGGGTTAACTAAAGAGGTGCATTGACCAATTTGGATGTAGATGTCGCTAATGTGTCATCAGCTTCGGTGTTGGTTTTATACTGATTTCGTTTGGTCTATAGGTTGACCTCTTCAGTCGTCATAACTAGTAGGTGGTGAACACCTATTTCTACCATGGGAGGTGCCCTCGGAGTATTGGGATTGGGTTGGGGAGGGGGTGTGGTTGCCACCAATCCTTGGACCAGTAATGGGTTTTGAAGCACCATAGGAGGAGGTACTTATGGTGCCGAGTTGGGTTGGGCTTGGTTTGTAGTGTTGCCGGCCTATTGAACCTCATTCCAAATGGCCTACTTGGTGTGATCCATGAGGGGACACTCAAATGTATAGTGCCCATAGACCTCACATAGTGTGCATGGTTGGTTCATGCGCAATGGGGCATTGCGTCTTGATGCATTTGGTCATGGGGGGTTTTGGGCTGGTCAGTTTACCATGACATTGTTGGGAGGGTTTGGTTGTTGACTGCCTCCCTGCAGTTGGTTGTTGCCTTGGTTCTGGGGTTGATTATTTCTAGCTTGCCCTTGTTGATTGTTGCGAGCAGGCTGGTTCGGACGGTTTTGTTGTACAAACACTTATCCCAATGGGGCAGGTGGAGCAAGGGCAGGGGCTTGAACTGGTGGTGCTACAAATGTGGGTATTTGCTCCGTGTACTGCTGTTTTGGCCAAGCCATGGCCTGAGCCTACTACCATGGCACAGGTTGTGAGTAAGACGTTGTGGCTCCGGACTGGGACATCATTCTTGCATAGTCCGAAGTTTGATTTTGGTAGGAAACACTAGTAGTGTTGCTTGGTTGTCCTGGAACTGTAGGTGGTGTCGGATGGTGCTATGGCTATTGGGAGACCAAGCCTATGGTGCCATCTATAGCATGGGATTCCCCCAGTGCATCTCAGTAGGAGGTACCCCGATGAGGAGCATGTGGAATGATGATGTAGAGGTATCTAGACTGTGCGTAGATCAGGTCAAACTATTGGGCTTTCAGTATGGCCTCTTCTTTGGATTGGGGATGTTATCCCTAAAGTTGAACCTAGACTACAGGGATTCAAGCTTAAGAAAATCTTGTTCTAAAATGCACAAATCAATGAAATCAAATTGATAACCAAACTGATATGCAATCAAAGCTATTGGAAAAGTTACACATTTATCAGTGAAATAGGCTGGTATAACATGAAAGCTGGAAGTAAAATCAAACAATCATTGAAGAACTAGACTAGTATGAAGTCAAGGCTATTTTGTACAGACCACACAATTATGAATGAAATAAGATGGTATAATATAAGATCTATATCAAAACATTATTGAAGAAATAGGCTAGTAGGTCAATCAGAGCTGCAAGATAATCAACAGGAACTGTATAACATAAAATAAAACACAAAGTTCAATATCGAGGTTACTATGATCATAAAGTCAAGAAGTGAAATTGCCTCTGTTTTCTAAAGTGTAAGGATAATTGTATTTCACAATAAGAATTACTGCAATGGGATTTAATGGACCATATGCATAATAAATTATAAGAAAAAACAATTCATAAAACACATAGGCAAATCATCCTCATGCTCATTCAAAAATAGAACCTGTATTGAAGCTGCAGAATGTTTATGTTATACAGACAGTGCTCAAAGCTGGGCTTGCATTACTCCAAAAATTGCCAACCCCCAGTTCCCCTCCGCGCCCTTATGAGAGGAAGAGCCCTTTAAAATACAAAATATTGTTTTTCTAAGATAACCATAAGCTCCTACTTCTATGCATCGAGCCCTTTCCAAAATAGAGAAGTCAATCTCCTTTAAAACTGTTTGCCCTCATTATTTGGGGCTTGTTCTGGCTTTCAGCCTGAATAATTGGATCTGGAATTATTATACTCTACCATTTGGTAATTAAAATAGCTCAATGAAAACAACTCCAAATGGCAATATGCCACCAATAAATACGGTGAAAATGGGTTGCATGTACCAAACCTGTTCTGGAATTCGCCTAGGAATTTTGTTTGTTTTCATTGGATCTTCAATTGTAGGTTTCTTGTAGCCGAAATATCTGCTAATAAAAACCAAGGGTACAGAAATTCCAAACAATAAAAATACCAAAGCAAACATAGTTCCAAAAGGTACAGCACCAGATGATTTCTCGCCCCATATCAATGCATTCAATACAAAGAAAATGCAAAAAAAACAATTCCAGGAAACATGAAAGCAGTCTTTAGTGTGTTTTTCTTCCATTCTGAACCCTTGAAAATCTTATGTAGACAAGCAGAAGAGTAGCCAGCAAACAAACCCCTGAACACCCACAGTAGAACCATAGCTGTCATCAAGCCACCCCAGTTGGAAGGAGAAAGGAAACCAAGCAAAGAAAATATTATTGTCACAAGTGTCATTTCAAAAAACTGAACACCAGTTCCCACATGATGATATCTGTATCATCCTCCTTCAAAAGTGTGCTAATCACTCCAAGGCTTGTAAGCCGTAGGTATTCAAATGGTTTTCTCTTGTTGATAGTGTTCAGAAAAGGATGTAGATATAGAGGTATTTGAGAAATTCAAAGGATGAATGGAACCTCCAGGGATTGAAGACTATATTGCCAGTAACAGTGGGCAATGCTGATGCATATACTCTTTCTCTAGCCTCTTTTTCCTATTTTCCCCAATTAGTACACAACATTATTATGAACAATAGAATTGCTTGTGTGCAAATTCCACAAATAATTCGAAGCCAAAGTCCCCTGCCACCAGCATGGATTACAAAGGCCAAAATGATAGCTATAGGAATGCCAACTACATAGTATGCCCCAAGATTTGCATAGGCACCTAGATTTTGCCGTCCGCATCCCCTAGCAATACCTGATAGAACACCTTGGATGCCATCCAAAAATGTCGAGCATACAAGCAGTGGTATCATGCTTGAAATGTAGTTAACTATCTCTTGTTCGTTGTTGTAAGCATACCCCCAGACATTTAGAATAGAGAATAAAGCAGATCCTATCAAAAGGGCCTCCATGGATGACATCCAAAGTGTGACATTCATTGAGAACCATGCAGCACGTGGGTGTCCAGCTCCCATTTCATTGGAAACTCGTATACTTACAACAACACCCAGGACAAAGGGAATCATATATGCAAGAGCAGCAGTGCTAAGGCATATGGAGAGACCAAGAGGTGAGGAGTGAATCATTTAATTATATGGTGGATTTTCCAACTGGTGATTCAGCTTCTGTAGCATATGCTTCAATATACATGCTAGATCCATTTCCTATTCGTCTTCTATCTCCTGGTAATGAGAAGCATGATCCTTAGGAGAAATCCACATCTCAAAGGGAAGTGAAGCTGCATAAGGAGAAAATGCAATGAAGTGTGTAGATTCTTTTATAAACCGGCACCTGGACTGCATCTCCTTGCTCAAACATTCGCAAAGGTTCCATTTTCCTGTCTCGATAAAGCACTCCCTTGCATTATTAAGCCTACATTCCACAGTAATTGTGACAATGGGAAGGCCAATAATCTAATTGTGAGAATGCCACATCGATGCTCTTGCCGACACTCTTGGACGTATTTGATGATCTCATTGCTTGCAAGATGTTGAACTCTTAATTTATATGCAAGTAGAACATGAAATATACTTGATTCAGGAATTCATGCCAAAGTCATAGAATGTTTAGGAGTCTCAACAACTACATCATGAGAGCCAAATCCAGTAAGGGCAATATGCACAAAGATGCTTCTCTAATATGCTTTGAACAATAGCCTTTTCATCTTCATATCTCAGCCTCTCAGTGAGCAACATATAACCGTCCATTTCCCAATCCTCATAAGATTTACCAAACTGTTTGAACCTCTCTGCCCACTAGGATTCATTATAGGTTTGTTTGAAACTCTGCTGCCAGTAAGTAAAATGCTGCGAGTTACTAAAATTTTGCTGGAGCAGATCTGATGATAACAGGGGACGTTCAGATGCGATGTCCTTTGCTATGGGTGGGAGCAAGGTTTTGAGAAACCAATCTAGGAAGATCCTGTCGTCAATTTGGATCTTACACAAACTATGATGTCACCACCACTCATGGATGTGGTCGGTTATATGGGCCGTGGTGCTCTGGTGGTAGGATAACAATATCTCCACCCCTTTTCCATATCTGATGGGGAGTTGGAAATATTACGGAACATGAAAGCTAGGGAGTTGAAATCTGGGTACTTGGCTTGTGGTAGCTCAATGTACCATTTAGCTGCAACACCTGTGAGGGTGCATTGGAATAGCCTTAGCCTAATGGAATCATCTACAATGCTATTTGATGAGCACCATAGATGGAATGTCATGATGTGGTTTTAGGGGGAACTCCCCTGCCTTGCCTTCAAACTTGGGAATGTCTGATGGCAGTTTAGTTAGCATGGGAGGACAAAATGTTTGATGGCAGATGGGGTTGTTTGTTAACTAAGCCAAATCAGGCATGTTGAGGCGAGCCGTGAAGGGCAGGTTTGACCCCAGGTTAATGTGAGATGGGGCAGCGATGGTGGCGGGGTTTGCAGGTGTATAATGCACCTGCATGGTCGGGGGAACTTGTGGTGGAACCATTGTAGATGGGCCAATGCCCGCAAGTGTGGTGGGGGGGACAGTATGAGTGGATGGGCCACTGCCCCCATGTATGACAGGAGGGGTAATGTATGTGGAAGGGCCACTTCCCTCATGTGTTGCAAGTGGGGCAGCTTGAGTGGTCACTATAGGTGGTGGCAGTTGACTAATGACAGTTTGCATGACCATCTATGGGGCTTGATGGTGCAGTGTGCAGGTCTAGTTTAGACTGATATGGGTCTAAATCTGAATCATAGGCTATGTGGCCTTCTGATGGTGTGATAGGTCATCAAGAATGGTCTCGATGATGTTGGTTCAATGTCCCGAATTGTGGTGGTTTGCCTCTTAGGCGTGAGGAAGAGTGTGAGGGATCAATTGTGTTAGACTTGTGTATCAAACTGGTTGGAATGATATTTTGGACCCCAGTTTCAATGGCTTCCTATTGGCTGTAGGTGGTCACTCAGCCACCAAGACTTCCAGAAAACAACGCTTGGCTTTTTCCTCACAGGCGTTTCTGTTCAGTCGGTGGGGGTCGTTGCCTATTTCTCTTGGCAATTCCTCTCAACGACCAACTACTTTGGGGTTCCCGTGGTACTCCTCACAATGAGTTTTTGGGTTGAGCCCAAGTACTTCCCAAATTTAAGGCATTCAGGGACTTATGTCCTCAAAGATTGCATATTTTTTTACTTAGTGTAAATTTGTAACTTTTAAGGGCTCTCTCAATGTAATGAACTGACTTGGGTTGATTTACGTGGTATGGTGTATGTGTCTTGCTGTTTTTTTTTTTATCAGGTGGCTGCAAGTGGTTTATGAATATGTCGCATAGTTCATATCATTGTAAACAAAAGTAGTAAACAAACAGAAATTTTGTAGATAGATACCATTTTTTACCTTGAATTTTGATGGCCTAACTAGGTGACTACCTTACACCTATATTCTTCTTCAACCAAGAAAAGGTGTTGGGCTCTCAACAAAATGGGACTATGCCCATCTGTAGATTCATAGGTCACCTCCCGGATGCAAGGTTGGTCAAGAGGGAGGATGCTTAGCGCCATGATAATCCCTCCTTCTCTACCCCCTCTACCTTCCAAGTCATCTGTTTTTAATGGTTTTGAACAATATATAGTGAAGGGCCTATTCCTCTACGAGCTGTGCCCTTCATCTTATCCCAGAATACCTCGAAGTGTGATGAATGGGTAGAGGAGGAAGGGTAAGCAATATTTGATTTTAAGTCAGTTTTAGTTAGGCTAGATTTATTAACCGATTAATTTTTTTTTGAATTTACACTTTGTTTGTACATGAAATTGTAGTAAACTGAAACCAAAACAAAAATGGGACTATTGCGCTGGACAGAGGCAACTGAGCCACACTGACAATCCTTAGTAAATTAAAAACTAACTTCTGAGTGATAGGTCACATGTTTGGGGTCAAATGTGGTGAGGGGGTCACCAAATGTTTCTAGAAACAAGTGAGGGGGTCGTACATATTTCACAGACTGAAGCGGTTTGTCTTTCTAAAGGAATTCGCACCTTTCAGGGGAAAAAGGGTGACATGGTCCCCTGTTTAGGCCCAATAAGTGCGACCTACTCCAAATTGTTTTTTATTTATTTATCCCGAGTCAGATCTGGCCAACAGTAACACGTACTGTGGCCAAATAGAATCGGATTTGCCTTGTAGAGGCTTCGGTAGCAACAAAAATTGAAAATAAACAGGATCTAAACTAGATTTGACAAGAAATTTTAAACCTAGGGCACAAACTAAAATAAAACTTGAAATTTAAAAAACTGAACCGGGGATCCTGTGGGATCGACTTGGTATGGTCGCCAGTTCTATAGCAGGGATTTCTCCTTGCTACAGGGGTAGGAATGGCTCCCTTCTGTCTATAGGACAGAAGGGTAGGTTCTTGCTATGGAAATGTAAGAAAAATAAACAGAACATAAAGGAAGAAAAGATGGACAGGCAATGGTCATGAGCCCCTCTACAAGCAAGGTTAGGGCTTTGCTCCAAGAACCTGCAAACAACTATTAGAAACAATAAACCTGCAAAAACATGTTAGAAATAAACCTACAAAGAGAAAATTAAAACTTGCAAACAAGCTACGGATTAGATAAAAGCAAAGAAATAAAGAAAAACACACATGTATACCTTCTCTTTGGTGCAATGGACCACGATGCCCTGGATGGAAGAAGCATCTCTCTCTCTTGGCTATGGAAGAGCTATGGCTCAATGGGAGAAATGAATGGAAGATAGGAGGGATGTGGGTGGCTTGAGAGACAAAGGGGTCTCAAGGTATCCATGAGCAGCATAATAGTATGCAAGGGAAGATTTGTTTAAGAGTGACCCCCACCCCTCCTTTTATAGCTTTTTTGGGGACTTCTAGGGTTTTAATCCCTTGGTCAGGGCTTTAGCCCCTTTTTTGGGTTTTTAGCCCCTTTCGCCCTAAATTTAGATCCTTTTAGGGTTTTAGGCTCCTTTGAGGGGTTTTATCCCCTGGGAGAGTTATTTAGGCTCATTTTTTGGGTTTTTAAGCCCTTTTACTCATTTTTAAGCCTTTTAGAGGGTGTGAGGGTCTAGTGGGGTGATACGAAGGTCATGCATGCATGTCCTTGGGTGGTGTAGGCCATGTAGAGCTTAGTGAGGGATTTTTTGGGTTAACTATCCTAAAAAATGCAAAAAGAAATTTTGGGTAGCTATTGCAACATCAACAAGTACTAAGGATGTATTAATGCTCCAACACTCTTATGCTTATCCTTCTTTGAATCTGAGGCTCCACCTGATGGATTAAGCTCCTCCTTTGGTTTGGATACATAATTTTTCTTGTCCTTTCCCTTCTGCTTCCCTTTAGCATTCGTATTTTTTGAATCCCCACCCAAAAGAGACTCATTCTTGGAGTCTTTAAGGGATCCCATTTGTATCAGTTTGTCTTGTTCTTGGATCAGGGATTTGGTTAATGCATCTAGTGAAGGAATTTTACAATTTGGGGTTGTCAGTCTCTGAGAGTGGAAAGTGGACACAAATACTAAAAATTCAAGGACAAGATTACTTAGAATGGATAACACCATATGCTCATCCTTCTTTTCAATTCCACATTGTATGTACTGCATGACCAAAGACTTGGATTTGGTGAAGAACTTCTAAATGGTTTCATGAGTAATTAATTCATTATCCAAAATGTGGTCTCTCATCTCATATTTCTTTCCAAAAATAGATTCAAGATTTAACCATACCTCCCTTGGGGTCTTCCAACCATCAAGATGGAAGAGAAAATATCTAGAGATGTTAATACACAAAAAATAAAAAAATTCATCTAACTTGTTCAGGTACTTTGATTTCTCAAGAGCTACCTAGGGTTCAACCTCCTTTCCCATTGTGATTGAGTACATACTCTTAATGCATAAGGATATCTACATATATTCCCTCCAATACAGATAATTGAAAGGTGTGAGGATTCTTGCTGTTAAGGGAGTTGAATTCTCAATTTTGCAGTTGTAGTGGTTTTGATGCCTGGAAAATCCCAGGTACCGATAGTAGGGATTCTCCCCAATAATTGTTCCCAACCAGATCATTTAATTTTTGGTATGGGGAATCTGTTTGATTAGCGGCTCAGCTAATGTAGAATTAAAAGAATGTTTTAAGTCTATTTTACGTGTTGCAGCCTGGTCCACCATTTATGTAATTTTATGTTTTAGGATGAAATGCAAGTGCCTAAAGCTAAATGCAAGTGACCACTGAGAAAAAGTATCAACTTGTGATGCGTAGGTTCTTACCTCCCATCCTATCACTCTTTCCCCTCAATCACTTCTAAATCAAGAAAACCTTATGTAATATATTCTAAACTACCTATATAACCTATCCCCAGGGGAGCATAAATGATATCTAACAGAGTAATGTGTTGTAATGTTGCATATGGAATCCTACAGGTAGCTCTTCAAATTCTACATACATAATCACAAGAGAAAATATAAACAAATGTAGCTTTGTTTTGATAAAATATTCATTATTGATTCATATGCACAAGATTTCTAACAGAAAGTAAAATCATTCAGCATTGCAGAAGTAGTTCAAGTTAGAACTATAACACAATTATATAGAAGCTAAATAACAAGTAGTTCAACATTAGTAATCCACACAATCCATTTGAAACTTGTACAGTCCTTCCTCCATCAAAATTGGTTCTCATTTATTTATAAAAGAAATAGTTCTTCATACAAATAAATTCACCATCATTTTGCTAGTGAAAGTCCACTTCTAAACTCTCCTCTACCCCTATTTATACATTTTACAAATGAATTTTGGACTACCCCTACCTTTTGGGCTTCCCTAACTCCTCGATTTACAAAAATTGTCCTCTAGTGACTTGCACTAGGAAAATAAAAATAAGATAAAATAGTTTACATAAAGTTCCACATGTAAACAAGACAAAACTTAGGAAGGTCTAGCTGATCCTCCAATGAATTCTCTCCATGCCTAAGGTTCTGCAGTGATAGTATTGAAATCTGTAGGCTCCAACAATCTAAATGTCACTTCATGCATAGCCAACTATGACTTTATTGCCCCTTCTTTGGGTGTAGTTACCCTAAGCAGGTTTTCCAGAAGGTAATTACTAATCGAGGCTTGTGCAACCCAGTTCTTTACCACTTTCTTAGTGATGCCTTTAATTTGTTGAATACATAGTTCATCCTCCTACAATCTATCCTAGAGATATTTCAAGTGTTTCTCTTCAACTCTTCAACTTCCTTTTATGCTTCCTTTCTTGCTCTATCAGCCGATCCCTTTTGCATCCTTTCTTCTCCTTCCTTTTGAATACACTCTTCTTCTTCTTTTTTCATTTGGCATGGTGTGTTGAGAATATTGAAACTACGACATGACCGTGCCAAAAAATAAATTAGTGTTACTATCATCCAACAACATGCATTCAGGGAAACAAGATAAAATGAAGACTACCATTTAAGCTTGCAAAATTCAGTGACAGCTTTAGATGTCAAATCCTGTTTTATTTCTAGAAATAAGATTGCATTCAGTTCTAACTAGGATAAAAAAATAATAAATATGTTTTACCAATTCATCCTCGGCCATTAAAAGTGAACTTGTGATGTGTAGAAATCAAACCCGCGGGTTATCTATACATTTTAAACTAGTGGCAAAGTATACGTCTCAAAAGAAACACTAAGCCATGCTAAACCATTGGTTCCAAACAATCACCATCTAAAAAGGAAAACTAGATCAATCAAAATTGATAAAACACTAACCCAACTACAGCTTCATCATTACTATCCCAAGTTTCTAATAGACCCATCTCTATGGCTCAAAGAACCGAAACAAATGCCGCAGAGAAGGTGAGAATCAATCACACTAGAAGGACCAGGCTAGCAAATTTAGCGAGGGCCAGGCCTCCAATACAACTAGCTAACAAACTCAAGTGAATGGTATCTTAACAAAACCCTAAAGGATCTAGGGGCTGGCTATTTAAACACGGCAATGGATAGAAATGCTAAAAACCAAACCCACAACACTAGAATAGGACAAAACCTCATCGACACTTTACCGAATCAACGTGACAAAAAAAATCCACCACGACAGTATTAGATCAAATGTTGAAGTTTTTTTGACACTATCGGCATGGCTCGATAGAAAATTCCAAAAATGTACTATTGGAAAACACTGTGAAAAACTCTGCCAGTAAAAAGCAGTTGTAAATCCATAATTTCGTCGAATGCATCGGCAAAACACATGAAAGGTTCATCCATCGCAAACCTTCAATCTAGCTGAATGTATCGGCATGAAAACATGAGTTATGCCGATGATGTCAACAAAACTCACTGGAAAGCTCCGTAAGAAGGGTGTTTGAGAAACATTGTAAAAACCCTATGAAGAGAAGGTAACGCGTGTCAAAGATGCGTTTCTACCAATAGCTTCAGCATCCACTTTTAGTCTAGCCGATACCGTCAGCTCCATTTGGCGATATCTCTCAAAAAAAAAGTCTAAGAACAAAAGCATTGGCAAGGAAACGTGAGAACCATCAATAGTATCAGCTCAAAAAATAAGTTTTGTTGAAGTGGTCGGAAAAAACTCAAAAAATTCTCCCACAATATTTGGGCTTTTGAAAACATCGGACCAAAAAGCTATGGTCTCCCAACGTGTCGGCTAGACTTGATGAGTTCAACCGACACATTGGGTGCAAAAACTGAGTTCTAACTTGGTGAAAAAAAGGCTTTTCTGGCTTATGAAAATAAAACTAAGCCATGGAGAAAAACTCTAAAGGAGCAAAAGCAGTCTAAAATAAGTTAAAAGTTGAAAAATCTGAGGGGCCCTAAAATCATAAAAATTTTGGGGTAGAGGTTGCAGCAACAACAATTGGCGACAAGATGATGAACATAGATCTCTAAAAAAAAACTATATTTTCAAAACAAAAATTGCTATATGGAATTTGATTAGAGAAACCTATCCAAGTATTCTCCAAGATCATTTAAGAGTCTAGGCATTTCCAGGAATGTAATATTCAAAGCATTGCATTGATTATAGTACTTTGGGGTAGGGTAACAAGGCTTAGAAGTCTTGATAACTCTCTTGGGGCCAAAATGTGAGGTTCATTTTACATCTATATTTGGTTACTGCCGGATATGACACCAAAGGATCATGACAGAGTTAGACAGATGCATTTGTTTTTTCCTCATTCCCATGCCTTTTGCATTCTTTGATGCTTAAGACTTTTTTATTTTGATTCTTCCATGATTGCTTATTTTACATTTGAGATTTGATTTAGGTTCTTCCATCCATAATTCCCTTTTGTGTGAGTGATGATTCATTTCAGCTCACAAATGGAGAACAACCTTTTGAGCAATCGTTTTATTTTACAGATTTATGTATTCAGTATATCTTCTTGATAGATACTTTCTATTTTGTAATTTTGATTCTTTATATTAATCCTTTTGGATTTGCTTTTGTGGCATGGGATTATTTTGAATACCATTCACCTGTCTATTCTTCTTCCTTCCATGGGTTGATCGCAACAAGATTCCTAGGACAGATATTATTGTGAAAGTCGATGGAGCCCCAAGATAATATTCTATACTTCATGTACCTTAGTTATTTTTCAGGAATTAAACAGGACTTCAATGTGCACTTGAAATAAATTCCCTTCAACAGTCTATCAATTTAAAGAATCTGATTTTTTTAATCAAAATTTTGCATAAGTAACTTCTAATGAGCAGTTCTTGTAAAATATTTGGTAGTTTGTTCAGGTTCCAATGTCCCCAAGCACCAAAATATTGAGCTAGCTTATTTTGAAACAAAAGAAAAATTAAACTAAAGCAAACCAACAAAAGAAAAGAAAATGAAACTTGGAAAGAAACCAATAATAAAACAAAAGAAAATGTTTATTTATGTACAAAATCACTCCTAAGGTACTGGGTGAAATAAGGTTTGAGAACTAGACCATTAACATGAAGGTTATCTTCCCACCACTGTAAATCTTGTAACTTATAAGTTGAGGGGCCTAGATTTTCAGAAATCTAAAAGGGGCTAACCCATAGGTGGTGAAATTTTGTATGTTTTCTCTTTTCATTATGTGGGTGATCCCACTTAAGAACCAAGTGTCCAATCTCAAAACTTCCCTTCCCATATTTATACTTATCAAACCATATTTTGACAATTTAATGTTGGTGTTTAAATGTTTCTTTGGACTTGATCCTAGACTCTTGAAGTGTAAGAAATGTATTAATTCGATATTGTAGAATTTTTCTACTAGTTTCTTGATTATAGCCATCAAACCCATCTAATAGGGAGAACAATTCAGAATCTGAGACCACTTGTAGGACATGTTTCATTGGTGGAAGTGGAAAATTATCTTTATCTGAAGCTTGGTTCAGATTTCAGAAATCTACACATAATCTTATCTTACCATATTTATTCCTTACTAGAACCAAATTTGCAACCCACTCTAAAAACAATCTTTGCATCAAGCAATTTCTTTACTTCATTTTGGATTAGAGGTTCCACCTTGGGATGCATTTTTCTTAGTTGTTGTTGGAATGGATTAACACCTGCTATAATAGGAATGATATGTTGGATAAAATGGGTGTCATACATATTCAATTCTTCATATGTACAAGCAAAATTTTCCTTATATTTTTTAAACAAACTGATAAATCTGCTTCTTTCTCCTTGTGAACAACATTTTCCCAAGTTTACATACTTGGGTTCATCCTCTGCCCCTAGATTAATTAGTTCATACTGCATGGATGAAGTATTTGTTTTGACATTGGTAGGTTTTCTGAATTTACTGTTTAAATCAAACATCCCTTTCCGCATCCTCACTCTTTTAGGAATGACATTTCCACTTTGAATATTAGCCTGATTCTCTTTATCATCAATCACCGAGTCTTTAAAATTTTCATCATTTGTTATAAAATATTTGATTTTATGATCATCATCAAACACTCTCAAGTTTGTCAAATTGTCTGGTATCAATAGCTTGAAAATGAGTTGAATAGAGCACTTGTTATTAGTGGGTACTAGCCTTGCAGCAGAAACAACTAAAAAATCAGCTGCAACATTTTGCAACCTAGGAATTGAACTTATATTGAAGGCATTGAAATGTGTTATCAAATCCCAGAATTCATTTTGATAGCCTTTTAAGTGTGTGACAAACAATGAATTGTGTTTCTAATCTTCTTGACAACTACCTCAAAATCACCAAATACTTTTAAATTTTTAACGTTTAGTTCAATGGCTTTTCTCAGGCCCCGAACTAGAGCTTCATACTTAGTAGTGTTATTCGTACACTCAAACTCTAGTCGAAAAGAGAGAAAATGTGTGTTCTTTTCTGAATCAATCAGGACACAACTGACTTCTAATCCCTCTTGTGTCTTGGAACCATCAAAGTAAAAAAACCAAAATCTATCTTCTAAATCTACTTGATTAGTGTTGCTTTCAATGTTAGAAACTAAGTTAACTATATTACAATCAATATTATCAGTTCGTGAAAAATGAAGGAGTTTGGACAGTGTGTATGACGCATGATTGGCTTCTTCATCTTGATAATTTCCATGTTCAAGCTCTAAAATGTAGTTCCCAAGACCGAAGATGAGAATTTTATAGGTTCATTTTTTCCCTCTAATTGAGTTACGTTGTGTTTCATGTGTGGTTCCCTTGTTACCTTAATCGGATTTTGACTTTTCTTATATGGAAGCCATAGGTGTGACCAATCAATTGTGAAGTATCCATTCAGTTTTGCAGACCAGACCCTTCTCAATATCAAACCATAGGCCTCTGGTATATCTACCACAATAATCTCTACAAACTAGAAAACTCTCTCATCTACAGATAATCGAATTAACACATTTTTCATTTCTCCTGTTACCTTGACTATAGATCTGTCCAACTGAATGATATTACATGAGGAGGGTGTAGGTTTACCATTGATATTTTTACATACTGAGAGTGGCATGACATTAGATGAAGCCCCATAATCCACCAAACAATTATGCACATTATGATTGAAAATCTCAAAAAAAATAAGAATGACAAAGTTTGAGATAGGGGCCTTATGAATGCAACGTAGATAGGGGTTTTCCCCTCTTTCCATACACAATTAAGCTTCTCAAACCTGTTTCTATACAATATAAAATCTATCAAGAAAGATGAAAAAAATTCTGATTTCTTTTGTTTCAAACCCTCCTGGGATGCCTTGACACATTTGGCCAAGTTCCTAGTATCTATATCAGCCCAATTGAAAATTGTTCCCTCCATAGCTACATAATACATGAGCAGAATCCAACCAAAATTATGAGTCTTCCCATCATCCCTACCATATAGCTTTCTTATCATCAATGCAATTATCCTGAAAGGGGTTCAAATATGGACAGTATCATATTCTCCTGACTGTTTGTGTCTGAAGGTCTTCCCCTCAGCCACCATTGTTTTTGTTGTGGTTGTATAGTCAAACTTCAGACTTTTGATCCACTCCCTTATTAAACTTATTTCTTTTTTCGGTAGACTGTAGGCTACTGAAATGAATGCAGGCGCGAAAGATGCAATAGGATTTCCCTCTTCATCATTTATTATCATTCCTACTATGTCTATTTTGGGCAACATCCATCCAATGACCTCTGCACAGGGAAAAATCTCTGGCCTAGTTGCTATTTTGGCTAACCCACACCTCAATATGTTCTCGTACAAACCTAGGTCTCCCAAGCCAGCGTCTGGCACCTTTCTTTCAACCAGAATGGGGTAGATCTGGCCCCATTTGAGATCAGACTTTGCTCCTATAATATCCTTAGTGTCTTCATACACTATATCAGTCTTCATTGTCAGTGAGACCTCAACAACTTCTGTGTCAGAATCACTTTCAGCAATTTTAACCTTCTTCCTCCCCTTCTTCATCATGATTTCTGCAGTAAATTGTAAGTGCAAAAAAATGGAGTTGTCTTAGCATTCATATTTAAACCGATAGTTATCAATATAAGCATACCAACAAATACATATGTATACATATCCCACATCATTAAAAAATATAAATATGCCTTACTCTGCTGGTTTCATCCATTAGAACAGGCAATATGGACATGAGCCATAGTTATGGAAATACATACAAAGGTTGAAGATGGGAAACTTTGTTGAAACCACTGTGTTTTTCTTTTAGCGGTGAAAACCCTCGCTCAGCCCTAAACAATATATCCCATCAGTGAAATGGAACTTCAAACTTTGTGTTGGTGGTGCCCTAGGGTAAAACCAGGCCCGATATCCCACGACCGATGCCTATGAACCATCAACCTATGGGTTTTGTGCAAAACAAGGGGACCGCGGTGTTGGAGTATCGAGTACCTCCACATGGTATAACCGCTGCACCTATGGGAATATAAAACAAGTGGTTTAACCACCACTTCTGGTGATAGGGCCTTGTGCTGGGTTTCAAATGTTCATTAACATCTGTAGGTTTTGGTGTAACGGCAAACCTTACATGGTATCAGAGCCTTTGTAGATCGATTTTTCTCCTTCCATATTGCTATTGCAGGTTCAGCATCTTGACTGGGAGCTGTTAATTCATGAACTTGTTTTGTTTAATTTTATATTTTGATTGTCATTTTTATTTTAAGTTTTCTCATTTGCTTAAGTTTTCTCTTTTACTTACTTTAGAAATTTTTTGGTTTCAAGTGAAATTTTTGAGTTTTTCCTTTAGGTTTTTATTATTTTTTGTTCTTTAGGTTCGGAAGGGTTCTGTAGGAATTATATAGATTAAGGATGTCACAAATATACTCTAAGAGCAAGGTTTATCATATAAACCTTATTTAAATTGGAATTAATGACTAAAACAACGCCAAATTTGAATTTGAAATATTCTTGTAGCGCAATGACTGAAATTTTACACTACGGCACTACAAGAATATCGCGAGCGTTAAAATCACCAATTTTTAAGTCGAATTATCTCATGATTTCGATTTCTACGTGACTAATCACATGTGTAAAGGGTTTTGATATGTGTTTCAGCAGAAATGATCATGCAAATAGGTGTGGTTCGTGACGTGAAGGAGATCGTGGTAATCAACAGCTAAGGCTCAGTGTATCATGACAGGTAGAGGTATGAGCCAAGTTTGATGGGAAGGAAGTTCTCCACATATGCATCACGAAGCTGGAGGCGAAGTGGAATGAAGACATCTACTTAAAATCCAGAATTTGCAGTTACAGAGGAGATTTAGGGCTTTCTTAGTGCGCCAGGTGGAAGCAAACTGAATACCTAAAGACACTTGGATAGTTAATTTTGATGGTCAGACAATTCAAGGATCTATTTTAAACGTTTGCAGCAGAACGGGAATGAGGTATTCCTTGTAAATCTAGTCATGGCAGCTAAATTGGGGTTTTTCCATTAAAACTGCTTATGTCAAAATTGATTAGGGAAAACATAAATTTATGTTTTAAACAAACACCCTACGATCAGATATCAGTCTAAAAGGTTTTAAATGCTTGGGCAAGTTATAAGTAGAAAAACAACTGTTACATTGAACAATTTTCCCTGTCAAGACCAGCAAGTAGGGTAGGTTGAAGGTCTGGATTGTTTATGGTGACCAGGGTTTCACAGAATCACTTGTTGTCTGTAAGCAATGAAAGGAGTTAGCTGAGCATGTCAATTGCATGCAGACCTTGTCTGAGTATGTGCCAAAGATTTATTGGTTTTGTGCCGAATGCAAGTTGAAGCAGAAAAGTTAGTACATCCAAGATTGCTCTCATATCATCTCATGCCCTAGTTAAACAATCACATTCTGAATCTAACAAGTAAGTAGTTGAGAGCATTAAGGCATAATCCCTATTGCAAGGAGACATCTCATTAGTGGCATTAGAAGGAGCCAAGGGTGCTATTTGTGCAGAATCACAATACACAGATGTTTCCATGCATTCTAGAGATGGTCTTGCATCGAAATGAACATTTTGGATGATAGTTAAATTCAACAGCAGCTTTGTGAGAATATTTTTGGTACTCTATTGACCTAATTACCTAATATCACTGTAAAACATTTCCTGCATTCAAAATAGAACAGACTGTAAAAACTCTAAAAACCTGAGGGAAAAAGAACTGTTGGGTCATTAATAGGGCCTTAAAATTACACAGGATTCAACAATTGAAAATAGATGGGAAAAAGTGGCAAGACCAACAAGGTTGAGCCCACTGAGCTAAAATGGATTGACCAATTTCCAGGTTGTGCAGAGCTTTTTGAGAATGCTGGTTGGTTGGTTTTCTTCAAGAAGATTGATGGCTATAACACCAAGGTCTCTTATAAATTTGCCCAATGCTATAACCATGACATGGTAGTATTTGATACTCTGAATTTTAAGTTGACTGTGGAGGTGGTTGCTAAAGCTATAGGAGTCAGAAATGAAGGAGAAATGTGGTTCAAAAACTTGCCTTTCACCTTCAATGCACAAAGTTACCTTTTACCTGGCATTACTCTAGACTAGAGCAAAGAAGTATTAATCCAGAATTTCAGAGATGAATGGGTGGATCCCATCAAAGTCCTACAAAGCTACATCACCTGTGAAGGGAGGTATGCTTTTGTATACAAGTATCATTTCAGGTTCTTACAGCACCTTGTTGGTGAATCCATAATGAGTCTTCGTTTATTCTTGTTTAAAAGTTTGCAGAAGATGTCAAGCATGGTTAAGGAGCATCAGGATCACACTACACAGTCCATTTTCTATTATGGATTGATCAAATTGATTATCAATACTGTCTTGCAAAGAGAAGGAAAAACATGGGACTATTTCCTCTTTTGGTGTGGCTTCAAAATTAAGTAGGAAGAGCAGCCAACCAAAAAACATGTAGACAAGGGGAAAACCCTAGTTAGAAAACTAGGACAGAAAGTCAAGTCTAAAGATAAAAAAGAAGTTAAACTTGAAGAAGTGACAGATCCTTCAAAGGGAGACTATGAACATCAACAACCTTCAGCTGATAATAAGGGAAAAATTTCACTGTTTATAAAAAAGGAAGATCAGCCTGTGCAAAATAGGGCACCGGAAGAAACTCTCATGAATGAGAAAATTGTTGCCACAAAAAAATTTGCAGTGAAGGAATAGGAGGCCAAGGTCCAACAAAGAATCCCTATTACTATTTTATCTGAAGGTGAAGGATATTTGCTAGAAGGAGATGAGTTCACAGTCCATGCTGAGTCTAGGGTTGACACATACAGAGAATGCTACAGTCAAGAGGATAAAACAGAGAGGTCAAAGAAAAAGAAGACCAAAGTTAGAGCTATGGATTTAGCCATAGTTAGACATCAAGGAAAAACTTTGAAGATGGTGAAAGAACTTGCCTCAGGATGGAGACCAAAAACTAGACCTAAAAAAAAACTAAGGATGAATATGAAAAAGCTTCTAAACCCTAAATTAAACACATCAGAGGTCACTATGATTGATAGCTCTTCTTCAAAGGAAAACCTAGAATCTAGAAAAGGTAAAAGTAAAGGAAAGAAACCTTTGAAGACAGTAGAAGATTCCAGCCTCACCCAAAATAAACTATCAGCTGTGTTTCTAGAATTAAGAGATGAAATGTTGAAGGAGCAGCAGAAAGAAGAAGTGGATACCTCTTATTCAGAAAATAAGATGCTAATGGATGAAAATGCACCTGATGAAACAGACACTCAAGAAATTCCAAGTGTTCCTAGTGTTTCTACAAAGCTGCTACAGGAAGATGAAGATATTTTCAGAAAGCTAGATATCCCATTGCTGCCCAGTGAGATACAGGATATCACAACAGGGAAGGCTTTTGACTCAGAAAAGCAGAATATGCAAAAGACCATCAGACAATATAAGCATCAAATGGATTACATGTAGGAAGTAAATGATGGTTTGATCCTAGAAAATAGAATACTCGGGGAGGATTTACAAGAAGTAAATGATCATTATCAAGATCTTACTACAGTTTCCAAGGAGGCCCTGAAGAGGAAGAGAAGCACGGATTTACAATGTACAGAATTGAAGCAAACTGTCAAAATCCTATATCAGTAGAATGAAGAACTTACTAAAAGATTGAGAAAGATGGAAGCTGAATAGCAAAAAGCAAAGAAAAAGGCTCAAGCGTTGGATGGAATAGCCTTATTGGCAAAAGCTACCAAGGACCTTTGAGTATTTTCAGTTAGGCAGTTACTTGTTATGTCTTTTTTTAGAAATACTTTAGTTAGGTAGTTACTTGTTATGTTTGTTGAGAAAAAATTTATTTTGTAAATTATAATTTTGACATTATCCCATCGATGAGTAGGCAGAAGACAGTTAGGGTATAGACCCTAACTAATTTTTTTTTAGAAAAAATATTTAGGTAGATGAGAAAGAGAACAAGGGGTTCAATTTTTGGTTGTCTTAAGGAGGTCTGTGACTTGTTTATGAGCTAAGTACTATAACTCTCATGTGTATTGGTTGAATATAATTATGAAATATATGATCCTTTACACCCTTCAGTCTGTGTTTTGGCTTCATTTTTAACTTGTTTAGTTACATGATTGATAAATTCATTGCTGGTTTATGTTTTGTATGCTGGTAGTGCTTGTCAGTTGTGGATGAACTTCAACGTCATGTTCTGTTGGATATTGGTAATTATATTATGCATCTCTATTCTTCTTTGCTTATGATTCAGTTCCTATTTGGCTCATGAATGTATTCCCTTCAATCACCAAACTTTACAACCAGAAAAACCTTTCAAAAACCCTAAAACCTAGTTTGCTTGTTTGAATATTTGAGATTGTGTTGGCTTGTTTCTTTGTAGCCTGGAAATAATTTCTGGCACAAACAGGAGCTATTGTGCTTACTGAAGAGACAATTTCTGAGCTATGGATCAATCTCAGAAGATCATCTTGACTCCATTTAATTTCTTTGAATGGAAAGCAGAGATGGAGATACTGCTGAGAGCGAAAGGTCTCTACAGGGTGACTATGGAAACTGAAGCAGACCCCAATGCATCCATAGAGAAAATTAAATGGCACAACAGGAGGGATGAGGCTTATGGTCTCTTGTGTCTGAGCATATCTAAAGACCTCCTTTTCCATCTTGATGGATTGACATCACCAAATGAAGTATGGGAGAAGCTTGTATACCTTTTTGGTAAGACAGATGAGATGAGAGGACATCAAATTGAGAATGAATTGATCTCCTTGAGTCCCAGCAGCTTCAAATCCCTACAAATCTACTTTTCCAAGTTTAAAGCCCTTGTTTTGCAGCTAAAACAGTGTGGAATTGAAAAGAAGGAGGAGCAACTAGTTTTGGCCATAGTCTCGAAGCTTGGCCCTGACTATTTAGTGTTTTTTTTGACCTTCCATGCCACCAAGTTGACAGCTCGAGCCTAGAAGATGCCTAAGCTTGCATAGTTCATGGAATCCCTCACAAATTTTTCCCTGGGATACTTATCTTTTTACTGGTTTTAAGAGGTGAACTTAAACCAACAAATCTTTAAGCCTATTTCTCACCAAGTTTGACATAGTGGCTACTAAAGGAGTTGGAACCAGAAAAAGACCTACTTCACCATTGCAGTTGGGTGTTACAGACCTTGAATAGATATTAAAAACAACAAGGAAAATTAGAAGGTCTCAGTATTTACCAGCCCTGTGTGACCCTGACCAGTTAGGTGGTTCATCACATTCAACTTTTCTAAGAAAAGAAGAAGAAACCTCACCTTGGTTAAAGCCTATTATCCTTGATAGTAGTTTCCAAGTTTTTACTAATCCTCAATCCTTCAGGAAAGCCAAAGCTGCCTCTCTTGGTAAGATGCCTCTTTTTCAGCTAAAATTAGGTAAAAATCCCTTTCATTCAAGTTCCAGTCAAAATTCTTCATCATCAAAGTCAGTCAATCCAAAAATGGCAGCCCAAAATCAGCCCATAGACATGATGTACTAAATGGTTGCAGCCAGATATGCACCATTGGTCTTGTCTCAACCTTTAAATGCACTGACTGGGGGTGACTATCAAAAATATCTTCTTAGGTTTAATGGACAGGGGGAAACCACAGCTAAAGAACATTGGGAATCTTTCCTTAGCTATGCTGATAACCAAAACATTAAGGCCAAGGATGTATGGATGAGAATGTTTGTGTAGAGCCTCCATGGATATGTAAGGAAATGGTTCAGGGAGTTGCCTGCTAATTCCATTACTATCATTAAATAACTTCGTGATCTCTTCATGAGACAATGGGGTGACACCAAAGATCATACAGACTACATAACTGAGTTTGGTGCCCTTAGGAGGAAAAAGGAGGAAACTGTTGCAAACTTTTCAAAGAGGTTTAACAAGATGTATAGTAGAATTCCTGCTGAAATAAAGCCTATAGAAACATCAGCTAAACTTAGATATGCAAATGCTTTCGATCATGAATTTTACTTACTACTAAGAGAAAGGAGACCTATTTCTTTACTGAATATGCAGGATGCAACATTGCAGGTAGAATCTAACATAATAGCTTCCAATAGATTGAAGAAGGAAATAGCTCAGCAGTTGTATGACAGAAAATGAAAGAAGGAAGCAACTGCAGGAGGTTTATCTTCCCTTTCTGCTGAAGGGAAAATTGATGAAATGGCTAAGTTGGTGAATATTCTAACTGCAAAATTGAACAAATTAGAGCTTGAGAAAAATTCCAGCAAGCCTGCCCCAGAAGGTGAACGAAATCCGAATAATAAGAACTAGTTCAGAAGGCAATTTGCTCCCTGTTTCATGCCTAGAGAACGCATGAATAATGATATTCAGCGGGAAGGAAGAGAAAATGAGGACCAAAGAGTGCCACTGCCTCTTCAAAACAATGTTGCTGATGAAGAAGAGGTTGATGATGAAGTAATATTTGAAGATACTGACCAAGATATGAACCATTTTGGAGAAAGATTGTCCGGGGGTTTTGTTACTAAAGAAGAGTTCCTAAATGCAGAATGTTATGATGCTGATATGTTTGAAACAGAAGATAATTTAGGTCTGAAAATGTCTGTTGTAACTACTGATGTATGTTAAAATGAAATTAAAAAGACTGTAAATCTAAGGTCAGGTCCAAAACAGGTGGTAAAAATTCCGAAGAAGAAGGTAGCTGTCCTTGCTAAGTAGCCATCCGATCCTGTGACAGAGAAAAGTCAAGTTTCAGAAAAACAAAAGAAAAACACAGAGGTTGAAGACGTAAGTAAAACTGTTCAGAATTTCATCCTAGAAAATGAATTAGGCAGGTTAAAGATTCCAGTACCTTTAACTGAACTGATGAAAAACCCTTCATATAAAATGCTTAATTCAACAAGAAATCAACCTATTTCTGACATAGTAAATTGGCAAGAAGAAAACCCCAGAATTTTCATTGGATCAGCCTTGGCTGAAAAGACTGAAAATGAAGCAGGTGCTTCACCTCCTTTCTACATCACCCTGACAGTCCATGAACAAATGATACATAATTGCTTGTTAGATTCAGGAGCCTCACACAATTTAATGCCAAAGGCTGTTATGGAAGCTTTAGGTCTGAGTATCACTAAACCCTATCATGATCTGTATGCATTTGATTCCCAAGTAGTGAAGTGTTTAGGTGTAATAAAGGACATGGTTGTTAGTTGGGCTCAGTTACCCATGAAAAGTGTGAGCATGGACGTAGTGGTAGCTGATATTACACTTAAATTTGGGTTACTTATTTCTAGGTCTTGGGCAAAGAAGGTTGGTGGGACTTTACAAATGGATCCATCATATGCTACTATTCCTGTGTTTGGAGGAGGAAATAGAAGGTTGTACAGAGAGCTTCAGTTTTCCTATATTGTAACAGATGACAAGAACCCTACCAATCACCCACTGTATGCTGTTGATGAAGACCTGGGTACTTGCATGTTACATTTCAGTGAGGAGGACAATACTACTGGTTTTTTACAGGTTGAAAAACATCAGCTAGTAAAATGCAGCAGAGAACAGGAAGATGAGTTGTGGTAGTTATACTTTGATGGGTCCTCTTGTAAAGAAGGTGCTGGTGTAGGGGTTCTTCTCATATCCCCTGGAGGTGAAACAATAAAGCTGATGTATAAATTGGAGTTTATTACTACAAACAATACTGCTGAATATGAAGCTTTGCTGTTAGGCTTGAAAGCTGCTAAAGATTTGGGCATTCAGCATATTGCTGCATTTGGCGACTCCAAATTAGTTGTTCAGCAGGTGAAGAGCAACTATCAAGTGAAGCAGGGTTTGCTGAAAGTCTATCGAAATGAGGTATGGGACATGCTTGAAAATTATTTTGTAGCTTTTAACATTACCCATATTCCAAGACACCATAATCAGACTGCAAATTCGTTGGCCTTGGCTGCCACACACTTTAGAATCCCTAAGACCACTCAATTGAGGTATACCATTGAGGTGAGGTACATACCATCTGTACCTGATAATGTAAAGCAGTGGAGAGTATTCAAAGATGACATTGAAATTAAGAGATTTCTAGAGCTTACCCATGAGTTTTCAAATTCCCTAATTGATCAAGAGGAAGATGAAGGGGATGAAGAGTTGGAAGATATTGCTGAAAATGAAATAGCTGGACACAAAATCATTGAATTAAAGAGAAATTTCATCCCAAAAGGTTTGGTACCTTTGGAAAGGATTTTTTCAAAAGATGATACACTCTTGAAACCTATTGTACAGTCCTCAGAAGAGAATGTAGTGGATTGCAACATTGGCTCCGCAGAACAGCCTAGAATGGTTAAAATATCTAAAGCACTTATAGCTGAACAAAGAAACAGGTATATTAAACTGTTAAAAGAGCATGTAGATGTTTTTGCATGGTCTTATGAGGAATTGAGAACTTATGACACAGGAATCATACAGCATAAAGTCCCTTTAAAACCAAATGTCAAACCTTTTCGTCAGAAATTAAGGAGGATTAATCCAACCTTGTTTCCTGTTATTGAAAAAGAAGTGAAGAAGTTGTTGGATGCCAAGATCATAGTGCCCCTCAGGTATTCTTCATGGGTGGCTAATATAGTTCCCATTAGGAAAAAGAATGGAGAAATTAGTTTGTGTGTTGACTTCAGAAATTTGAACAAATGTTCATTAAAAGATAACTATCCTCTACCTAAAATTGAGCAAATATTGCAGAAAGTAGTTGGGGCACAGAGGATCTCAATGGTTGATGGTTGCTCAGGGTACAATTATATCTCTATGCATCCTAATGATAAGGAGAAGACATCCTTTACAACTCCCTGGGGAAATTTTATGTATGACAAGATGCCCTTTGGGTTAATGAATGATGGAGCCACCTTCCAGAGGGCTATGGATATTGCTTTTGTTGGAGAAAAGGACAAGTTTGTGGTAATCTACTTGGATGATATTACTATTTTCTCGTAGTCAGATGATGAACATTTGAAACATTTGAAGCAGACTTTCCTGAAATGTAGAAAATTTGGCTTGTCCTTGAATCCAAAGAAGTCACACTTTGTTGTACAGGAAGGTAAATTGATTTTTCATTTAGTGTCTGCTGATGGCATAAGAATTGATCCTGAAAGGGTAAAGGCTATATTGAAGATAAGTTTACTGAGGAGTAAAAAGGATGTCCAATCATTCATTGGTAAAATCAATTTTCTGCGTTGGTTTATACCAAACTTTGCTGAGACTATCAAACAGATCATAGCCATGCTAAAAAAGGATCAGGAAGTCAAGTGGACCACTGAGGAAAAGAATGCATTTGAGAAGATCAAAATGGCTCTTACCGAAGGTCCTATATTAGTAAGCTCAGATTTTACCAAAGAATTTATTACATTCTCATTTGCATCAGAGGATACAATAGCAGTTTTTCTGTTGCAGAAGAATAAGGAAGGACTGGAGCAGCCTATTGCATTCTTTAGCAAAACTCTCAGGGATTCTGAACTTAAATACAGTATCTTAGAAAAACAGGCCAATGCTCTGGTAAAAGCTTTAAAGTTTTTCAGAATCTATGTTCTGCACTCTAAATTTATTTCATTTGTGCCTAATGCTGCTGTAAAAGATGTTTTGACACAGCCTGATAGTGAAGGGAAAAGAGGTAGGTGGATTGCTAAAATCATGGAGTATGATGTAGATATCAGACCTACCAAACTTTTCAAGGGACAAGGTTTAGCCAAGATGCTGGGTGAATCAAATTGTCAGGCTCTAGGATTGTATGTCAAGGCTGAAGAATTAGCTCAGGAAGAAGATCAAGCAATCCTAGAAAAAGAGAAGATCACAGACTATTATTCATCATCAACATGGTATGTAGACATTGTATATTTTCTATTGTTTTTGCAATGTCCTGAGCATTTAGATAGGAAAGCTGCTAGATCCTTAAAGCTTAAAGCTACTAAGTATTGTCTAGTAGAAGAGCAATTGTTCTGGAAGGACCCAGGTGGTATTCTACTCAGATGTTTAGACAAATCTGAAATTGAAGGAGTAATTTCTGAATCTCATGAGGGTGCTTGTGGAGGGCATAAGTACTAGAAGACAACATCATATAATATTTTAAGAGATGTATATTATTGGCCCTCTGTTTGTATAGATTGGAGTTCAAAAGTAGATTTGACAGGAAAATCAAAGATAGCACTTTCTCAGTTGGTGATATGGTTTTAAGGTGGGATGCAAGGAAAGAGCAAAAAGGGAAGCATGGTAAATTTGACAACCTCTGGTTTGGCCCTTTCCTAGTGTCTAATATTTTGGAGAATAACACTTTTTTCCTGCAGTCTTTGGAAGGTGAGGAATTGTCAAGTCCTGTCAATGGAAGATTCCTCAAGCATTTTTACAGTCTTTGAGGAGATTTTCACTTTTCATTGTATATACCGGTGTGAGTGAAGCAAAATAAGGACTCCATAACCTACTGGAAATTTTGCAGACTAGTAGGTAGCAGAAAAGAAGGCACTGGTCTACAGGTTCTTGAAGCCTCACAGGGAGGACTTCATCCTGCAGTTGGAGCCAGATGTTAAGTCATGAAATTGTTTTCTTTAATTTTATATTTTGATTGTCACTTTTATTTTAAGTTTTCTCATTTGATTAAGTTTGCTCTTTTACTTACTTTAGAAAATTTTTAGTTTTAAGTGAAAATTTTGAGTTTTGCCTTTAGGTTTTTATTATTTTTTGTTCTTTAGGTTCTAAAGGGTTCTATAGGACTTATATTGATTAAGGATGTCACAAATATGCTCTAAGAGAAAGGTTTACCATATAAACCTTATTTAAATTGGAATTAATGACCAAAACAGTGCCAAATTTGAATTTGAAATATTCTTGTAGCGCAACGACTGAAATTTTACACTACAGCGCTACAAGAATATCGCGAGCGTTAAAATCACCGATTTTTAAGCTGAATTCTCTCATTATTTCAATTTCTACATGACTAATCACATGTGTAAAGGGTTTTGATACGTGTTTCAGCAGAAATGATCATGCAAACAGGTGTGGTTCATGACGTGAAGGAGATCGTGGTAATCAGCAGCTAGGGCTCAGCGTATCATGACAGGTATAGGTACGAGCCGAGCTTGATAGGAAGGAAGTTCTCCACATATGCATCACGAAGCTGGAGGAAAAGTGGAACGAAGACATCTGCTTAAAATCCGTAACTTGCAGTTACAGAGGAGATTTAGGGCTTTCTTAGCGCACCAGGTGGAATCAAACTGAAGACCTGAAGACACTTGGATAGTTAATTTCGATGGTCAGACAGTTCAAGGATCGATTTTAAACGTTTGCAGCAGGACGGGAATGAGGTATTCTGTGTAAACTTGGTCATGGCAGCTAAATTGGGGTTTTTCCATTAAAACTGCTTATGTCAAAATTGATTAGGGAAAACATAAATTTATGTTTTAAACAAACACCCTACGATTAGATATCAGTCTAAAAGGTTTTAAATGTTTGGGAAAGTTATAAGTTGAAAAACAACTGTTACATTGAACAATTTTCCCTGTCAAGACCAGCAAGTAGGTAGGTTGAAGGTCTGGATTGTTTATGGCGACCAGGGTTTCACAGAATCACTTGTTATTTATAAGCAATGCAAGGAGTTAGCTGAGCATGTCAATTGCATGAATACCTTGTCTGAGTATGTGCCAAAGGCTGATTGGTTTTGTGCTGAATGCAAGTTGAAGTAGAAAAGTTAGTACATACAAGACTGCTCTCATATCATCTCATGCCCTAGTTAAACAATCACATTCTGAATCTAAGAAGTAAGTAGTTGAGAGCATTAAGGAATAATCCCTATTGCAAGGAGATAGCTCATTAGTGGCATTAGAAGGAGCCAAGGGTGCTATTTGTGCAAAATCACAATACACAGATGTTTCCATGCATTCTAGAGATGGTCTTGCATCGAAATGAACATTTTGGATGATAGTTAAATTCAACAGCAGCTTTGTGAGAATATTTTTGGTACTTTGTTGACCTAATTACCTAATCTCAGTGTAAAACATTTTTTGCATTCAAAGTAGAACAGACTGTAAAAACTCTAAAAACCTGAGGGAAAAATAACTATTAGGTCATTAAGAGGGCCTTAAAATTACATAGGATTCAGCTATTGAAAATAGATGGGAAAAAGTGGCAAGGCCAACAGGGCTAAGCCCACTGAGCTGAAATGGATTAACCAATTTCTAGGTTGGGCGGAGCTTTTTGAGAATGTTGGTTGGTTGGATTTCTTCAATAATATTGATGGCTATAACACCGAGATCTCTTATAAATTTGCCCAATGCTATAACTAGGAAATGGTAGTATTTGATACTCTGAAGTTTAAGTTGACTGTGGAGCTGGTTGCTAAAGCTATAGGAGTCAGAAATGAAGGAGAAATGTGGTTCAAAAAGTTTCCTTTCACCTTCAATGCCCAAAGGTAACTTTTACCTGGAATTACTCCAGACTGGAGCAAAGGAGTATTAATCCATAATTTCAGAGATGAATGGGTGGAGCCCATCAAATTCCTACAAAGCTACATCACCTGTGAAGGGAGGTATGCTTTTGTATACAAGTATCATTTCAGGTTCTTACAGCACCTTGTTGGTGAATCCAGGATGAGTCTTTGTTTATTCTTGTTTAAAAGTTTGCAGAAGATGTCAAGCAGGGTTAAGGAGCATCAGGATCACACTACACAGTCCATCTTCCATCATGGATTGATCAAATTGATTATCAGTACTATCCTGCAAAGAGAAGGAAAAACATGGTACCATTTCCTCTTTTGGTCTGGTTTCCAAATTAAGCAGGAAGAGTAGCCAACCAAAAAACATGTAGACAAGGGGCAAACCCTAGTTAGAAAACTAGGATGAAAATTCAAGTCTAAAGATAAAAAAGAAGTTAAACTTGAAGAAGTGACAGAGCCTTCAAAGGGAGACTATGAATATCAGCAGGATTCAGTTGATAATAAGGGAAAAAGTTCACTGTTTATAAAAAAGAAAGATCATCCTGTGCAAAATAGGGCACCAGCAGAAACTCTCATGAATGAGAAAATTGTTGTCACAGAGAAAGTTGCAGTGAAGGAAGAGGAGGCCAAGGTCCAACAAAGAATCCCTATTACTATTTTATCTGAAGATGAAGGATATTTGCTAGAAGGAGATGAGTTCATAGTCCATGCTGAGTCTAGGGTTGACACATACAAAGAATACTACAGTCAAGAGGATAAAACAGAGAGTTCAAAGAAAAAGAAGACCAAAGTTAAAACTATGGAGTTGGCCATAGTTAGACATCAAGGAAAAACTTTTAAGATGGTGAAAGAACTTGCCTCAGGATGGAGACCAAAAACCAAACCTAAAAACAAACTGAGGCTAAATATGAAAAAGCTTCTAAACCCTAAATTAAACACAGCAGAGGTCACTATGATTGATACTTCTTCTTCAGAGGAAAACCTAGAATCTAGAAAAGGTAAAAGTAAAGGAAAGAAACCTTTGAAGACAGTAGAAGAGTCCAGCCTCACCCAAACTAAACTATCAGTTGTGTTTCTAGAATTAAGAGATGAAATGTTGAAGGAGCAGCAGAAAGAAGAAGTGGATGCCTCTTATTCAAAAAATAAGATGCTAATGGATGAAAATGCACCTGATGAAACAGACACTCAAGAAATTCCAAGTGTTCCTAGTGTTTCTACAAAGCTACTACAGGAGGATGAAGATATTTTTACAAAGCTAGTTATCGCATGGCTTCCCACTGAGATACAGGATATCACAACAGGGAAGGATTTTGACTCAGAAAAGCAGAATATGCAAAAGACCATCAGACAATATAAGCATCAAATGGATTACATGAAGGAAGTAAATGATGGTTTGATCCTAGCAAATAGAAGACTCAGGGAGGATTTACAAGAAGTAAATGATCATTACCAAGAGATTACTGCAGTTTCCAAGGAGGCCCTGAAGAGGAAGAGAAGCACAGATTTACAATGTGCAGAATTGAAGTAGACCGTCAAAAGCCTACAGCATCAGAATGAAGAACTTACTAAAAGATTGAGAAAGATGGAAGCTAAACAACAAAAAGCAAAGAAAAAGGCTCAAGCCTTGGATGGAATAGCCTTATTGGCAGAAGCTGCCAAGGACCTTTGAGTATTTTCAGTTAGGCAGTTACTTGTTATGTTTGTTTTTAGAAATACTTTAGTTAGGTAGTTACTTGTTATGTTTGTTGAGAAAAAAATTATTTTTTAAATTATAATTTTGACATTATCCCATCGATGAGTAGACAGAAGACAGTTAGGGTTTAGACCCTAACTAATTTTTTTTGAGAAACAGTATTTAGGTAGATGAGAAAGAGAACACGGGGTTCAATTTTTGGCTGGCTTAAGGAGGTCTGTGACTTGTTTATGAGCTAAGTACTATAACTCTCATGTGTATTGATTGAATAGAATTATGAAATATATGATCCTTTACACCCTTTAGTTTTTGTTTTGGATTCATTTTTAACTTGTTTAGTTACATGATTGATAAATTCATTGTTGGTTTATGTTTTGTGTGCTGGTAGTGCTTGTCAGTTGTGAATGAACTTCAATGTCATGTTTTGTTGGATATTGGTAATTATATTATGCATCTCTGATCTTATTTGCTTATGATTCAGCTCCTATTTGGCTCATGAATGTATTCCCTTCAGTCACCAAACTTTACAACTAGAAAAACCTTTCAAAATCCCTAAAACCTAGTTTGCTTGTTTGAATATTTGAGATTGTGTTGGTTTGTTTATTTTTAGCTTGGAAAAAATTTCTGGCACAAACAGGAGCTATTCTGTTGACTGAAGGGACAATTTCTGAGCTATGGATCAATCTCAGAAGATCATCTTGACTCCATTTAATTTCTTTGAATGGAAAGCAGAGATGGAGATACCGTTGAGAGCAAAAGGTATCTACAGGGTGACTATGGAAACTGAAGCAGACCCCAATGAAGATGCAGATAAAATTAAATGGCACAACAGGAGGGATGAGGCTTATCATCTCTTGTGTCTGAGCATATCCATAGACCTCCTTTTCCATCTTGATGGATTGACATCAGCAAATGAAGTATGGGAGAATATTGTAGAGATTTTTGGTAAGACAGATGAGATGAGAGGACATCAAATCGAGAATGAATTGATCTCCTTGAGTCCTAGCAGCTTCAAATAACTACAACTCTACTTTTCCAAGTTTAAAGCCCTTGTTTTGCTGCTAAAACAGTGTGGAATTGAAAAGAAGGAGGAGCAACTAGTTTTGGCCATACTGTCGAAGCTTGGACCTGACTATTTATTGTTTGTTTCGACCTTCCATGCCACCAAGTTGAAAGCTTGATCCTGGAAGATTCCTAAGCTTGCATAGTTCATGGAATCCCTCACACAAGAACAAGATAAACTGGTGATGATGGGCACCATAAAACCTTCCAAAGACAAAGCTCCGGTTGCTAGAGATTTGAGGGTGGATTCAAAAGGAAAGAATAAATCTAAGAAGCCACCTGAGTAGAAGAGAGACAAGAACAAGTCTCAGGAGGAGCCCTAAGGATCTATGAAGAACTTCCAGAAGAAGAAGAACAAAGGAGAAATGAGCAAGTGTGCATACTATAGTAAGGGATTTCATCCTAAAAGCTCATGTATGAAGAAGCAAATTGACATGATGACCCAACTCCTGGAGAAGAATAAGATCTCCATTCCTGATAGCTCAAAGAAGAGGGAAGGAGGATCAAATTCAGAAGACAGAGAGAGAGTTAATGCATTAGTTGTTGGCACATCAAGCTCACCTAGCTTCATCATAGACTTTGGAGCTTCAAGACATATGGTTTTGACCAAGGAGGCATTCTCCTCTCTTGACATGTTGAAAGGTCCACCAATAGTGCTGGGAGATGACTCTTTCACTGACAGTTTGGGCAAAGGAAGGATTGATCTTGACCATGGTAAGTTCAGCAATGTATTGTATGTTCTAGGTCTTGCCTCTAACCTATTGTCAATGTATTAGATGACGCACACAGGGTCTCCAAAGAAGTTCATATTTTACCCTAATGATATTGATATCATGGAGATATCGAGTGGTAAATTCATTGCAAAAGGAGTTGTAGATCACACTTCGAAGGTATATTGGTTTTCACATTTTCTACCCTACTCAAACCCCTCTGCTCTTCTGATTCATGCTAATGAGGAAAGCAAGCTTTGGCATGAAATATTTGGCCATCTTAACTATAAGTATCTTTCTGATCTAAGTGAAAAATAAATGGTCATAGGGTTACCAAATATTAATTTTTCCAAGGGAGTCTGTCAAGGTTGTGTCCTAGGAAAATACCCAGAGCATAAATTTGTGAGAGCTAGTCATGAGAGAACCTCTGCACCTCTTGAGTTGATCCACAGTAATGTTGCTGGTCAATTCCCTCATATGTCAATGAGTTAGGCCAAATATGCATCAAATTTCATAGATGACTTTTCTAAGTACTGTTGGGTTTACTTCTTGAATTATAAGTCTGAAGTTTTTGGCCTCTTCAAAGTATTTAAGGCTTTGGTTGAAAACCAATCTTGGAGGAAACTCAAGATCCTCAGATCTGAAAATGGTGGTGAGTATGTCAAGTCTGAGTTCATTCAATATTGTGAATATGCAGGTATTCAAATGCAGCATTCAATCCCTTACACACCATAGAAAAATGGTGTTGCTGAGAGAAAGAATAGATCACTGAAGGAGATGGAAACCTGTATATGGGAGGCTAATACTTTTCCACCAAAGTTTTGGGTTGAGGCTATAAACTATGTGTTAACACTCAGAATGTACCCAGATTGCAAAGGTAAATTACAAAGGTAACAACAAAAACCACTTCAGAAAGAAACTGGCTTTCCTTTCTAGAGAGGGATCTCTCAAATATAAATTTAACAAGGCCGGATATAAAATCAACACTCGAAAATCATATAGATGGTTGAAACGATACACATAATCATTGGGAAATGGAGTCACATATACATAAAGGTATCACAAAATCTCATGCATGAGATTTTATCAAAGGCGAGGTAACCACTTAATTACAGTCATTCATTTAGTTCAGGTGGAAAGGAAGAAATAATGAACAATCCATCAATACAGAGCATCAGAAGATGAGTTCCATATTAACTTTACTAGAAACATTTATAAAATATCTGAAACAATAGTCAGAGCATAACAAGTATGAATTCCAACCATTCAATACTAAGCTTCAGATACGAGGAAAACAAAATGGAATGTAACACTGGAAAAAACGATCACAAAGGAAATAAAGTACAGAATGTAATGTAAATAGCACAAGAATCTCTGATAACCCACACACATTCAAATTTATTATTTCAAAACTTATGTCTTCAAAAAAAAAATCATCAACAAATGGGTTCCAACCCCCATTACATAAAGTAAATGCAAATATATACATAAATGACTTCTTCTCCCAAGAAGATTTAATAACTGAATAACCTGCTTAATCAAAGTCTTTTTAACTATATCCCTAATAACTAGGAATAAACTACTTTCTTTGATCCTAACAGATCATTTAATTAAAATCAACTCGTTAACAACAAGGCCTAGACAAGCAGCTCCATAGTGCGCAACACCCATTTTCATGGATGAAGAATATACTTTGTTTTTCCAAATCTTTCCATAGCTCTCCATTGTTCCGCGCTTGGGATATCGTACTCAAGAATTGCAATTCAGTTACATTTGAACATAATAACATGTTCAGCAAATATGATTGATACTTGAAAAATCTGACTTTTGAAAACTCGACCAATTGGATATGGATAGCTTCTGCTAGATATTCATCCAAACTGAAAACATGGACCGGCTGTGACTCAGACCCAAGACTATTTGGAATCATTTTTAATAAGAAACCCAAGACAACTTCACTAACATGGCAGTCATCATCTAGACCTAAAACCTGATAGACCAAAGACACAACTAATTGAACCTCCTCCTTGAAGATGTGAATACGATATGGAAAAAAGAGACCTTCCAGTGACTAACCTTCATTAAGAATGCTAGACAAGAATTTACATCGAACTTTAGTTTTACAACTTCTGTACACTTCAGCCAAAACAGACTCATTTACAGACTCATGACTATCAGGGTAATTATCGGGAAAATTCAAGAATTCACAGATAACTTTTGCATCAATTCTACACAATATCTTGGACGTGGAACGACTCACAATGACTCTCTTAGAAGATGAATAATTACTTGCACACCACTCAACGAATTCAGGAAAGTGTAGGGTCTGCTCAACGACAAAATAATACAAAAATGACTTATAGGCATTTAAAATGTCGTTTCCCTATGAATTATATCACCACAGTATTTCTTTAATAACCGATACATTTCCCACAGACAGGAATGGGTCATATACGCCCCTATCTCTATCAACCAGGAATTCTTCTCTTTCATCCAGAATATGGATAAGAAATTCTAACCCTTTATCCTTCTCCATAATAGAAAAACAATGGTAATTCTGCGGATAAAGCTCAAGTATTTGAAAGGGTGGTGTGTGGTCCTTTTCCTTTGTCCCAGCATGTACAATAAAAAATGATTCTTTAAATAAGTCAACTTCACCTTATATAGAAGTCCATTCCAGAGACTCCCTTTAGTGGTTTTGCTTAAACCATTTTTCCCCGCGGAATGTACCACGAGCTGCCACGTGCACCACGGTTTTAATTCCGCTACCGCTTTTCTACTCCAACTACCGTGCAACTCTATCCTTTGGATCCGATGATGACCGTTGATGCATTTTCACTTTATTTTCAAGCCGTTGGATTAACCTACATGTACACATTCTACTGAGCCTTTTCATTTTTATCAACGCGCAACTTTGTGGAGCAGACTTCTTATCAACCGTAGATTTTGCCAACCCAGTTTCATAACCGTCGATCCTCGCACCCTATTAACTATCTCCGTATGCCCTTATCTTCCGTGCATTTCTACAGGGAGGATATATTATAAGTCATCGATCTTCACCTCCTCATTCTATACCATTGGATTATGCGATGATTTCATCGTTTATGTGCCCTTTTATCATACGTTCACATTGTTAAATTTAACCAAAGTTCAAACAACCACCATTTCTCTTCACCATGCTTTCTTTGAGACTCTGTTACTTAGAGGTTGTTAACACTGTGAATCTTATATCCATAATAGGGTGCCTCACAAACAACTTGATGGTATGACTCCTTTCGAAGTATGGAGTGGGCACAAGCCAGATGTGACCCATGTCAGGATTTTTGCCTCAAGGGCTTAGGCTAGAATTCCAACAGAAAAGAGGAAGGCTTTGCAGGCCCAAAGCCAAGAGTTTTTATTTGTTGGGTACTCTGAAGATTCAAAGGGGTACAAGCTGATCAATTTGAGGACAAACAAAGCCTTCATTGAAAGGAATGTTCAATTCCAAGAAGAGCCTTTAGCAGCAGTTGAAGTTGGAGAGTCTTCTTCACCACCAGAACCATTGAATGTAAGTGAAGAGACAAATGAGTTTGCTGATTCTGATATGTCTGATAATGATGATTTAATTGTAGATACTAATAGTCCTAGAAGACCAAAATTGGCAGCAAAGACCATTCATGTAGCTAGGGAACTAGCTGGAAATCGTAGTGATTCTAGGAGGACTAGATCTCAGTTTGAGAGTGGCCTGAGCATGAAAGACCCTTTGTTTGTAGAGAAATGCCATCTGATCATTGAATCAAACCCACACATATATGAATATGCAGCACATGATCCAATATGGAAAGCAGCCATGAAAGAAGAATTCAGCTCACTCCAGAAGAACAACACTTGGGAGCTGGTTGATCTTCCCCTAGGGAGGAAGCTAGTTCAATGTAAGTGGGTTTTCAGAACTAAGTTTGCTGCTGATGGTTCACCTTTGAAATATAAGGAAATATTGGTATCCAAGGGCTACTCATAGGTACATTGTATCAGAGCATAGGTCTCAGGTTCAATTCCCCTAAGCTACGCCAGAGGCGGGGTGTTGGAGTATGGAGTACCTCCACATGGTATAACCGCCGCACCTCTGGGAATATAAAACAAGTGGTTTAACCACTAATCCTGGTGATAGGGCCTTGTGCTAGGTTTCAAATGTTCACCAACATCTATAGGTTTTGGTGTAATGGCAATCCTTACATGCGGCCTACACCAAAACCCACAAGAAAGCTGTCGACTCGCTTCATACTGGTGAAATGCTCGGCTCCTATGAAATCATCCATAACCTAGCCGATTGGGGGAAAAAAATGCTTCTGGACAAGAAGACCAGTTTTGCAGGAAGGTTACTACTAGGGAAAAGCTAAAATGAAACAACCCAACCTAAATGAGAATAAGGGAGAAAGAACCCCCTTTTAAACCGAGAAAAAAACAACCTAACCCACCCCGAATCGATGATGGAAACTTGACAAGCTAAAAAATACAACCATTTGAAGAAGAGGATTGAAAACCTACCTGTCAAGTTAGAGGTTCGACACGCGATAGAAAGCAACCTGTTAGTACACACCACATGAGCTCTACCAAGGAATCCGCACAATAAGCTTAAACGAAAAATGCTCTTCAAATCCTAACGAACTCCATAAGATAAAATAGGTCAAAACACTTCGCAAATGGAAAATAAAAGGCTTTCCAGGGCTTTAAAATTTGTCATTCAAACTTGCACATGCACAACCAAAAATGTCATCTGCATCAAAGATTCTGGCTAAAAAACATAAGTTATAATGGGAACAGCCTCGATGTGGCATCTCAATCATACTAATCTACCCTCTATTGCTGGCTCACAACTCTACACTTATCTGCTACCTTCCCCTTCGGCTTGAACGATAAAATCATATCGGCGAGGATCATAAGACAAAAGCCATTGTAGAGGCCCCAAATTTAAATAACCTCCACAACAGCGGGTGCTTCCCATAATCAGACACTAACAAGAAATTCTTTCACTGTAGCAACAGTGCATAGGAAACCACCTCGGTAACAAAATTGTAGAAGTAGATGCTGTAGTGAGTCAAATCAGAGGATGCGCCTACCATAGCAACCCCCCGATATCAATCCAAAAGAAAAATCATAAGTTTCACCATCGTAGTGGGTGCAACTTGCAAAAATTTTCACTGTAGCGGCTTGATCATGAAAATACATCAATACATACAAATCATATGAGAAAGATGCCCTCTATAGAGGCTTCATCACAACAATACATCCCCTACGGGTTTGAAATAAAAAGACGCATGCCGTTGCAGCTCGCAAATAAAAACTGACCCATCATAACGTCCCAAACTCAAAGAAGACTCTGCCATAGCAACTCAAAGACAAAGAAGAATCCGTTGCAGCAGCTTGAAGCTGGGAAACCATCCACTATAGCAGATCAAAAATTAATTTTTGCTTTAGTGAAAATGGATCTATGGAACTCCTAATGATGTGCAGAAATCGTAAAGGCTAAAAAATCAAATTATAAACATTTTAAGGAGAAAAACTAAGAATTTCAAAGGGGTCCTAAAAAATACAAAAAAACAGTTTGGGTAGCTATTACGGAAGCAACACTTGGCGACTTGCTTGCAAAGATAGATCTTTTAAAACTAATTTTGAAACCAGAAATGCTCTAAAATATCTTGTTAAAACAAACTTTATCATATTTCTTCAAGATGCCCAAAATTTCAGAATGCAAGATTTAAAAACTTTAACATTGATTATGGTCCAATAGGATAGGGGAAGTAGGCTTTCAAAGTCTTGATAAATATTGAATCCAAGATATGAAGTTAATTTTACTTCTACCTTCAGACCCCTTCCAACTTTGACACCACATGATTGTAATAGGGTGTGAACAGATATATTCATTTGTTCCTCATTCCCAAGCCTTTTGCATTCGTTTGATGGATTTTTTAGACCTTTTTTGCTTTTGAGTCTTTTCAGATTGATTTGTTCATTTGATATTTTTTTTAGGTTCTTCCATCCATATTGTCATTTTTTGTGGGATATATTTTTCTTTCAGCTTATGGACAGAGAAGAACCTTTGAGCAATATTATCCAAACTGATTTTATTCAATATGTCTTTTTATGTATGCTTTATTTCTAGGAAATTTGACTCCTTTGGCATTTTGTCTTTCATTTGTGGCATGGGATTATTTAAATACCATACAACTGTTCACCCTGCTTCCTTTCCATGGGTCTTTTGATGTTAGCTTCCTAGGACAAACTTTAGTGTGAAGTGAATGGAGCCTCAAAATAGTATTCTAGAATTTTCTGACCTTAGTTATTTTACAAGGTTTAAATAGGACTTCAATGTGTTCAAATCTATCCAGAAAATATGCTAATCTTAAAGGATCATTCCTCCTGATATATGCAAATAGAAAGCAGTCCTTTAGTCAAAAGGTTTTCAGTTTATCCAGAGCTCTAATGAACTCCAAAACAAAAGTTTGTGCTAGCTTATTGAAAACATAAAGTAAAACAAACAAACTACAAGAAATCAGACTCTAAGAAATCAAAGTGAAAATAAAGCAGAACTAGTCTAAGGAAAACAAGACTGAAACAAATCAAAATGTTTATTTATGTACAAACAAAACTAAACAACATTAAGAAAAATACGGTTTGAGAACTAAACCATTGACTGGCAAGTTATCCTCTCACCCTTGTAAATATTGCAACTTATAGGTTGAAAGGCCTAACTTCTCTGCAATTTGAAAAGGACCTACCCATAATTGATGAAATTTAGTGTGTTTTTCCTTCTCATCATGCAGTTCATCCAATTTAAGAACTAAATCCCCTACTTCAAATTCCTTTTTTCCGGATTTGTGTTTATCAAACCATATCTTCACTATTTCCTGTTGGTGCTTAAACCTCTCTTTTGACTTGGATCTAGACTCTTCCAACTTTAGCAAGGTAATGATTGTTGGGATTATGGCAGACCCGGGTTCTATACTTTTGTATTTGCACCAAGAAAAGACCCACAGTGTTGGCCCTTTCGGCAACAACCTGCGAACAATTGCAGTCTCACCCGAAACATCTATGGGGTGCCATAGAATCAGGTTTCTGCAAGCAGAAGAGGGATATTAATGTACCTTTTTCCTTTAACAAATACTAATCATACAATACAGAGCTTCGACATTCACTTATATAGCTTCACAGTTAGATAAACAAACAGTCTCTTGCTTAACCCTTAACTGGGAATTCACATTGAAGTTAATATTTAGTAGTGATCTTACTTATCAGTTATATATTTATCAATGCATAAAAGAACATAACAGAACAACACAAAAGAACCAAAGCACAAGATATAACGTGGTTCACCCCCAGTTTAGGGGCTACGTCCACAGAACTATGTTTTATTCAACTCTTTACAAAATCCACTGTTTTGATTTGCGCACTCAGCTGCAGATCCCTTCAGTTCCTCAAAGCTGTGCACTTAGCTGCAGATCCCTGCGCACACAGCTGTAGATCTTCTTAATCACCCAAAAATACTCTGTGCACATAGCTGCAGAGGTCGTCCATGCACACAATTAGGACTTAGCCTTTCTTACAAAACTAGCCTTAGCTTCGCATCAATTCATCTTACATCAAAATCCTAACCTGACTCTTTTACAAAAGTGCTTATTTATACAAGTGCACTTATTACAAAACCATGGGCTTAAACCATGGGAACCCCAAACCCTAAACCCTAGTCTTAAACCATGGGTTAATTACAAAAAGAGGGCTTTGACTCAACCCCGACACCCCTAAGACTATTTTGAGGTGCAACTCTGCTTACAAGCTTCCACCAAAACCGCGGAGTTACCAAAGTTAAATACCGTTAAGGTGCGCGCCCTAACAGGCCCCTAAGACTCACCAGTGTCCCATCCCGGGACACTCTGCTACTCTTTTGGTTGGTAGAATCTTGTTGGAGAAGATAGTGCACTACTTGCTGAGGCCATACATGCTGTCGTCAGCTTCTTGCTCCTTATTTATCGTTTCCTTTCGCACTCTGTCAGGATCTGTATCCGGCTGCATCTCTATATATTTATGATGGTCATGGGACTCATTGGGCCTTCTAAATCTGTCAGTGACCCCATCCCGTGAACTGCCTTCCATTCATGTCCTATCAAACATTTGACCATTCACAACTTTGGGTCCTTAACAGGCGGTACCCTTGGGATTTTCATGTTATTGTACTTTTGCATAAGACAAGCAGCTGCCTCCATTCTGCTGAGCCAGGAGGATACATCTTGGGATCCTCCTGAGTATTTCCTAAGGGTTTGTGCCTTTCTTCATTCCGCTTAGAGCGAACTTCTGCCTTCAATTTCCTTTTGGTTGATCGTGTCTGCATTGGCTGCTTCGACACTGGGGACGTCTCCTTGCAGGGTGGATTGCTTACAAGGTTCTACAGACCTCTCTCCCTGAATTCTCGTAACAATTCCTGGACTTCGTGATCATTTGACATGGTGCTAACTGTAAACTCAAAGAAGTGCACAATGCAGGATTCACAGGCCGGTGTAGCTTCTTATAGAATCCCGCAAGAAAATATGTCATCACGGTGCATTAATGACGCTGAATCTGATGGAGCGACAGTAAATCCTGTCCACATGGCGTTAGATTTTCCCAAGATCTCATCATTACAGGCAGTGAAGGCAGTTCACGTGCCGCTACCTCCAAGTCGAGTTTGTCCCATCAGTCACATTTTAGGCTACGACACATCTTTGTTCTTCGACATAACCACTAACTTCAGCTTTGCCTCAATGAGTACCTTCGACACAATATTCGCCTTCGACCCATCCTGACCCATGCGGCAACCAAACTTCAACCTTCAAACTTTGACAGTCTTCAGCACTTCATAGCTTTGAGAACAACTTCATTATAGTCTAGTACCCAATTTCAACTGTTCTTGGTACTTAGACTCTCCTTATTGCTATTACTTTTGATTAGGGGGTCCTGGCTTGTCCCTGTACTTCTTTAATCTACTTCCGTTCACCATGGAAGGTAAAATTTCTCCATTCAATTTAGCTAACTGGACTGCGCCACCATCGGTAACTCTCTGCACTATGTATGGTCCTTTCCAGTGTGTCTTGAACTTACCTGGGAATTTCATGAATTTACTGTCATATAAGAGCACAAGATCACCATTCTGGAACTGCTTCTTCTTAATGTGTCTATTATGCCATGATTTTTCTCTAGCTTTCTATAATTGCTGCTGGAACCCTGCAATGAATCTATCCTCTTCAAGTTCTAGTATCTTTTCTAGCCTTTCTTTCATTATAGCTGGGTCATCCATCTCTGTGAAAGCAGATATTCTAAGGCTAGGAACAATGTACTCCATGGGCATGACTGCTTCTTTTCCATAGACCAACCTAAAAGGTGTATGCCCTGTCAAATTATTGCAGGTGGTCATTAGAGGAAATTTGGGGTCTAAAATGGGCCTCCTAAGGAAAATAATAAAATAATAGTTAAAATAATAAAATAATACTTATTAATTTTGGAGGAAGAATGAAAAAAACTACTTTTTGTGTTCGTATTTTCGACATATCTCCCTATGTATTTACTCAAATTCTAAGTGGGAGAGCTCGTTGGATGCGGAATTAAATTCCACATCCAACGAGTACCCACATTGCATACTTTTAACGGACCCCGCTACCCAAAAAACAAGAAATACCTGGAAAAACCTGAAGATGACATCATCATCATGTTTTTTTCAGGTATTTCTTGTTTTTGGGGTAGCGGGGTCCATCAAAAGTATGCAGTGTGGGTATGCATTGGATGTGGAATTAAATTCCGCATCCAACAAGCTCTCCTGCTTGAAATTTGAGTAAAAGGACATGGAGATATGTCGAAAATACGAACAAAAAAAGTAGTTTTCTTTTATGACAAATATGTCAATTCAACCATTATGGTTGACTCATTTTATTGAAATTCTATTGGTTCTTGAATTCCAACTCACAAAATTTGTTGTTGGCACGTTTTCTTATAAGGCCCATTTTAGACCCCAAATTTCCTCTAATGTATATAAGCCCATAGTACTGCTAGAATTGTAAGATCCCAATCATTTCTGTTAACATTGCAAACCTGCGTCAGAGCGTGTTCAAGGATCTTGTTAAAGGATTCGACAGTTCCATTTTCTTGAGGATGATAGGTAGTACTCTTCTAATGATATAATTGAAATTCTTTAGTCAATACTTCAATAGTCTTATTTAGGAAATGTGATCCTTAATCACTCATAAGAATTCTAGGACACCCAAATCTTGACAAGATGTTATCGAAGATGAACTTTGCAGCTGTAGCAGCGCTGCAGTTCTTGATTGGTTGAGCTTTGGCCCAACGATTAAGGTAGTCAGTTGTTGTAATAATGTATCTTGCTCCTAATTTCTTTGCAGGGGGATTGATAGGTCCAACCAAATCAATAGCCCACTTGTCAAATGCTTGTAAAGTTACCTGTGGAACTAGAGGCATCTCATCTCTCTTGGATGGTTTACCTATCCTCTGATAGATATCGCAGCTGTGACAGTACTCTCTTGCATCCTTATGGAGTGTGGGACACCACAATCCAGCTGTCAAAATTATATGTGCTATAGCTTTTCCTGCATAATGACCTCCCACTGCTCCAGAATATGCCTCAGCTAAAATCAATGGCTTTTCATGCTTCAGGACACATCTGCGCAGTATTTCATCTGGTCCCATCTTATATAGTTGTTCTGCTATTAAGGTAAAGTTGGTTGCTCTAACCACCAGCTACTTCTTCTACTGTGTTGTCATCTCAGCAGGTGCAAAACCTTTAGACAAGTACTGAACAATATCCTGAAAATAGTCATCAACCATTTGGATGGCAAACAATTGGGCATCGGGAATACCTTCGTCCAAACTAGTGGGTTCTTCGCCTGACTCGAGCCTTGACAAGTGGTCCGGCCCTAGGTTAAGTCTTCCAGGATTAATTATGATCTCAAAGTCATATTCCTGAAATAGAATCAGCCATCTGCATACCCTTCCACCTAGCACAGGCTTGTTAACCAAATACTTCAGAGCAGAATGGTCAGTGAACATCTTAAAATGAGATCCTAACAGATAATGTCGAAACTTCTGCAATGCATAAACCATAGCTAGACCTTCTTGTTCTGTCGTAGTATAATTTTTTTCTACTGTGGACAATTTTCTACCTGCAAAAGAAATAGGGTGATCAATATTACCTTCACCTGAATGATCCAATACGATACCCAGAGCAATGGAGGATGCATCGACATGCACATGAAACTCCTTATTCCAGTCAGGGAATACTAAGATAGGGGAAGTTACCATCTTTTCCTTCAAAATATCCAAGCTTGCTTGACACTCAGGTGTCCATTCAAAATTAATATGTTTCTTCAACGACTTTTCCATAGGGGCTGTGATATGAGCATATCCTTTAATGAATTCCTGTAATATCCAGTATGGCCAAGCATAGTATGAAGTTGTTTAATGGACTTCGGAGGTGCAGGTTCACAATAATGGCTATCTTCACAGGATCCATTGTCAATCCTTGCTTGCATACAATGTTACCTAGCAGAATTCCAAAGGGTGCACAAAAGATACGCTTTTTCAAATTCAAGAAAATCTGATGCTATCTACACTTGGCCAGCATAAGTCTTAAACTAGCTATATGGTCTTTTACTAACCCAAAGATAGTCCAATCATCAAAATAAACTTCTAAGAATTTATGTATAAATTCCTTAAATGCAGAGATGACTACTCTAGAAAACATAGCAGGTGCATTCTTCAATCCAAAGGGCATAACTGTATACTGAAAGGATCCCATTTCTGTAGCGAAGGTTGTCTTATGTCGATGTTCTAGAGCAATTCTAATCTGATGGTAACCTGAAAATCCATCAGTAAAAGGGTACACTTCTTGACCTATGACATTGTCTAAAACTTCATCTGTAAAGGGAGTAGGGAAAGGATCATGCAAGTAAGCATTATTCAGCTTCCTCAGATCAACATAGATTCTAATTTCTCCCTTGGTCTTCTTTTCTTGCACCACTATAGGACTGACCCATCCGGATTCTTCCACAGGCTCAATGATTCCTGCAGCAAGCATCTTATCTAGCTCCATTCTAAATTTTTCTTTATACTTAGGGTTCAGCCTATAAGGGCGTTGTTTCACAGGCTTCACATCAGGTTTCAAAGGGATATTTATCACTCCTATATCAACAAGGATACCTTTCATCTCTGAGAACTTCGTCGGAAATAGGTCTTGATACTCATGGAGAAGTTGGGTCACTTTGCTCACCATTTCTTCATCCCAATAATCTCCAATGGTAGCATACTTAGGATTTTATTCTGAGCCAATGTTTACTGTCCGCGTCTTCAGGGGCTGAGTCACTTCAGGTGCTTCAACTGCTGGTCCGTGTACTTCGCAGTGTCCTTTTGACTCAGGAATGTCAATGTTGTGCGGATCGTCATCCTCGTCAATTGTGAGGTTATAACATTCTACTGCATTAGCTTCTTGTTCCTTCTATTTAGGTTGGTATTCTGCTATTTCTTGATCATCAAACACCTTAGTATGGATCAACCTAATACCTACATCTAAAGCAGGACAAACCTCATTAATAGAAAATGTGAGCACAAAACTATCAACAAGACTATCCCAACTTACAGTACCATGGCGAAGCTCGACATCCGCATACCAGTTCTTTGCTATAGGTTCCAGAGTATGCACAAACCTATGTACCCACTCTTCACGAGGTACATGCTTCCAGGCTTTGTAGCATTGCTCCAAATGTTCCTGAGGGCTAGTCTTACCATTAAACCTACTTCGCACCTCATGAGGTTGATCCATGAATCTCAGGAAAAGGGACTTCTGGAACGCTTCACAATTATGAATGTACTTTTTATGACCATTTCACCATTTGGCTGCTGTGGCTCTGAATGCTGAATCTAGAGTCTCCATTTTCTGCGAATCTGGTACCTGCTCTGACAATTGTATAATAAAATTTGTTGGGTTTGTCAAGTCATCAAAGGTAGGCAAGTCTCTTGTCTATGAACCAAGCCATATGAGAGACTTGGTAATTCTAGCACATCGATTTCCATGTAGCTCATAGAGTCTATTCTGTCAATTCTCTAGACCATCATCTGAATCAGTCATGCAGGAGCTATCACACTGCCAATCCATGATACCTTCGGTAGTAGGTCAACATAATATTCTTCCTTAGCGATGATGTTGTAGATACGATCCAAAACATCCCGATATTCATCTCTAAGTGGCTCTGTGTACCTTTATCCTTGAGAAGGGTCCAATGGTACTATGACTCTCAAACCTTTCCCTTCAAAACTCATCTGTCTCTTCTTAAGGCTAATGACTGCAGAATTTTCCATTTCCCATTCAATTCCTAACAAGGCTGGATAGGGATTGCTATCATTGATTATCTCAATGAATTCAAAGTCTGCTAAGGTACTGACTCCATCAATATCGGCTGGGGCACTAGGGAATCTTCCTAGGGGCACAATCTTCTACTGATTGGCTAATCTCAATTGTATAGGGGACCATTCCAGGGTAGGTTTTCCCATTTGTTTCCAGGTCTGCTTAGTTAGGACATTTACTTCTGATCCCAGGTCCAAAATGACATCAGTCATGTAATACTCTCCTATCTAAGCTTGCAATATCATTTCTCTTCCAGTTCTTCTGACTCTATTAACAGTTTTTTCCTTACCAGAGCTTCGCTGAGGTTCACAAGAAGCAATAACTTTCTGCAACTCATTTAAATTAGTCTCATTTCTTAAGAGCTTCATACAAGTCTGTAAAAATGAACACAGTGTACTTACTTTATCTGTCGAAGCTTCTTGAGACTGTGACTACTGCTGATGTGGTTGCGCAGGTGCTACTGATGTGTTCGGACCAACAAATTATGTTTTGGCTTCCATAAATGTCTCTTTTTCTCTTCCCACATTGAAGGTTGGAATTCTCTCTGGGCCTTACAAACCCAAGCCTCATCAGGCTATTTCTCCTTATTCTACATTTGCGTCATAGCTCCACTTCTGGTAACAACATTAATGGTTGGGACAGGTATTTGCTGTACAACAATCATCTGAATATTCTGGGTAGGAACACTATTTCTTTCTTGAATCTTGGTTATCAGCTATAGGCACTACTCAATGACATGATCTATTGCTCTGCAATATTGACACGTCGTATTTGGGTTCCGACAGTCTCTAGTGAGATGTCCGACCTGGTTACAGTTATAACACACAACCTAGCCTTGTCCTCTTCCAGCCATACCACCATGACCATGACCTCCAAAAGTACCTCTACCTGATGTACTACCATGGTAACCATATCCATCATTGCCTTGCCCCTTGTTTTGTACCCTATAAGCATCATAGGTTCGTTCTCTCATGAGTTCAAAACTACGACATTCTTCTTCGTTGTGTCCAACTGACTTACACAACTTGCAATAGGGGTTCTTAAGTACTTGCACATATCTCTGCAGCAGATAACAGTCTTTCGGTTGATGCTGGCCAGCTATCCTACAGATCTCACAATATAGAACACTAGGGTTGAACGGGTTTAGCGCACCAGAATTCAGGTAGTTTCTTACAATCAGACACTATTCCTTGTCGTGATCCTCTATCCGACATCGTGTACACCAAACCTCTTCGTGACTATATTTCCCCTTCTTCATGTCACGAAGCTCCAAAGCCATTTCTACCAACTGTGCTTGTATTTGAGCTATACCAGAATTATCTGCAACAGGAGCTGTTTCAAGCTTCATAGCAATTTCCAAAGCCTCTTGTTGATCAGCAACCTTCTATTGCATGAGTGGAGCCCTGATATGTGGTAACAAAGTGGCAATGAACCATTATTTATGTTGCGCTGGTCCAATGGTGAAACTAACTTGATCTAGCAGAACTTTGAACCTCTAATCAAAGTCCCAAACTGATTCTCCTCGCCTCTGTTGAATCTCTTTCAGTTCAGTTATACACTGTGACTCTGATTTAGGCTTCTTGAACTCTTTGATTATTGCTGCTTTAATATCATCTAAGGAATGGCTCTGAGTGCTGGAGAATTTCATGAACCAGGTCAAAGCCGAGTCTCTGAAAGAAGTCACCAGTTGCGCTCTTCTTATATCTTAATCCACAATGTTCTTAGTAGTCCACACAGCTTCACATAAAAACCAAAATTTCTCTGGATCCTCTGATCCAGTTCCTCTAAATAATGGTAGTTTAATGTCATCATTCATATGGGCCATCGCAGATCTAGGGGNGGGGGGGGGGACTGGTAGTAGGCGGGGGGGAAATTACTGGGGTAGACTGACCTGCGACAGGAATACTCGGGCTAGGGTTACTTTCAAACTGCGACGGGTTCTCAGGGATAACAGATCTTCGTTGCGGGGTTATTGGAGGGTTTCCAATAGAAGGGGTTTCTTCGGGATCTGAGTCTACTGGAATTACGGGGGTATCAGTATTATGACCTAGGGTATAGGATCCAAAATTTCTCTTGTACCTTTTGCCACTTCCAAGCAAACCACTTTGCTCGTCGAAGTCACTTTCACTTGCAAACATAGGTTAGTAATACTAAATCTAACAATTTGATTCAATGAGCAATATACCTTTTTCAACCAATAGCATTTTAATTCTCAAACTAAATGAATTCAAGTACTTACCCCTTGGTCCTTTGAAAAATTTCCATTCAGCTTCGCTAAAAGAGGTACTTGCGTCGATGGAAAACTCTGTCACAAATGCTTCAAGGGTTCGCGTCGTCCATAAATCAAGAGCTCGAGAGATCGCGTTGGTTACTCTTTTCAATATGGTAATTCGTGTGGGGGTCCAATTAGGAAACTGACCCCCTTGGAAGTTCGTCTTTCTCTCTGTCAACCTGGATAACCACTAGTGCAACTCTATGTGGATACTACCAAAGAAAATTTCATAAACATCAAAAAAAATGTACCTTTGTAAAAATTTGTCTGAACTACGACGAGGATCTTTATTCTCTTACTCAGGAAATTGCAGATAAGTCTCTTCGATCCAATTACTGATTTCTTTCACGGAGGGCCTCCAAAACATATCCCTCTAGGTACAACGTAGATCCCTCTTGAGCAGATACTGAGTTCAACCGGAAACGAAACCAATTTGTTGGGCTTAGGGAAGACCTGGGTTCTATACTTTTGTCTTCACACCAACAAAAGATCCACAGTGTTGGCCCTTTCAGCAACAACCTGCGAACAGGTTGCAGTATCACCCGAAACAGCTATGGGGTGCCGCAGAATTAGGTTTCTGCAAGCAAAAGAGGGATATTACTGTACCTTTACCCTTTAACAAATACTAATCATACAATACAGAACTTCGACATTCACTTATATAGATTCACAGTTAGATAAACAAACAGTGTCTTGCTTACCCTTAACTGGGAATTCACAACGAAGTTAATATTTAGCAGTGATCTTACTTATCAGTTATATATTTATCAATGCATAAAAGAACATAACAAAACAACACAAAAGAACCGCAACACAAGATATAACGTGGTTCACCCCTAGTTTAGGGGCTACATCCACAGAACTGTGTTTTATTCAACTCTTTACAAAAACCACAGTTTTGATATGCGCACTCAGCTGCAGATCCCTTCAGTTCCTCAAAGTTGCACACTTAGCTGCAGATCTCTGCGCACACAGCTACAGATCTTCTTAATCACCCAAAATCCCTCTATGCACATAGCTGGAGAGGTCATCCACGCACACAGTTGGGACTTAGCCTTTCTTACAAAACTAGCATTAGCTTCGCATCAATTCATCTTACATCAAAAGCCTAACCTGACTCTTTTACGAAAGTGCTTATTTATACAAGTGCACTTATTACAAAACCATGGGCTTAAACCATGGGCACCCCGAACCCTAAACCCTGGTCTTAAACCATGGGTTAATTAAAAAAAGAGGGCTTTGACTCAACCCTGACACCCCTAAGACTATTTTAAGGTGCAACTCCACTTACAAGATTCCACAAAAACTGTGGAGTCACCAAAGTTAAGGACTGTTAAGGTGCGTGCCCCAACACTGATTTGAATTTGCAAGACCTCATTTTCGGTTTCTCTAGAGGCTTGAGCTAGTTGAGAGGAAGGAAACAAAATATTTGGAGGAGGGATGGCTTCTTTCCCATAGAGTAGATTATAGGGTGACACACCTAAGGACTTCTTGGGTGTGACTCTATCATCCCAAAGTGCATTAGGCAGAGCTATGCGCCAACTTCTTTGATTTTCTATGACTATTTTCTTCAAAATCCTAATGATATTTTTAGTTGTATATTTTGCTAGACCATTACCTTGTGGATAGTAGTTAGCAGAATAATGTAACTTAATCCTGTTCTCGTCTGCAAATGCATTCAGTCTAATATATGAAAAATAGGAATCATTATAAAAAACTAGGGAAATTAGAACCCCAAACCTGGTCATAATATGGTCTTGCAAGAAGTCCATAACTGCATCTTCATTCACTTTTCACAATGGGATAGCTTCTACCCATATGGTGAAGTAGTTTGTTGTAGCTAGCATGTACTTGTGCTGCGATGAAGAATTTGGATTCATTTCTTCGATAATATCAATCCCCCACTGCTCAAATGGTTCAAAAAAAATAATTGGCTTTAATGGTCCCGCTTCCTTTGCTTGTATTCCACCACTCCTTTGGAAAGGGTCACATTTCATAACATGAGCAAGATAATCCTTGAACATAGTCAACCAGTAATATCCAGCTCTCAAAATCTTATGTGTTGTAGTATCTCCTGAGAAATTACCTCCAACGGGTCCATCATGTAGCTCTATAATCACCTTAGCTGCATCTTCGCATTCCAAGCATCTAAGAAAAACTCCATCATAGTTTTTTCCAAATAGGACTCCATCAATAATCTGATATGAGGTTGAATTTAATCACAACGCTCTCCTTTGCTTCCGATTCTAGTGTTTAGGAAAGTAGCATTCTTGAAGATAATGAGCTAGACCTCTATACTAGGATTATGGAGCTGTAAATAAAGGACATACATCAACCATGTGTAAATCAGCTTCATTTTCCCAATTTTTTTCTTCATTTTCTTGACTCTCAGTCATCAATTTGTAGATCCCTTTCCCTTTGACTATGGTCACTGGTTTGAATTCTAAGTCGTACTCTTGTAAGGTTGTTACCCAGTTACCTCTTCTTTCTCCTAACTCTATTTGCACGAAAAAGAGATCGGACTGTCGGGTGTTGAACTATCACTTTGGTACGATTCTTTAGTATATATGGTTTGAATTGCTTCACCACCTTAAAAAATGCATAGGCTTGCTTATCAACTATGGGATAATTCAATACAGTCCCTTGTAGGCAAGTTCTCATAAACGATATGGGGTACTCATCTCCCCCTTCTCCTTTTTGCGTAAGCACCGCTGCTAATGAATCGTCTAAAGAAAAAGTGTACAAGATGAAGTATTTTTCAAAGTTGGGACTTTTAAGGGATGGTACATGAGCTATTGAGGTTTTGATCTTGTTAAATGCACCCTTGTTTGAATCATTCCACTTGAATTGAACACTTTTCTTGACCATTTGTTGCAAAGGTTTGACTATTTGAGCAAAGTTTGGCACAAACCTTCGCTCAAAATTTATTGTCCCCATAAAAGACTGCATGCCCTTTTATTATGGGGTAAATAGATCTGTTCTATTGCTTTAATTCTCTCTGGGTCGATTGAGATCCCTTTATTTGAAATTATGTGACCTAATAGCTTTCCTTTTGTAACAGCAAACACACATTTCTTTGTATTTAAAGAAATTCCATACTTTCGATAGCGTTCAAAAATCTGTTTCAAATGAAACACATGTTCTTCTATTTTCTTAGAAAATATCATGACATCATCCAAATAAACCACTACACTTCATCCAATCAGACCGCATAAATCTATGTCCATAGACCTTTGGAAAGTTTCTCCAGCGTTAATGATCCCAAAGGACATCCTCCTATATGAAAAGTCCCCCACTTGGTTCTGAAAGCAGTCTTTAGTATGTTTTTATATTGTACTAACACTTGGTTATAGTATGAGAATCCGTCTAATAGAGAAAAAAGCTCAGAACCTGATACCATTTGTAATATATGTTCCATGGGTGGGACATGATAATTGTCTGTACCAGATGTATGGCTTAAATTTCTGAAATCAACACAGAGTCTGATCTCTCCAGACTTCTTTCGTACTGGCACCAAATTTGAAACCCATTCTGAATGTCTAACCTTTAATATGATCTTAGCATCAAGAAGCTTCTTCACCTCACTTTGAATTAGAGGTTCTAGTTTGGGGTGCATCTTCCTCAGAGGTTGTTAGAAAGGCTTGGATCCAAATTTGATTAGAATGACATTTTGTATAATTTAGGTGTAATAATTTTTGAGGTCTTCATATGTCCAAGAAAATACATGTTTGTATTTCCTGCATAAGATGATGAATTTGCTCCTTTCCTTGGGTGAACGACACTTCCCTAGGTTGACATATTTGGGATCCACCTCTAACCCTAGATTAATCAATTCAAATTGCAAAGATGAGTTGTGTCATGACATTTTCTGGGCTTCTAAACTTGTTGTCTAGATCAAACATATGTTCCAATGTTCTGAATCCTTTAGGATTGAAATTTCCATTCTAAATTTTTGCTTAGTTTTCTTCATCATCTATTATGGCTCCCTTGAAGGTTTCATCATTCATTAGACATTCCAATATTTTTTTATCATAATCAAACACCCTCAGATTGGTGATATTGTTGGGACGGAGGGATTGAAAAGCAATTCAATTGAACATCTTTTATTCGTGGGAACCATCCTTGTAGCTGAAGTAGCTAACAGGTCAGCTACTGCATTCTTTAACCTAGGAATTGAAGTAATAGTGAATGCATCAAATTTTGTTAGTAAATCCCATACTTCATTTTGATAAGCCTTCAGCTGTGGCGATATGCAATGAATTGTATTTCGGACTTATTTTACAATGATTTCAGAATCTCCAACACTTTTAAATTTTTTACTTTAAATTCCATTTCCTTTTTTAGTCCCTAGACTAATGCTTCGTACTCAGCTGTGTTATTACTGCACTCAAACTCTAATCTATAGGAAAGAAAATACTTTTTTTTTGGGATTCATCAGGACACATCCAACTCCTGATCCTTCCAGGGTTTTGGAACCATCAAAATAAAGAATCCAATTTATTTTATCTACCCCTATTGAATCAGAACTACTATCTACATCTGAGACTAACTCTACTATATTACAATCAATATTATCAGCCCGTTAAAACTAAAGGAGACCAGGCTGGGTATCTGATGTGTCATTGTCTTCTTCAACTTGATAATTTCCCGGTTCAAGATCAAGTAAATAGTTCTGTAAAATAGAGTTAACTGGTTCATTCTTCCCCTCCAAATGTGTTACATTATGCTTCATCTGAGGCTCCCTCAACACCTTTATCTGATTTTGAAAACCTTTGTAGGGAAACCACAAATGTGACCAATCTGAGGCAAAATAACGATCTAATTTTTTCGACAAATCCTGACTCAAAAATAGCCCATATGCATTCGGGATATTTTCTAACACAATGTCTATATACTGGCAGACTCTCTCATCTACTGACAAACGTATCAGGACATTCTCCATCTCTCCTACCACTTTCACTGCAGTCCTATCTAATTGGATAACTTGACCTGTAGTTGGCTTGGGTTGACCATTTATTTGCTTGTAGAATGAAAGCGGCATGACATTCACTGATGCTCCAGGGTCCACCAAACAGTTATGTACATTGAAATTGAAAATTTCAAAAGTGAGTAGGAATGTTGGAGTTCTATATTTAGACTTCCCTCCTATACTCGCTTCACCAATCTCTTCCTCATCCTAGTTATCATTCTGGGGTTTCATTATAGGTGTATCAAGTGATTTCAACAACTTTTCTTTTTTTGGGGGAAAGTTACACATTTCAAACAAAGAGATTTTTTCCTTAGTCTTTTTAATATCTTCTACTATGACATATCCCATTTCATGCTCGTTGGAATTTTCTTGATATTTTCAACTTTCTTTTCTATAGACTTCACAAACGTATTGACTGCCTTGGGATTCTGACTTGTGATGAAAAACTCTGGTATATTAATTGTCTGAGTATTGCTTTTTATATTTTTTATGTTCCCCTAAATTTTCTTTATCTTAGGAATTATTGTGTTATCCTCTTTCAATGGGCCCCGACTTCTTGTTGTAACATTTGTTTCTGATATTTATTCTTCCTCAATGAGACCATCAACCTCTATACTAAACATGGATACACAATCCCATAAAACCATATTGTCTTCTTCTTGAATCTCTGTTGGTTCATGACCTTTCTCTCTTTCATCCACAGTTTCTATTAACTTGGAATATAGTAACTGGTTCATTACTAAAGTCATAGAATTTATCCACTGTGGGCAATTTTTTTCAAAGTTAGGCTGCTGATGGAATGCACAGAAATTTTCCATTCCCACTTCAATTAAGTTCGTAGTTGAGGGACTATGAGAGGGAGGTTTGGATGGACCACTGCCATCTCTCTTTTTATAATATGGTTTGTGTTTCTTATGGGCTTCCTTCTCATTTTCTAGATCAATTACTCTATTTGAAAGTTTCTGCACCATTTTTACCACACCATCTAATTCTCGTGACTGCTCATCTTTAGGCTTAGTTAACAACAAAGGCTTTCTGTGTCCAAAAGTCTTTTCCTTTTATTGTGTAGGATATTGGTCTATACTATCCATTTCAATTTCCACTTTCTCAGCTTCCTGATATGTTTCCACTAATGTGGTTTAACTGATATTTTGTAAACATAACTAGGTCGGGACCAAGAGCTGAAGTGTAATACTCAATTAAGGTGTTCTCAGTAGGTTTTATAGGGGCATAAAAGTTATTAAGATAGGAAGCAAACCTCTGAGTGAAATTATGCACCCTTTATTTCTTTTCCTTTATGAGGGTAAGCAATTCTTTCATTAAAGCAATGGTAGTTCTCTAGGTTCCATACTTGTTTCTAAACAATCTCTCAAAGGTGTTCTAATTTGGAATTTAGTTTTCCTGTAGGGAAAAATACCATGAGGCTATTTTACCCTTGAGATTATGTGGGAACAATATGAAGACTACGTCTTCATGCTCAGTTACTTGTAAACCTTCCAAAGCTAGGTAAAAACTTTACAAATGATCATCCACAAAAATTTATTCATTTGGTTTAAACTTGGGCAATGACTTATCAAAATTATAAGGCATGTCATGTAATGGAGGAGTAAGGTTTAGAGGGGATCTATCTATCCATGCAGATGGTGGGGGGGGCTGATTTGCATTCACATTTTCCATGATTCTAGGTGGAGATTGAGGAGGAGACTAGACAGGGGTTTTGAAAGGTGAGTAGTGAGGGGACTCTGGTCCTAACTGATTTACGGGTTGCACAATATCTTGCAAGGTGGTTTCTACCAGCTCTTCAAATTCTTCCACTAACACTGAATCCTCATGGTAAGGACAATCATTCTTATGAAACTCTTTTCTAGGAAAAGTAGGAATAATGGGAAATCCTCCAATCTTATTTGCATGTGCCCTTGTGATTCCCCTTAAATCATCTAGCACCTTGTTATCAATAGGGTAGAGATACTATGTAAATTTTTCTTCAGTACTAGGTATCATAGGGAAACTAGATTCAGAACTGTAACCGGTGGATTGTTCTCAAGAAAAAGAATTTCCTCGGCCAGCCATGCACTGGTGGCCCTCCTTCTAGTGCCAAAAACTGTTGAGGCCTGGAAAATTCTAGGTAACAATAGTAGGGATCCTCCCCAATAAATGTTTCCAATTAGCTCGTTATTGTTTGGTATGGGGAATCCATCCAGTTACGGTTCGACTACCGTAGGTCAAGTAGCGGTTTAAGCTTGCTTTACTAGTTGCGGCCCGGTCCACTATTTAAGTATATTTTTTGTTTTATTTTATATATGATATGCAAGTGCCTAATATAAGTGTAATCGATAGAGACAATGAAGAGTTCACAATGTGATGCGCAGGTTCTTACCTCTCATTTTATTACCCCTTTCGCTTCTAAATCACAAACAAACAACAACTATGCTAAGCTAGATAATTCTATCTAACCTATCCCTAGGGAGAAAGATTATATTTAATGATGAGTAATGCATTGTAAAACACGCATAAAGAATATTACAGATAGTTGTTCATAATTCAGAATACATGAATACAAGTAGAAAGATAAACAGAGAGATAGCTCATTGTTAGTTAAAACATTCATTATTCGATATAATGCATAAGTTTCATAAAAATAATAGGAAACCATTCATAACATGGAAGTAATTCATAAGTCAGGATAATCTCACAGTTCATAGAATAAGCTAAAACAGAAATAATTCGATATTCAACCAATCTACAACATGCATTTGAGACTTCATAGCTCCTTCTCTAGTAGAAAATATGGCCTTCTTAATTATAAAAGGAAGTATTTCTTCTTACAATAAACTTCACAAAAAGATAGCATGGAAAAGTCCCTTTATTCATCAATTCTACCTATATTTATACAGTTTGAAATGTCTTATGATATTACAGCCTTTTGGATTTCCCCTATAAATCAGTTATGAAAATGACATTGTTTGCTAGTGGGCTTGCTAATTAAGGAAAAAATAAATATTACAAAATATGTGTCAATAAAACAAACATTCTAAGTGGGCCCAGCCATCTCATTAATGAACTGCTTCGATGTATTAGCATATGTCACTATGTTATCAAAATCTGATGCCTCTAGAAATATAATAGTGACCTCATGCTTAGAAACTTGAGATTTTATATTAACCATCCTGGCTGGAATCAATTGAAGTTGATCTTCCAATAGATGGTTGCTTACTGTTGCTTGGGCTATTACATTCTCAAGCACTCTCTCATCTAAACTTTTGATCAGTTGAATGCTCAGTTCATCCTTGTTGTAATCTCACAGATCACATAAGGTTACCAATAATACACACTAAAACATATATAAATCTAAACAAAGACAAGAGATAAGAATGGATAGAATTGAAACAGATTATATTATTACAATGAGTCCATACAATGCAAAGAACTGAACTGAATTCTTTTCTAGCTCAATAGCCTAATATATATGATTTACAGATAGTTACAAAATAATTACCTGTCAGTTCGGTGAACCGACATGACTTTTAGATGGCCGACCTAATTTCTTGTTTTAGTCGGCCGACCGACTTAGTCAGCTGATCGACTAATTCGGCCCATCGAATTAGTCGGTTGATCGACTAAGTCAGACCTCGTTCAAGTCAACTGATCGACTTGTTCCTTCTACATCTCCCCCATGAACAAAACATTTCTTCGTCTTGAAGAAATAGGGAGGTACACAAAATAATTTTGTTCTGGTCCTTCAACAATTTACTGTGGCGGGCTATGAAGATGGATAGTTGGTCATTTCTGTACACAGACCTCAACAATGGTTGGAGTTGTGATGGCGAGGTGATGTTGGAAATCTGTCCAACTCTTCAAAGCTTTCTGGATGTCGATGGTCAGTGTGGTTAAGCTTGACAGGACCGACATCTTCATCGAGATGGGGACTTCAAATATACTTTCCATGTTGGGGCCCATGAACTAGTTCTTCTCTGCTGCAGTCTTGATAAGTCGTTTCATCTATGGGAAGATGATGTCGACTTTCTCTAAGTTGGGGAGAGCTTGTTGCACCCACTGATGTGCTTCCCGTTCCACTTTCTGCAGTTTGGTGGTTTCTAGCACTATCTGATCTTCTATTGTTGGTCTAAGTGTTGTCTCTATGGTTTTCCTACTCTCCAATGCTTGAATCCCTTGTCGGGTCTGCCATGTCTGTTGGTAAACTTGCCCATAGTAAGTAGGCCAGTCTCTTAGTACTTCTTTGGTTATGACAGACTCCTCCATATGGTCCTGCAAGACTTTGTATGCTTCTGAAAATGTAGTGTGCTATGCTAGTAGCAGTCTAGCAGTCTCCTTTTTCTGTTCCTCCTTAGTTTCCTGAAGGTGCACTTGGAGGGTCGACACCATGCTCTCGAATATCTGATACGCTCTTTCAAGCGATTTATCTGTTTCGATCTCAATGGGGCTTGGCAGGATAGATTGGGCTGAATTCCTGCATCTGTCAAGAAACTCGATCTATTCTGTGTGTTTGGCCTAAAGTTCTTGAGTTTTCCTATTACTCCTCGAATTTACTTCGCTTGCTAGGGTTTTGAGGAGCTATCCCATCTCTGAGTTGGTTAAGGAACTTGCGTCCTTTAAGCTAATTTGAAGTTTGGGAGACTTCCCATGATGCTCCTTCCTTTTCTTGCGCTTTCCAGCTTCTGTTTCATGTGTACTTGAAACAGTTGATCCAAGAACTTGGGTTTGTGGTTTAGAAGTTGATGGTTTGTCTGATTGGGGGGGTGGGATGGCAGCTACCTCTGGTTGGGTTGATGTACTTGGTTGTGGTGGGCATGTCTCTGACTCAGGGGGTGGTGGTGGTGGTGTTGGTGATGGAGTCGGGGAATGGTCAGGGGTGATGGGTTTGGGGGAAGTATGGCATGGATTTACGTCGAAAGGCATGTTTGCTTCCAACGGTGTAGTGGCTGGTTGGTCGGCTTGGGGTAANATGGTCAGGGGTGATGGGTTTGGGGGAAGTATGGCATGGATTTACGTCGAAAGGCATGTTTGCTTCCAACGGTGTAGTGGCTGGTTGGTCGGCTTGGGGGAAGGGGTCTGTCGATTCAATGGTAGAAGTCACAAGTCCAATCACGTCACCTTCTTTGTCAAATTGTCGTGTGAAGGTCGACGTGATATGTGCAAATCCTTCGAGTTGTGTTATACTACTTATATAGAGAGGATCCTAGGTAGAAATTTTCTAGGTCGATTGAAACAACGTAGGAAATGTCTCGAAGAAAGCTTTTAAGTCAGTGTCTTTGTCAAATTTTTCTTTTACCGTCTCTGGCATTGCACTTTTGTATAAGTCGAGGGGGATGACTGACTGTTGCGCCAGTGCTTTCTCCTCAACTATTTGTTTTGGTGATGGGGGTGGAGGTGTCGACACAAGATCGACGAATTTTTCAGGTGTCATCGTAGTTTTCACTTTCTTTGGTCATCCTGCTTGGGATCCTGATTCGACAAAACACTGGAACTGTGTTTCAACTGGCACTTTATTTGCGGTAGCATCCTCTATAATGTCAAGGGCCGCAGTTGCCAATTCCTCTTCATCATCTGATGATTCGGTAATGATAAGTTTGCACTTACCTTTTCCTTGTTGTTGTTCTTGCACTTTTATTTTCTTCTTGGCTACTGCTATTTCCTTGGCAAGTTTTTGAATGATGCCTTTTGTAATAGCATACTCCGGGTTATCTGGTTCGACTTCGCCTGTCGGCTCATGAGTCAAGTCGAAACTTACTGGAGCCGGAGGAGTTGTTTTCTACTATGGTTGTGGCTTTGGTTTTGCAGGCTGTGGTACTGCTTGATTTGCGGTCGGATGTTGTAATCTCATAGATCACATAAGGTTACCAATAATACACACTAAAACATATATAAATCTAAACAGAGACAAGAGATAAGAACAGATATAATTGAAATAGATTATATTATTACAATGAGTCCATACAATGCAAAGAACTGAACCGAATTCTTTTCTAGCTCAACATCCTAATATATATGATTTACAGACAATTACAAAATAACTACCTGTCGGTTTGGTGAAACGACACGACTTTTAGATGGCCGACCTAATATCTTGTTTTAGTCGGTCGACCGACTTAGTCGGTTGATCGACTAAGTCAGCCCATCGACTTAGTCGGTTGATCGACTAAGTTGGACTTCATTCAAGTCGATTGATCAACTTCCTCCTTCTACAATCCTCCTTACATCTGGCCTGCAATTGTTTCAAGTAATATTCATGCTTTGGTAATTCATCTAACCTCTTCTTTACATATGTTTGGCAGTGGTTGTAAGTTGTAAGCACCTTTCTACAGAACTTTGTTCAAACTCCTTTAATTCTCTCGGCTTCCCTTTTCAGTTATTCAACAAATTTATTCACAAATTCCATCAGCTCATATTCCAACTTCACTCTCTCAGAGTCTTTGATCGGTGCATTTGTTGTAGGTTCCTTGGTTATTTCTAACCAAGTTAAACGCCCTTGAAGGATTTCAAGGATATCCTGGGTCTTGTCTTTAAAACAAGAAGCTATACCTGAAATCTCTTCCACCCTAGCTTCCACTTGACGGACCTTCAACAACTCATCTGCTATCTGGAGCTACATATGGTCAGTTTTATTTATAAGCATGAGGGCATGTTTTGTCAATGGCTCTATACCCATTCTTTGCTCATTTTCTGCCTTTAACAAAAACTTCAATGAAACCTTTTGTGCCTCCAATGCTACTACCTGGGTTTCATATTGTTTTTCCTTCTGGTCAATAGTTGTCTTCTGCGGTTCCAATTTCTCAACCTTCCAAAATTCCTTTCTCCTTAGTTAACTCTTCATTGGATGATTTCAAATCGTCCCATTCTTGTGTTAAAATTTGGTGCCCTTGTGTTGAGCCCTGGAAAATCGTAGGTAAAAACAGTAGGGATTATCCCCAATAAACATTCCCAATTAGCTTGTTATTGTTTGGTATGGGGAATCCATTAGGTTTACGATCCAACTACCGTAGTTCAAGTAACGGTTAAAATGTTTTACCAGTTGTGGTTCGGTCCATTGTTTAGATGTATTTTTAGTTTTTTATCTTTATGTATGATTTACAAGTGCCTACCTAAATGAAGGTGATAGAGATAATGAGGAGGGTCACAATGTGATGCGTAGGTTCTTACCTCTCATCTTACCTCCCTCGCTTCTAAATCACAAATAAATAAAAAATAACCAAGGCTAACTAACCTATCCCTAGGGATCAATACTGTAATTAATGGTGAGCAATGTATTGTATAACATGCATAAATAAAAACTACAGGTAGATTTTAACATTTTTGAGTACATGAATATCAATAGATTGATGAACAAAGAGATATCTCATTGTTAATTAAAACATTCATTACTCAAATACGATGGTGGAAATTTCACAGAAATAAATAGGAGCACATTCACAACATGGAAGAATTCATAATTTAGAACGATCTCATAGTTCATGGAAACAAGCTGAAACAAAAACAGTTCACATCCAACCATCCCATGTCAAACATTTGAAACTCCCCAGTGCTTTCTCTAGCCAAAAAATATAACTCTTTATTATAAGATGAATTAGCTCTTCTTACAATAATCTTGCACCAAGAGGGTCTGAAAAAAGGTCCTTTCTACCTAAAACTTTCCTATATTTATACAAAAACAAAAAAAATTGGGCTGCCCCTCATTGCCTTTTGAGCTTCTCCAACCTTTCCTTTACAAAAAATTGTCTTTTAGCTTGTGAAAAAAAAAATATAATATATTAAATTATTTATCAACATTCCAAAACATTCAACTAAGAGGGCCCAGCTTGTTCATTCATGAACTTTCTCCATACATTTGCCTCAGCTGCTATATTCTCAAAACCATAAGGCTCAAGAAATTTGATAGTAATTTTGTGCTAAGAATCCTGAGTCTTTATACCCGCTATCCTGGTAGGAATCAAGTGTAGTTGGTCTTCTAGCAAGTGGATGCTCACAATTGCATGTGCTACTTCAGTCTTTAGTATCTTTTCATATAACTCCTTGACTTTCTAGATGGCTTGTACATATTCATTGTATCTGTCCTGTAAATGTTTCAAAAACATTTCATGTTCTAGTAGTACTTCCAATCTCTTCGCAGTGGAGGTTTGGAACCGATTATAGGTTAGGAGCACTCTCCTACAAAATTCATCACAGGCACTCTGTGTTTTCTTCACTGTCTTCTTCAATTCTTCTACCACATTATTGGCAAACTCAATCATCTCGTGTTCTTGCTTTATTGTCTCCTGATATTTGACTAATATATCTGTGAGAGATTCTTTCTTTGCTTCTACCCAAGCCATCCTTCCTTACAAAGTCTCCAAAATATTCTGGGTTCTATCCAAAAAATATGAGGATGTACTTACAATTTCTTCTAATCCAATGTCTATTTGTTGGAATTTAAATCTTTCCTCTGCTATCTGCAGTTATATTTGATGAATCTTCTTTCTAAGCATAAGATAATTCTTCTTTAAAGGTTCAATATCAATCTTCTACTCCATAGCTTACTTCAGTGAAGATGATAGTGAACTCTTTTGCTCCTCTAAGGCTAATATTTGAGTCTCATATAGCTTAGCCTTCCCTTCTACAACGTTCTTCTACTCTTATAGCTCTGTCACTTTACTTTCTAATCTACTCTTTTCTTTATTCAGCTCTTCAACTAATAACTAAAGATGATTTTTCTCAGCCTCCAAACTCTGATATTGCAGCTCTAGTTTTCCCAACTCTGTGGAGGTAGCCAGAGAATTCCTCTCCATATTTTCTATAGATACTACCAAAGCATCTTTATCTTCCTGCAAGGTTTGACATTCTTCCTTTGAAACTTAGACCTCACCGATCATGTCCTTATATTTTCTCTTCATATTCTCTCTTTCACCCCTTTACTTCTTCAAAGTTTCTTTCAGTTGGGCCACCCTTTTCTGAGACTACTCGAGGTCAATCATGATCCTATCCACATTGTCTTTAGTGGCTAGGGCTAGAGCTACCCTAGTATTTTATAGTAATCATGGATCCTTATGTGTACCGTGAACTAGTGTTTTGTCAGTTACCATCCTTCTTAGTTTATCCCCGGTATCCACCTTCTTTTCATTTCTTTTGATAATTCTCTTTTTCTCTTTTTCATAAAATATAGTGTTTAAATCTTGTACCTCTTCTCATTCCATAGGCATGAAAGGAATCAAATCAATTCCAGAAGTTGGCACTAAACCTTCTCCCACTGTACTGCTAGAAGGAACAACAGGCTCTAATAGGTTACTATCAGACTGAGCTTTTTCTTGGTCCATAGGGTCTTGTCCTTCTCATGTCTCGGTTCTCAATTCTTCAGCTGTCATCTCTGTTTGTTGTTTTTCTTTATGGACACCTTCTAATCTGATACCTTCACTTTCTGCTTGCTTTTTATGGATTTCATCTTCTTCTTTTCTTATCTTTTGTTCTTCTACCTTCTTTGTTGCTTCTTCAACAACTCGTTTCTTTTCTTCCTCTTCCGTTCTCAGCCAATTCTTTGCTTCCAGTACAAGTCTGTTAGCCTCCTCCTCTCTCTTCTTGGCTTCTTCTTCTTCTTGCCTTTTCGATTTCTCATGCATATAATGCAATCAATTAAAATAGAGCTCATGTAGAATTCAAACTTCTTTTGGGATACTCCTCCAAATGCTGCGCTTATGTAGGATAACAGGCTATTTGAAACTATGTTTGCCCAGTTAAAAATGGTACCTTGTGTAGAAACAAAGTAGATGACTGGTATCCAACCCACCATAAAACTTTTCCCATTGTCTCTCCCAAAAATCTTGTTCAACATTAAAGTGATGAATCTATATGGGGCATGGAGAGTTGATGTCTCATATTCTCTAAAAGGTCTGGTCCTGAAGTTCTTTCCCGGGAGCATCATTTTCTTTATTGTCACTACCATGTCCATCTTCAGATCCTTTAACCAAATTTTAGTTAGATAAATCTATTGTACTGGTAGATTATATGCCATAGACACATAAGCAGGGCTGTATGAAGCATAACCTTGCTTCTCGGTATTTGCTAGGACCATTCTTGTTACATCCACCCTGGGAAGAATCCAACCTATCAATTTCAAGCATGGAAAAAGATCAAGCCTAGTAGCCACTTTCATAAAGTATAACCTTTCAATATTAGCATACATTGGCATGTCTTCAAAAATAGCATCGGGGACACTTTGGCTTGAAATCATTATATACACTTCTCCCCACTTGTATTCTGGTTCAACCCTAGTAGTAGCTTTAGTGTCTTCATAATTGACTTCTACCTTGGTTATTACTTCTACTTCAGGTTCTTCTTCAACCACTTGATCTTTCTTCTTCTGTTTCCTTGGCATATTGTTGTACTGGAAATCAACCTGTAACATTCATGCAACATGGTTTCAATCTACTTATCTCTAGCAACTAGTATAGTGATAAACAAGAAAACATACAATTATTACCATTTCTTCAATATGCATACTAGAATTCAAAGTCAACACCACAGCCTTGTGAATGAGATATTTTAAACAACTTTCAAAATATTTATGCTCCTCAAACCTGCACAAAAATATCCTCACTCAAACCCTAAACTCTTCCAACTTCACAAAACCTATATGGGCACCTCGACGAAGGAAAAAGTCACCACGACATTTGCTTCACCAACACTCTAAAACCCTAATCAGTTGTGCAGCCCTCCTAAATACCACAAGAAACTACTGTTATGGGATGCACAATTTTCTAACGCCAAGATAAAAATGTAACAACCATGAATAGGGTGGTGCAGATAGCGAAACACATGTCTGCACTATGCCCTAAAGCCTCGTAAAACTGTCATAGGTGCACTCATGGAGGAAAAACTAAAAATTCACCAACCGAAATGAAATGTTCACAGCGAATGAGCTAAGACCTTACTAAAAGGATAAAAAACCACAAGAAGACCGTAAAATCCAAAAGAAACCTAACCCCAACGTGGAAACCTAACCCTACTGCCTGGCGATTAAACATTGACAAAAACAAGAAACCAAAACAATGAATAGATCCTACCTGGCAACAATGGCACAAGAAGCATGCATGGGAACACCTTCCATGGGCATAGAGGAGGACGACTGAAAGCTTGATAGCTGCTTATTCAACAGGATGGATGACTTTCATGATGATAATGACAAGTAATAACCCAAAACGATGTTATATAGACTTCGACCGGGCGAAGAACTAGTGGCGGGAAAAATTTCTTTAACCATGCATCAGACACATAGTCCTGAGGATATCTGCAATATCAGATGAGAATAGAACTACGAACTTGACATCGCATAAAAAAACAAATATCGAAAATTGGAATCACTAGTCTCTTCGGAATCGACAGAGAAAACAAGGAGCTTTCGAATCAGCTCAAGGCTAACCCTCTGTAACGTCAGATAGGAAACAAACTAAAAAATCGATTTGATCTAGAAAACCAACCCGACCGTGAGATTTCTCAACTAAATGGTTATCAGAAAAAAATAGTTGAAGGAACATCCGATGCATCAGATCCCCTTTGTACTAAGACGTTAGAACCTTGCCGGACTGACTTCAAGAGGATAGACCAACTTAATCCTAATGCATCGAATTTAGATCTCAAAAGGCTTCCGATAAAACCAATCAGAAAGCTAATGAATTTTTCCTCTGCAACATCGAAATACTAGTCAACTAACCATCCGATATCGGAAAGCTAGTTGACTGAGCATATGATACAGACATGCAAAAAGACCAAGTTTTTTTCAGAAAAATCTTGAGCCTAGAGCAAGCCTTGGCAAAAATAAAACATTCCTAGGATGGTTTGAAGCTAAAAAAATTAAAAAAAGGGGGGACCCTAAAAATAATTTTTTTGGGGGGGAATAGTTGTAGCTGCAACAATTGGCGACTACTTGGTGGACACAGATATATGAACAACTTATTCTTTGATAAAACAGACTATTTTGATGGTTCCATTTTACTAGATTTATTCAATATATCTGGATTCCTAAATGCAAGATTTATGCACTTTTACCATTGATTATAGTCCAAGTTTAAGAAGGGGAAACATGATTTCAATGTCTGAATAACTCTTCTGAGGCCGAGAATATGAGTTTTATTTTATCTCTGCCTTTGGGGTGGCTTCCAACTTAGACACCACATGATCGTAACATATGGTAAATAGATATATCCATTTGTTCCGCATTCCCATGCCAATTTGCACTTTTTATGCTTCTAGACTTTAGTCCTTTTTAGTCCTCCCTATTGCTTTCTTTCTGAATTTTAATTCAGGCTCCTCTATCCATAGTGTCCTTTTGTGTGAGATATATTTTTAACTCATGGATGGAGAAGAACTTTGGAAATCATATTCATACTAATGTGGTTGAGTATGTGTTTTTGATACATATTACTTTTTAGGAGATTTTGATTTTCGTTAGCCTTTTGGATTTCAATTTATGGCATGGGATCATTTTAATATAATACACTGTTTACCTTGCTTCCTTTCTATCGGTATTTTGATGTTACCCCCTAGGACAGTTTTTTAATGTGAGATGAATGGAGCCTCAAAATAGTACTATGTACTTTTCTATTTTTAGTTATTTCACAAGGATTAAGAAGGACTGCAATGTGTTCATAACCATTTAGAAAATCTGCTAATATTGAAGAAAATTTTAAACATTATACGAGTCAATAGTAGGCAGTCTTGTGATCAAATATTTTAGTTAATCTAGAACTCTGCTGAACTCCATAAAACCAAAATTCATGCTAATTTATTTAAACATAAGCAAACAAAACTTTACAATCAATCAAAATCTAAGCAAGTAAAAGCAAACAACTAAAGCTAATCTAAATAAGAAACAAATCAAATCGTTTATTTATGTACAAGAAAAAAAATAAAAAACCATTTAAGAAAAATAAGGCTTGAGAAGTAAATCATTTACTGGTAAGTTCTCCTCCCACCCCTGTAATTCTTGCAACTTGTAAGTCAAGTGGCCTAGCTTCGCCACAATCTGAAAAGGGCCTACCCATAACTGCTAAAATTTAGTGTGCTTTCCCTTTTCATCACGCAGGTGATCCCAATTAAGAACTAGATCCCCTACTTCGAACTCTTTTTTCCCAGCTTTTTGTTTGTCAAACCAATGCTTCACCATTTCTTATTGATGCTTAAACCTTTCCTGGGATTTGGACCTAGACTCTTATGATTTCAACAGATTATAAATTCATATTTTCAAAATTTCATTATCAGTAGCCCTAGACTCTTGGGCTAGTATGGAAGATAGCAATAAATTATTAGGAGGTAGGACAACTTCTTTCCCATAAACAAGGGTGTAAGGTGACACACCTAAGGAGTTATTTGGTGTGACTCTGTCGGCCTAGAGTGCATTAGGTAGAGCTAAATGCCAACTCCTTTGATTTTCTATCACTGTTTTCTTTAAAATTCTAATCAGATTTTTGTTTGTAGATTCTGGAAAACCATTTCCTTATGGGTAGTAATTTGCAGAATAGTGCAACTTAATTCCTCTTTCATTAGCGAATGTAGTTAATCTAATAGAAGAAAAATAAGAAGCATTGTCAAAAAACCAAGGAAATTGGAACCCCAAACCTGGTCATAATATGGTTATGCAAGGAATCTGTAACTGCATCTTCATTTACTTTCTGTAGCGGTATGGACTCTACCCATCTGGTGAAATAATCAGTTGCTGTCAGAATATACTTGTGGTGCAATGAGGAATTTGGATTTATTTCTCCGATAATATTGATTCCCCATTGTTCAAATGGTTCTGAGATAATCACGGGTTTCAATGGTCCCACTGCTTTAGCTTGTGTCCCACCGCTTCTTTCGCAAGTATCACAATTTCTAACATGAGCATGAGCATTTCTAAACAACGTTTTGTTGGGATTAAGGAAGACCCGGGTTCTATACTTTTTTCTTCACACCAACAAAAGACCCACAGTGTTGGCCCTTTCGGCAACAACCTGTGAACAGGTTTCAGTCTCACCCGAAATAGCTATGGGGTGCCGCAGAATCAGGTTTCTGCAAGCAGAAGAGGGATATTACTATACCTTTAACCTTTAACAAATAATAATCATACAATATAGAGCTTCAACATTCACTTATTTAGCTTCACAGTTATATAAACAAATAGTAACTTGCTTAACCCTTAACTGGGAATTCACAGTGAAGTTAATATTTAGCAATCATCTTACTTTATCAATTATCTACTTATCAATGCACAAAATAACATAACAGAAACAACACAAAAGAACCACGACACAAGATATAACGTGGTTCACCCCCAGTGTAAGGGCTATGTCCATACAACTGCATTTTATTCAACTCTTTACAAAAGCATAGTTCTGATCTGTGCACTCAGCTATAGATCCCTTCAATTCCCCAAGCTGCGCACTCAGCTGCAGATCTTCTTAATCACCAAAAACCCTCTATGCACACAGCTGCAGAGGTCGTCCATGCACACAGTTGGGACTTAAACTTTCTTGCAAAACTATCCTTAGCTTCGCATCAATTCATATTACATCAAAAGCCTAACCTGACTCATTTACAAGAGTGCTTATTTATACAGTGCACTTATTACAAAACCATGGGCTTAAACCATGGGCACCCCAAAACTATAAACCATGGGCTTAAACCATGGGCACCCCAAAACTATAAACCATGGGCTTAAACCATGGGCTAATTACAAAAAGAGGGATTTGACTCAACCCCGACACCCCTAAGACTATTTTGAGGCACAACTCTGCTTACAAGCTTCCAAAAAAACCGCAGAGTTACCAAAGTTAAGGACCGTTAAGGTGCGCGCCCCAACAGGCCCCTAAGACTCACCAGTGTCCCGTCGCGGGACACTCTGCTGCTGTTTTGGTGGTAGAATTTTGTTGGTGAAGATAGCGCACTACTTGCTGAGGCCATACATGCTATCGTCAGCTGCTTGCTCCTTCCTTATGGTCTCCTTTTGCACTTCGTCAGGCTCTATATCCGTCTGCATCTCTGTATATTTATGATGGTCATGGGACTCATTGGGCCTTCTAAATATATTAGTGACCCCATCCCGTGAACTGCCTCCCATTCATGTCCTATTGAACATTTGACCATCCACAACTTTGGGTCCTTAAGAGGTGATGCCCCTATGATTGCATGCCGATGGAATTTTGCATAAGACAAAAGGCATGCCTCCATTCTGCTGAGCTAGGAGGATACATCTCGGGGTCCTCCGGGGTCTTTCCTGAGGGCTTGTGCCTTTCTTTGTTCCATTTAGAGTGAAATTCTAACTTCAATTTCTTTCTGGTTGATCGTGTCTGCATTGGTTGCTTCGGCACTGGGGACGTCTCCTTGTAGGGTGGATTGCTCATAAGGTTCTGCAGACCTCTCTCCCTGAACTCTTGTAACAATTCTTGGACTTCGCGATCATTCAACATGGTGCTACTATAAACTTAAATAAGTGCACAATGCAGGAGTCGCATGCTAGTGTCACTTATTATAGAATCCCGCAATAAAATTTGTCATCATGGTGCATTAATGATGCCAAATCTGACGGAGCGACGGTAAATCCTGTCCACACGGTGCTAGATTTTTGCAAGATCTCATCATTACAGGCATTTAAGGAAGTTCACGTGCTGGCACCGCAAAGTCTAGTTTGTCCCATCAGTCACATTTTAGGCTGCAACACACCTTTGTTCTTCGACATAACCACTAACTTCAGCTTCGCCTCAATGAGTACCTTCAACACAATATTCGCCTTCAACCCATCCTGACCCATGCGGTAACCAAACTTCAACCTTCAAACTTTGACAGTCTTCAACACTTCGTAGCTTTGAGAACAACTTCATTATAGTCTAGTACCCAGTTTCAACTGTTCTTGGTACTTAGAATCTCCTTCTTGTTGTTACTTCTAATTAGGGGGTCCCGACTTGTCCCTGTACTTCTTTAATCTACTTCCGTTCACCATGGAGGGTAAAATTTCTCCATTCAATTTAGCTAACTGGAATGTGCCACCATTGGTAACTCTCTGCACTATGTATGGCCCTTTCCAATGTGTCTTGAACTTACCCAGGAATTACATGAATTTACTGTCATATAAGAGCACAAGATCACCATTCTGGAATTGCTTCTTCTTAATGTGTCTATCATGCCATGCTTTTTCTCTAGATTTCTGTACTTGCTGCTGGAACCCTGCGATGAATCTGTCCTCTTCAAGTTCTAGTATCCTTGCCAACCTTTCTTTCATTATAGCTGGGTCATCCATCTCTATGAAAGAAAATATTTTGAGGCTGGGAACAATGTACTCCATGGGCATGACTGCTTCTTGTCCATAGACCAACCTAAAAGGTGTATGGCCTGTCAACTTCTTGCAGGTGGTTCTATACGCCCATAGTACTGCTGGAATTCTAAGATCCCTATCATTTCTGTTAACATTGCAAACCTTCATCAGCATGTGTTTAAGGATCTTGTTAAAGGCTTCGACAGTTCCATTTTCTTGAGGATGATAGGCAGTACTCTTCTGATGATATACTAGAAATTCTTCAGTCAACACTTCAATAGTCTTATTTAGGAAATGTGATCCTTGATCACTCATAAGAATTCTAGGACACCCAAATATTGACAATATGTTATCGAAGATGAACTTCACAGTTGTAGCAGTGCTATAGTTCTTAACTGGTTGAGCTTCGGCCCAACGGGTAAGGTAGTCAGTTGCTGAAATAATGTATCTTGATCTGGATTTCTTCGCATGGGGATTGATAGGTCTAACAAAATAAATAGCCCACTTGTCAAATGCTTGTAAAGTTACCTATGGAACTAGAGGCATCTCATCTCTCTTGGATGTTTTGCCTGTCCTCTGACATATGTCGCAGCTGTGACAGTACTGTCATGCATCCTTATGAATTGTGGGCCACCACAATCCAGCTGTCAAAATATTTTGTGCTATAGATTTTCCTGTGTAATGACCTCTTGCTACTCCAGAATGTTCCTCGGCCAAAATTAATGGCTTTTCATGCTCCAGGACACATCTGCGTAGTATTTCATCTGGTCCCATCTTATATAGTTGTCCTGCTATTAAGGTAAATTCGACTGCTCTAACCACCAGCTGCTTCTTCTGATGTGTTGTCATTTTAGTGGGTGCAAAACCTGTAGACAAGTACTGAACAATATCCTGAAAATAGTCATCAACCATCTAGATGGAAAACAACTGGGCATCGGGAAGACCTTCATCCAAACTAGTGGGTTCTTCACCTGACTCGAGCCTCGACAAGTGGTCCGGCCCTAGGTTAAGTCTTCCAGGCTTAACTATGATCTCAAATTCATATTTCTGAATTAGAATCAACCATCTACATATCCTTCCACCTAGCATAGGCTTGTTAACCAAATACTTCAGAGCAGAATGGTCAGTGAACATCTTAAAATGAGACCCTAACAGATAATGTCGAAACTTCTGCAATGCATAAAACATAGCTAGACCTTCTCGTTCTGTCATAGTATAATTCTTTTCTCCTGTGGACAATTTTCTACTTGCAAAATAAATAGGGTGGTCAATATTACCTTCACCTGACAGAGCCAATATTATACCCAGAGCAATGGAGGATGCATCGACATGCACATGAAACTCCTTATTCCAGTCGGGAAATACTAAGATAGGGGAAGTTACCATCTTTTCCTTCAAAATATCCGAGCTTTCTTGAAACTCAGGTGTCCATTCAAACTTAATATCTCTCTTCAACTACTTTTCCATAGGGGCTGTGATTTGAGCATATCCTTTAATGAATTTCCTGTAATATCTAGTATGACCAAGCATAGTGCGAAGTTGCTTAACAGACTTCGGAGGTGGCAAGTTCACAATAATGGATATCTTCACAGGATCCATCATCAATCCTTGCTTACATACAATGTGACCTAGCAGAATTCCAAAAGGTGCACAAAAGATACACTTTTTCAAGTTCAAGTAAATCTGATGCTGTCTACACCTGTCCAGCATAAGTCTTAAACTAGCTATATGGTATTTTAGTGAACCGAAGATAGTCCAATCATTAAAATAAACTTCTAAGAATTTATGTATAAATTCCTTCAATGCAGATATGATTACTCTGGAGAACATAGCAGGTGCATTCTTCAATCCAAAAGGCATAACTGTATACTGAAAAGATCCCATTTCTATGGCGAAGGTTGTCTTATGTCGATCTTCTGGAGCAATTATGATCTGATGGTAACCTGAAAATCCATCAGTAAAAGAGTACACTTCTTGACCTCCGACATTGTCTAAAACTTCATCTTTAAAGGGAGTAGGGAAAGGATCATGTAAACAAGCATCATTCAGCTTCCTCAGATCAACACATATTCTAATTTCTCCCTTGGTCTTCTTTTCTTGTACCACCATAGGACTGACCCATTCGGATTCTTCACCAGGCTCAATGATTCCTGCAGCAAGCATCTTATCTAGCCCCATTCTAACTTTTTCTTTATACTTAGGGTTCAGTCTATAAGGGCGTTGTTTCACAGGCTTCGCATCAAGTTTCAAAGGGATTTTTATCACTCCTATATCATTAAGGATACCTTTCATCTCTGATAACTTCATCAGAAATAGGTTCTGATATTCATGGAGAAGTTGGGTCACTTTGCTGACCATTTCTTCATCCCAATAATCTCCAATGGTAGCGTACTTAGGTCGTTCTTCTGATCCAATGTTTACTGTCCGCATCTTCAGTGGTTGAGTCACTTCAGGTGCTTCGACTGCTGGTCCGTGTACTTCACAGTTTCCTTCTGACTTAGGAATGTTAATGTTGCGTGGATCGTCATCCTCGTCAATTGTGAGGTTATAACATTCCACTGCATTGGCTTCTTGTTCCTTCCAATCAGGTTGGTACTCAACTATTTCTTTATCATTAAACACCTTAGTATGGATCAACCTAATAGCTGCGTCTAAAGCAGGACAAACCTCATTAATAGAAAATGTAAGCACAAAACTATCAACAAGAGAATCCCAACTTACAGTATTCTGGCGAAGTTTAGCCTCCGCATACCAGTTCTTTTCTATAGGTTCCAGAGTGTGAATAAACCTATGTACCCATTCTTCACGAGGTACACGCTTCCATGCTTCGTAGCACTGCTCCAAATGTTCCCGAGGACTAGTATTTTCATTAAACCTGCTTCTCACCTCCTGAGGTTGATCCATGAATATCAGGCGAAGGGAATTTTGACAAGCTTCCCAATTATGAATGTACTTTTTATGAGAATTCCACCATCTGGCTGTTGTGGCTCTGAATACTGAATCTAGAGTCTCCATTTTTTGTGAATCTGGTAGTTGCTCTGAGAATTGTATAATAAATTCTTCTAGGTCTTTTAAGCCATCAAAATTAGGTAAGACTCTTACCTGTGAACCAAGGCATCTAAGAGATTTGGTAATTCTTGCACATCGATGTCCATGTAGTTCATAAAGCCTATTCTTCCAATTCTCTAGACAGTCATCTGAATCTGTCATGCAGGAGCTATCACACTACCAATCCATGATACCTTCGGTAGTAGGGTCAACATAATCTCCTTCCTTAGCTGTGATGTTGTAGATATGATCCAAAACATCCTGATCTTCATGTCTGAGTGGTTCTGTGTACCTTTCTTCTTGAGAAGGGTCCAATGGTACTATGACTCTCAAACCTTTCCCTTAAAAAGTCATCTGTCTCTTCTTAAGGGTAATGATTGCAGAATTTTCCATTGCCCATTCAATTCCTAACAAGGCTAGATAGGGATTTCTATCATCGATTATCTCAATGACTTCAAAGTCTGTTAAGGTATTGACTCCATCAATATCTACTGGGGCACTAGGGAATCTTCCTGGGGGCACAGTCTTCTGTTGATTGGCTAATCTCAACTGTATAGGGGACCATTCCAGGGTAGGTTTTCCCATTTGTTCCTAGGTCTTCTTAGTTAGGACATTTAATTCTCATCCTAGGTCCAAAATGACATCAGTCATGTCATACTCTCTTATCTGAGAATGCAACCTCATTTCTCTTTCCGTTCTTCTGAATCTATTAACATTTTTTTCCTTACCAGAGCTTTGCTGAGGTTCGCAAGAAGCAATAACTTTCTGCAGCTCATTTAAAGCATTCTGATTTCTTAAGAGTTTCATACAACTCTGTAAAAAGGATGACAGGGTACTTACTTTATCCGTCGAAGCTTCTTGACACTGTGACTGTCGCTGATGTTGTTGCACAGGTGCTACTGATGTTCTCGGATCAGCAATTTTTTTTTTTGCTTCCATAAATGTCTCTTTTTCTCTTCCCACGTCGAAGGTTGGAATTTTCTTTGGGGTCTTAAGAACCCAAGCCTCGTCAGGTTGTTTCTCCTTGTTCTGCACTTGTGTCGTATCTCCACTTCTAGTAACAACATTAATGGCTGGGACAGGTCTTTGCTCTACAACAATCATCTGAGTATTCTGAGTAGGAGCACTATTTCTTTCTTGAATCTTGGCTATCAGCTGTGGGCATTTCTCAATGACATGGTCGACTGCTCTACAATATCGACACATCGTAGTTGGGTTCTGAAAGTCTCTAGCTAGATGTCTTGCCTGGTTATAGTTATAACACACAACCTAGCCTCGTCCTCTTCCATCCATACCACCATGACCACGACCTCCAAAAGTACCTCGACCTATTGTACTACCATGGTATCCATATCCATCATTGCCTTGTCCATTGTTTTGTACCCTATAAGCATCATATGTTTGTTCTCTCATGAGGTCAAAACTACGACATTCTTCTTCGTTGTGTCCCACTGACTTACAGAACTTGCAATAGGGGTTTGTAGGTACTTGCACATATCTTTGCAGTAGATAGCAGTCTTCCAGTCGATGGTGGCCAGTTGTCCTACCAATATCACAATATAGAACACTAGGGTTGAACGGGTTTGGCACACAAGAATTCAGGTAATTTCTTACCGCAGGACACTGTTCCTTGTCGTGACCCTCTGTCCTACACCGCGTACACCAAAACTCCTCTCAAACGACTTTCCATTTCTTCATGTCATGCAGCTCCAGAGCCATTTCTACCAACTGCGCTTATATTTGGGCTATACCATATTTATCTTCGACAGGAACTGTTTCAAACTTCATAGCAATCTTCAAAGCCTTTTGCTGATCAGCAACCTTCTGTTGCATGAGGGGCATCCTGATATGTGGTAACAATGCTGCAATGAACCATTCCTTATGCTGCGCTGGTCCAATAGTGAAACTAACTTGATCTAGCAGCACTTTAAACCTCTGATCAAAATCCCAAACTGATTCTCCTTGCGTCTGCTGAATCTCTTTTAATTCAGTTATACATTGTGACTCTGACTTAGGCTTCTTGAACTCTTTGATCATTGCTACTTTAATATCGGCCAAGACATGGTTCTGAGTACTAGAAAACTTCACGAACCAGGTCAAAGCTTGATCTCTAAAAGAAGTAACGAGCTGCGCTCTTCTTATATCTTGATCCGTAATGTTCTTAGCAGTCCACACGGCTTCACATAAGAACCAGAACTGTTCTGGATCCTCTGATCCAGTTCCTTTGAAAACAAGGAGCTTAATATCATCATTTATGTGGGCCATAGTGGATCCAGGGGGGTTGGAGGGGGACTGGTAGTATGCGGGGGGGGCTTACTGGGGTAGACTAACCTACGACAAGAATACTTGGGCTAGGGTTACTTTTAGACTACGATGGGTTCTCAGGGACAATAGGTCTTCACTGCGGGGTTACCGGAGGGTTTCCAATAGAAGGGGTTTCTTTGGGCTCTGAGTCTACTGGACTTATGAGGGTATACTCGGCATTCTGAACTAGGGTATAGGATCCAAAATTTATCTTGTACCTTTTGCCACTTCGCAGCAAACCACTTTGCTCATCGAAGTCACTTTCACTTGCAAACATAGGTTAGTAATACTAAATCTAAGAGTCTGATTCAATCAGCAATATACATTTTTCGGCCAATAGCATTTTAATTCTCAAACTAAATGAATTCAAGTACTTACCCCCTTGGTCCTTTGAAAAATTGTCGTTCAGCTTCGCTAAAAGAGGTACTTGTGTCGATGGCAAACTCCGTCACAAATGCTTCAAGAGTTTGCATCATCCAGAAATCAACAGCTCGAGAGATCGCGTTGTTTACTCTTTTCAATATGTTAATTCTTGCGGGGGTTCAATTAGGAAACTGACCCTCTTGGAAGTTCATCTTTCTCTCTGTCAACCTAGATAACCACTGGTGCAACTCTATGTGGATACTACCAAATAAAATTTCATAAACATCAGAAAAAATTTACCCTTGTAAAAAGTCGTCTGAACTACGATGAAGATCTTTATTCTCTTGCTCAACAAATTTCAGATACGTCTCTTCAATCCAATCACATGATTTCGTTCACTGAGGGTCTCGAAAACATAGCCCTCTAGGTACGACGTAAACCCCTCTTGAGCAGATACTGAGTTCAACTGGTAATGGAACTAATTTGTTGGGATTAGGGAAGACCCAAGTTCTATACTTTTGTCTTTGGACCAACAAAAGACCCACAATGTTGGCCCTTTCGGAAACAACCTATGAACAGGTTGTAGTCTCACCCGAAACAGCTATGGGGTGGCGCATAATCAGGTTTTTGCAAGTAGAAGAGGGATATTACTGTACCTTTAACCTTTAACAAATAATAATAATACAATATATAGCTTCAACATTCATTTATTTATCTTCGCAGTTAGATAAACAAACAGTGACTTGCTTAACCCTTAACTGGGAATTCACCGCGAAGTTAATATTTAGCAGTGATCTTACTTTATCAACTATCTACTTATCAATGCATAAAATAACAGAACATAAACAACACAAAAGAACCACGACACAAGATATAACGTGGTTCACCCCTAGTGTAGGGGCTACGTCCACAGAACTGTGTTTTATTCAACTCTTTACAAAAACCACAATTTTGATCTGCGCACTCAGCTGCAGATCCCTTCAATTCCCCAAGCTGCGCACTAAGCTGCAGATCTTCTTAATCACCAAAAAACCTTTGTGCACACAGCTGTAGAGGTCGTCCATGCACATAGCTGGGACTTAACCTTTCTTACAAAACTAGCCTTAGCTTTGCATCAATTCATCTTACATCAAAAGCCTAACCTGACTCATTTACAAGAGTGATTATTTATACAGTGCACTTATTACAAAACCATGGGCTTAAACCATGGGCACCCCGAAACTATAAACCATGGGTTAATTACAAAAAGAGGGATTTGAATCAACCCCGACACCCCTAAGACTATTTTGAGGTGCAACTCCACTTACAAGCTTCCATAAAAACCGCGGAGTTACCAAAGTTAAGGACCGTTAAGGTGCGCGCCCCAACACGTTTTCCAATAATATCCAGCTCTGAGAAGCTTATGTGTTGTTGTGTCTCCAGAAAAGTGACCTCCAGGAGGTCCATCATGTAATTTTGCTACGACCTTATTTGCGTCCTCTTATTCCAAGCATTTGAGAAAGACTCGATCGTAGTTCTTTCTGAAAATCACTCCACCAATAATATGATATAAAACTGATTTCAGACATAATTCCCTTATTTGCTTGGGCCTCCAATGCTTCGACAAATACCCTTCTTAGAGATAAAGGACTAGAGCCCGATACCAGGAGTCTGGAGCTGTAAATAGACGACATACATTCACCATATGTAGTTTAGCTTCATTATCCCAGCTGCTATCTTCATTGTTCTAACCCTCATCCATCAGTTTACAAAGTCCTTGTCCCTTAACTATGGTTCCTAGTTTGAATTCAAGATCATATTCTTTCAAAGCAGTCACCCAGTTACCTCTGCTCTCTCCCAATTGTTTCTGCACAAAAAGGGATCATATTGTTGGGTGTGGGACTATTACTTTGGTGCGATTCTTAAGTATGTATGGCCTAAATTGCTTTACCACCTTAAAAACTTCATAATCTTGTTTATCAACTGTGGGATAGTTCAATTCAGCCCCTTGCAAACCAGTGCTCATAAATGATATGTGGTACTCATCTCCCCCATCCTCTTTCTTTGTAATCATAGCTACTAATGAATCATCGGAAGAAAAAGTGTACAGAATAAAATCCTTTTCAAAATTTGGACTTTTGAGTGATGGTGCATGAGCAAGAGATGTTTTTATCTTGTTGAATGCATTATTCTCCACATCAGTCCATTTGAACTGCACACTCTGCTTAATTATTTTCTACAAAGGTTTGACAATTTGAGCAAAGTCTGGTACAAACCTTCGCACAAAGTTGATTGTCCCAATAAAATATTTCCTACCTTTTTTATTATGGGGTAAAGGGATCTGTTCTATGGCTCTAATCCTATTTGGGTCTATCGAGATCCCTTTTTTAGAAATGACATGACCCAATAGCTTTCTTTCTATGACTGCGAACACACATTTCTTCAGATTTAATGAATGCCATATTTCTGGCAACGCTCGAAAATCTATTTCAAATGAAATGCTCTTCTCTCTTCTTTGAAATAAGAAGGAACAACAGGATCTAATAGGTTACTATCATACTTAGCTTGTTCTTGGTCCATAGGGTCTTGTCCTTCTAGTGTCTCAGTTCTCAATTCTTCAGCTGTCATCTTTGTTTGTTGTTTTTCTTTATGGACACCTTCTAATCTGAGACCTTCACATTCTGCCTACTTTTTCCAGATTTCATCTTCTTATTTTCTTGTCTTTTCTTCTTCTACCTTCTTTGCTGCTTCTTCAGCAACTCATTTCATTTTTTCCTCTTCTTTTCTCATCCAATTCACTGCTTCATGTACAAGTCTGTTAGCCTCCTCCTATCTCTTATTGGCTTCGTCTTCTTCTTTCCTTTTCGATTTGTCTGCATCTTTTCCTTTACCACCCATAGTTGCTATCTTTTGCTTGAACCTTTTTCTTAGGGCTGTCATGGTCTTAGCATTTCGAAAAGTATCCTCATTTTTGTCCCAAAAATCGGTGTACTGAAAACGAACTCCACCTTCTTTGCAGTAATTAGCTACTTTGTCCTTGGAATCATTTCTATGAAAGTTCATTTCACCAAAGTAAAAGTATTCCAATTCTTTGACAAATTCTACTGCATTCTTCACCCTTGAAAACTTGTAACTTATAACAGAAAAGGGCACTACAGGATATACTGCATTTTTCTGTTCAAAAAGGAAGTTCCCTACTCCATCAATATATAACTGTCTAACAGCTTCTTTATGGAGTACATAATCGGTTGCATATCTTGGGAGAAGAGAAGGGGCCCTTGAACAGCCATACATTCTTACATATAAGGCATCCTCTGTTAAATAATAATTTCAATATTCTTGCATCACCTTGAAGGCTTCTTCTGACATGCAATTGCATTCTTCAAAGAAAATCAGAGTGTATAAAGGCATGATAAAATTCTCACAAATATCTTTCTAATAGCTGTAATATTTGTGAGCCCAAAATAACTTGTAAGCAACATATACTGGAGCCCAATCCTTATCCCAATGGCACTTTAGTCCAGGTCAAGGTTGAGTGCATAGAATGCAATCGATCAAAACAGAGCTCATGTAGAATTCAAACTTATTTTGGGATACTCCTCCCAATGTTGTGCTTATGCAGGCTGACAGGCTATTTGACTCTATGTTTTCCTAGTTAAAAATGGTCCCTTGTGTAGCAACAAATTATATGACTGGTATCCAACCCATATTAAAACTTTTCCCATTGGCTGTCCCAAAAATCATGTTCAACATTAAAGCAATGAATCTATACGGGGCATAGAGAGTTGATATCTCATATTCTCCAGAAGGTCTGGTCCTGAAGTCTTTTCCCAGGAGCATCATTTTCTTTACTGTCACTACCATGTCCATATTCAGATCCTTTAACCAACTTTCAGTTATATAAATCTATGGTGTTGGTAGATTAGATGCCATAGACACATAAGTAGTGCTGTATGTAGCATAACCTTGCTTCTCAGTATTTGCTAGGATCATTCTTGTTACATCTACCCTGGGAAGCATCCAACCTATCACTTCCGAGCATAGAAAAATATCAGGCCTAGTAGCCAATTTCATAAGGACTAGCCTTTCAATATTAACATACATTGGCATGTATTCAAAACCAGCAACAGGGACACTTTGGCTTGAAATCATTCTATACACTTCTTCCCACTTGTATTCTGGTTCAACCCCAGTAGTAGATTTAGTGTCTTCAGAAATGAATTCTAGCTTGGTTATCACTTCTACTTCAGGTTCTTCTTTAGCCACTTGAGCTTTCTTCTTCCATTTCCTTGGCATACCGTTGTACTAGAAATCAACCTGTAGCAGTCATGCAACATGGTTTCAATATAACTATATCTAGCAAATGGCATAGTGATAAACAAGAATACATACAATTATGTTTTAATCTCATGGATCACAGAGGGTTACCAATAATACACATTAAAATCATACAGACATATCAGAGACAAGAGACAAGAACACAGATGTGGGATAACAGATTATATTATATGAAAAGGGTCCATACAAACACAAAACTGAACCGAATTCTCATCTGGATCAACATCCTAATATATATGATTTACAAATGGTTACAAATAATTACCTATCGGCTTGGTCAACTGACATGACCTTATGTGGCCAACCTAATCTCTAATGAGTCAACTGATCAACTTAATCGGCTTACTGACTAGCTCCTCCAATATCTCTCCCATGAACAAAACTATTCTTCATCCCGAAGATATAAGGGAGGTACTCAAAAATTATTTGCATGTCTAAAGTAGCTATTTATTTGTTTGTCTTTTATGGGCAGTGAATTCGGATAGTTGTTTGGTTCTATACATAGAATTCAACAATTGCTTCTACTATCACGGCTAGCTGATGTTGGAATTCTGTCCAATTTTGCAGTACTTTCGGGATGTCGATGGTTAATGTTGTAAGGCTTGATAGCATCGACATATTCTGTTGAATGGAAAGGTCTGCTATCCTTTCCATGTCGAGACCCATAAACTGGTCTTTCTCTTATATCATCTCCAGAAGTCTTTTCATCTGTGGATAGATGGTGTCTAATTTGTCCAAGCTCGGGAGTGCCTGCTGTACCCACTGGTGTGCTTATCGCTCGAGATTCTGTAGTTTGGTTGTTTCGAGCACAATTTGATCTTCGACAGTGCTTCTCAATGCTTCTTCTGTGCTCTTTCTATTCTCCAGTGCTTGAATTTATTGTCGAGTCTATTGGGTCTTCTGGAAGACTATCCTGTAATAAGTAGGCCCATCTCATAGTACCCCTTCTATTATGACAGACTCCTCCATGAGATCTTGAAGCACTTTGTAAGCTTCGAATAAGGTTGTGTTCTACTGCATCAGTAGTCTAGATGTTTCTTCTTTTTTCTCTTCTCTTGTATTTTGCATATGTATATATAGTTTCAACACTATGCTTTCAAACAACTGATAGGATTTTTCTAGTGGCTTGTCGGTGTCGACCTCCATTGGTCTTGGTATCATAGATTGTGCTAGTTTTTTGCATTTTATTAGGAACTTGACTTATTCTCTTTTAGTGTCGTCGAGCTCCTTGCATCTAGTCTGGCTTATTTTTTTTTCTTCGATAGCTAGAGTTTCCAAGAGTTGTCCCAACTCTTCATCCTTCAGCTTTTTTGCGTCGACTGCAGTGGTCGACCCAAGTTGGATAATGTGGACCATTTCCACTTGTGATTGATGGTCCCTCTTATTTCTGTCTCTCTTCCTTTTATGCTTTTGTTGTTCTGCTTGCTGCTGTACTTGTGCACTTGTAAGAGTTATATTTTTCGATGGTTGATTTTCAGCAGTGGATTATCTGGTTGCTGGTCTGCAATGGTTGTAGGAAATTCTGGTTGGGTCTGTGGGATGAGTTCTGCAGCTGGGTGTGTATCTGGTGGATTTTGTGTAGAGGGTTCAAATACAAAAATTGTTAGTATTGACGGTTGTGGTCAAGGTGCTTCAAGTGTAGATGGTTTGGTTGTAGGTTCTGGATTGGGTGGTGGTGGTGGTGATGGTGAATGGTCGGGTGTGATTGGTGTGGTGGGGATGTGGTCAGGTGTCGGGTCCTCAATTTGTGGGGGTGAACCCTCTGGGATGTCAAAGAACATGTCATCTATTTCTTGGTTGATTTCTTCCATGTTCTATTCTTCCCCATTTTTTGCTGGTTCATTGGCTGGTGGAGGGGGTGCAATGTTAGTTGGGGTAAAGGATGAGGTTCGACTTGCGACAACTTGAGCTTTCTTATCGCGGTTCCTCACAAATGTGGATTTTAATAGTCCCACAGACCTCAGATTTTGGGGTATTTGGCTAGGTTGTGAAGGAACAATTTTTCTTGATCCCCCAGCTTCAAACAGAGATAACTTGGTGTTGATCTTCTATACAGAGGTAAGTAGCTCAAGCAGTTCTTCAATGTATTCCTGGAAGACTTTGTCTTGGTCAAACCTCTCCTTTAGGGTTTTTGGCATAGCATTTTTGCATATGTCAACTGGGCATATCGAGGGAAGCTTTGGAATTTCTTCATGTGTGATTTGGGTCGGAGATGGGGGTGGAGGTGTAGATACTAGGTCAACAATATTTTCGGCCATCAAGGTGTTTGTACTTTTTGTCTTTTTCGGTCAACCTTGTCGTGCTCCTACTTTGACAAATTTTTGGAACTGTGTCTCGACTGAAACTTTGTTTGCTACAACGCTGTTGTAATCTCACAGATCACATAGGGTTACCAATAATACACATTAATACAAATATACATAATAGAGACAAGAGACAAGAACAAGTAAGTAGAAAAATAGATTATATTATAGTGAAAGGGTCCATACAATATAGAGAACTGAACGGAGTTCTCATCTGGCTCAACAACCTAATCTATATGATTTACAAACAGTTACAAATAACTACCTATTGGTTCACTCAACCGACACGACCTTAGGTGGCCGACCTAATCTCTCATTAGTTAGTTGATCGACTTAGTCGGCTAATCGACTAAGTCAGCTATCGTCCAAGTCGTCATACCGACTTGCTCCTCCAACATCTCCCCCATGAACAAAACATTTCTTTGTCCCGAAGAAACAAAGAGGTACCAAAATTTCTTTTCATGTCTAAGCAGTTATTCTTGTGCTTGATTTTCATGGGTTGTGAAGTCTAATGGTTGGTCTTTTTTGTATGCAGACTTCGATAATTGCTTCATTCAACTGAGGATGGTATGCTGTAATCCAACGGTGGTCGATTTGGAACTGGTATGTTAGTGTTTTAATAGTTTTATTTATAAAGTGTGTTCCTTGTTCATTGATTAGGGTTAATGGACATCCAAATATGGTAATGATATTCTCATAGATAAACTTAGCAGCTATCTCGCTGGAACATGTGTCGACTGGTTCTGCCTCTGCCCATTTGGTTATGTATTCCACTGTAGTTATTATGTACCTTGCACCTGTTCTTTTTGCTAGTATAGGAAATGGTTCTATGAAGTCGATGGCCCAAATTTTGAATGTCAAAATTGGGTTTACTGATATCAAGGGAATTTATGTACTAGCCAGGGGTCAACCCTGCCATTGACATCTGTCACATTGGCTTACAAAATTTTTGCAATATTTGTGGAGTGTCGACCACCACAACCCTGATTGTTAGATTTTCTTTGGAGTTTTATCTGCTTGGAAGTGTCCTCTAGTAGGTCTGTAATGTGCTTCATGCATGATATTATTTATTTCATGTTCTAGTACGCACCTTCTGAGAATGTCATCTAACCCCATTTTATATAGGAATCCATTTATGAGACTATATGGTGCAGCTTTCATGGCTAAGATTTGTTTCTTCTTGATACTCATGTATTCTAGTGCTTATCCATCATCTAAAACTGAGCTATTTCCTCTAATTATACTGAGACTGCTTCTATTCAAAATAAATGTGCATCCGGTAAGTCGTCTTCAACTCCTATAGGTTCCTCCCCTCTGTCGATTCAGGATAAGGGTCGGGACCGACATTTAGCTTACCTGGTCTGACAATGACTTTGAATTCAAATTCTTGGAATAGAAGTAGCCATAGACAAATTATTCCATGGTGTAGAGGATTATTTATGAGACATTTTAGTGCTTGATGGTCAGTGTAAATGATAAATGGATTAGCTAGTAGATAGTGTCGATATTTTTGTAGTGCAAATACCATTCCTAATGCTTCTCTTTCGGTTGTCGAATAGTTTCTTTCAGCTTTTTTTAGTTTTCTGCTACTGTAAACTATAGGATAGTCCATTCCATCATCTCTTGGTTGAGTTAGGATTGCTCCTATTGCTAGTCCTAATGCATCGATGTGAACATGGAATTTGATCGACCAGTTTGGAAACCTTAGGATAGGTGCTTCAACTAGCTTTCTTTTTAGTTTTTCGAATGATATGTCGCACTCCTCTATCCAATTAAATTCTTGATCATCTCTTAGCAATTCTTCCAATGGGTATGTCATGTATGAATAATGTCTTATGAATTTTCTATAGTATCCTGTATGACCAAGTAGTACACTGACTTGTTTCGGATTCAACGGGGGTTTTAATTCGAGAATGATTTTTATTTTTGCGAAGTCGACTTTAATACCTTCTTTACAGATGATATGCCCTAATAGTATTCCTATAGGATTTAAAAATATGCACTTCTTTATGTTTAGTGATAGTTGGATTTGTCGACATCATTCCAACATAAGTCTTAGCCATTTATAATGGTCCTTTAGTGTAGAGTATATTGTCCAATCATCGAAATATACTGCCATTGTTTTGTAAATGTACTCCTGAAATGTTTTAACCACAATCCTTGAAAAGACTACAGGTGCATTTTTAAGTCCAAAAGGCATAACCCTATAAGCAAATGAGCCAAATTCACATACAAATGTTATATTTTTCTAATATTCTTTGTCTATTGGTACTTGATTATAAATTGATAATCCATCTATAAACAAATAGCATTCATGTCCTAATACCTCATTTAAGATTTCATCTGCATAAGGAGTTGGAAATGGGTCTGTTAATGTAACTTTATTGAGTTCTCTGAAGTCGACACAGATCCTTAGCTTGGTTGGATCATGTTTCTTTGGTTGAACCACCATTGGACTTACCCATTCTGATTGGTCAATAGGGTAGATGATTCCTATTGCAAGCATGTTGTCAATCTCTTTCTTCACTATCTCTTTGTATTTGTGAGCTAGTTTATATGGTCATTTCTTGATAGGTAGAACATCAGGTTTTATGTCAATCTTCATTTCGCCCATTTCATGTACTAGAACTTTAAGATCCTTATAGTCTCTAGAAAATACATCCTAAAATTCTTTCAATAAGTTTGCGATCTTTATTGTTTTTGCTTCAGACCAGTAGTATCTAGTTTTTGCTATTTTTGGTCAATCATCATTTGATATATCGACTTCTCTAGTTTTGACTTTAACATCTAGCCATTTCGATGCTTTAGCTTCATTGATTGGTCTACTTCCTTCCTCAAACTATGAGAATGTGGTAGGGAAGTCTGCTGCAGTCATTTGGCCGTTATCCTCCTTGTCAGTTGTTTCAACTTTGTGTTGATGTATATGTAACTTTGGAATGTATTCTTCTATGTATCTTATGGATTGTAACCCGATGTCTATTCCGGGATGTTTCTATTATGTATTTGAGTCATGTGGTCATGCCCCGATGTTCTGATCGAGAGGATTAATAATGTAATCAAGTCATATCAAGTCATTAGGTAAGTCCCCACAGTTTTGGGGCACTCGAGTTATTATACACTAATTAAGGTGTAGGCTCGAGTAGTAATTGTTATGTTGAGCCTACGTGTGAAAATGCAATTCAAGTGAACGGATGAATATAAAGAGAGAGTGAGAGTCTCTCTATTTATCACTTGTGAAATACATTACTTGCTCTCCCAAGTGTGGCGCACTACTGAAGAAGGAAATTTTGGGACTAGACAGAAGACAGAAGACTACTACTGTTTTGGGAGATCTCTTACTGTTTTGGTGCTGATTCTATCTTAGAGGAAGCTGCGGGGTTTTCTCCTTTATGGTTTCCCCAAGGAAAATATCTTTGTGTCTCTTGTCTCTTGTGATGTGCTTATGTTTTATTGCTGTGCTTGTTATTCTCGCAGTGAAAAGATCCTAAGATCATAATGCTAACTTAATGTGATGAAAAACTAACATGGTATCAGAGCTAACCTGAGAAGAAGACATTGTGCAGCTAAAGGAACTAGGTATTCCTAGTTTGTTGACCTTCCTCCACATATTTTCAGCAAAAGTAATGTGGAACAACTCTCCTCCTTAGGGCACATCTTTCTGTCGAGGAAGAATTTGATTCCGAGCATTTTCAGTCTTCGATGCGGAAATTAGGGCTTTCTACAGAAGAGGAATTTTTGAGTGAGACCAGAATAGGGTTATTCTCCTCATCAAAACCAAATTTTAGAGACCTGGATCAAGAAATTTGGTTGGGTGAAACTCCAGGAAAGTCAAACCCTAGTTTGACCCTGAGCTAGGAGAAACCCTAAATACTAAAACTGCTAAGTTTTAGTACAGTCGCTATATTATGAGATTGGAAAAGTCGAAAAAGCTGAAAATTGCAGGGGCCGAAGATAAAATCCTGATGAACAATGTGTCCAAAAATCAGCCTCATATTTGCTATATTCTGGGAGATATGATCTCTCCAAGTTAGGGTTCCAGCCTCTTCCAGAATTCATCCCTAAACAAGACATCTGGCGATATCTGCAATATCTTGGGCTACAGGGGTCCAAATGGAATTACTAAAGATGTTACAGAAAGGGAATGGAATTTATTTTTGGTGGTCCTAATATCAGACTCAAAATATGAACCAGTGACACGTGGCATTCTATACAACTTCGCTATTCTGAACAGTCCTGTAACAGGTCACCTTGGGAAAAGGGTCATAAATCCCAAATGGTGAAACCAATTCTGATGAAACCTATGGTGTTGGTTCAGGGACATGCGAGGTTACCTCAGTGAGAAATGGCAGACATAGAGGATCCGTAATTTCAGATATATTACAGAAACAGTAACAGGAATATCTGCAGAAGAAATTGGAAAATTAGGGCTTCCTGTTCCGGGAGCTTCCCTCCACTGTTTTCAGAAAAGGAGTACATTGGACAGCTCCATTTGAAGAGATCTATCTGTTTATCCAATCAGATCAGAAAGATTCCAAATTTTTAAAATTAGGGTTTCTGTGACAAACCCTAGATCAGCCAGCTCCGGAACAAGGACGGACACCTCAAATCGGTAAGATCTAATCCTTTGCTATTTCTATTTGAGGTTCTCATTTCAATATGATCTATCACAACAGCTTGATGATAAGATTGCTAAATTCCAAGCATATAAGTATTTGATCTCTCTAAAGAAAATGGATTGGACACCTACATGAGTATAGAGGTTCCAGTTTCACAGGGAGACGAGGTTAGAATCCTTTCACAAGAAGAACTTGGTCAAGGCCAAAGAAGAAATCATGCTCATGCTGTAGAGGATGATGAAACATCCAGAAAGAGATCTAGATATGAAAGTGAATATTCTTCAAGCGAGGATGAATATGTTCTGATATCATCCCTCACAGGTAACATTACTCATGGTAGTGATGATTGGCTTATAGTCAGTGGGGCCTCCAAACATATGGCGGGATTCAAGGAATCTTTTGTAAGATTGTCAGAACATGAATCACCTCACAAGGTGAAACTAGGAGATGACTACCAATATCCAATAAAAGGTAGTGGGGAATCTTCATACAAGCTAGACTCTGGTAAGTCTCTAACAATGAAATAAGTATTGTGTGTTCCAGGAATTAAGAAGAACCTTCTATCCATGTCAGCCTTGGATGCAAAAGGAATGTGGGTTGCATTCATTGATGGTCAAGTCATCATGTGGCCAAAAGGAAAGAAAATTGTTGATGCGATAGTGATTGGAGAACAAGAAGGAGGCTTGTACAATTTGAAGGGTCATCCAGAACAAGCCTTGATCCATGATACAGTAGAGCCAAATGATCTTTGGCATAGAAGGCTTGCACATGTGCACTACAAGGGCACTACCTATTGCAAGCAAAGCTGTTGAAGGAATTCCAGAATTCCAAGCAAAGCATGATGGAGTTTGCAAAGGATGTGCGAAAGGGAAGAATACAAAGAAGACATTTCCTAGCAGCGAAAGCAAAGCCAAAGGCATTCTAGAAATCATCCACTCCGATGTATGCGGTCCAATGTCATCAAACTCACTAAGCGGGTATGCATACTATGTTTCTTTTATTGATGATTTTTCTAGAAACACATGGATTTACTTTATGAAAAACAAAGATGAAGTGTTCAGCAAGTTCAAGGAATTCAAAGCCTTGATTGAGAACCATACTGAAAAGAATATCAAGACCATTCGATCAGATAATGGTGGAGAATTCAATTCGAATGAATTCAAAGAGCTATGCAAAGAAGCGGAGATTAAGAGGGAGTTGTCAACTCCTTATAATCCACAACAGAATGGGCTTGCAGAACGGAAGAACATAACTATCATGGAAGCTACAAGAGCTATGCTTCATGATCAAGATCTACCTATGCATCTTTGGGCTGAAGCTGCTAGAACATCAGTGTATGTACAGAACCGTACTCCACATAGAGTACTCGAGAACAAGAATCCTGAAGAAGTCTTCTTCGGCAAGAAACCAGAAGTCAGCCATCTTAGAATATTCGGTTGTCCTGTGTACATACATATTCCAAAAGAGAAGAGAACAAAACTAGATCCTTCAGGAAAGAAGGGCATATTTGTGGGTTACTCTGAAAGCTCGAAGGCTTACAGAATCTACTTCACATGATACAAGAAGATTGACATCAGTAGGGATGTAACATTTGATGAAGACACACCTTACAACAAATCCAGAAAGAGACCTATTGAAGAACCTGAAGAAGCAGAAGCAGAAGTACCCAGGATCCGTGATACAACCATGAATGAAGAAGATGATGAAGCTGAAGGATAAAGAAGCAGTATACCTATGAAACAAATAAAGATAAGTATTCAATTGTCATTTCATGATATTGTTTTGTTATGCATTTGTTTATATTTAGTTAGTGTATTATGCATGATAGGATGTTTGCATTAATGACAGTATACTACCAATATGCATGTGATAGGTAATTAGCTCATGGTGCTATACAAATTCTCCATTGCTACTTATCTAGAATGAAACCTCTTTGCTGACATATTGGATTAGTGCACAATCTAAATGTTGTCCTGGTAGAGATGGAAGGCATCTAGAAAGTTTCAGTGAGATATTGATGAATGTTGTATTGGCTAAAGTAGTTGCATGATCATATACTTATGCATAGTAACTTGCCAGTATGAATATTCCTTATGAAATGTTTCTAATCATACAAATGCATTTGACTTGTAGGAAAGATCGCAAACATAATCGCCTACAAGCAAAGAAGAATGAAGACTTGTTCCGAAGAACAAGTGACGACAGTTCAAAGACAAAGAATAATATGACGAGTGCAGTGACATCATTGATGCAGAACCTTCCAGCCACCAAGAAGAAAGGGAAGACCAGTTCAAGAAGAATGATGTCAAGGTGCAGTATCGAGACCTGAAGAGAAGTTCATAGTTCCATCATGCAGTAGATGGAAACATCGTGGCATACAAAGCAAGATTCGTAGCATGAGGCTTCTCATGAAAGGAAGGCATAGACTACGAAGAGAAATTTGTAGCCAGTAAGAGTTGAAACACATACATGATGATATTGATGAAGATCTTAACCTTTTCTACATGGTTGAATATGAAAGTCTATACACTAGATGGTGACATAGAATATTAGTAGCATAGGAAGCTACTTGTCACTCTAGTACATAATGTTTTCAGTGCATAGAGTACAGAAGACAGAGGGAGTATGATGCTTCGCTTCAGAGGGAGTGACTACAGAATATGTTGAGGTTCGACATGGTACGACAGGATGGGCATATTACTGATGAATCTAGGCCTTACTAAGAGTAAAGTGGATTGAAGGTGAAAGACCAGTGATGCTCCTGTTATGTGTCGATGCACTATTGTTCTAGGCATAGAGGTGTGGCAGAATACAGATGGAATCTTCCTTGGACAAGGGAAGTATGCCGTAGAGATCCTGAAGAGGTTCAGGATGATGGACTGCATGGCTACACCTATGGCATCAAACCTGAAGCTATTGAGTGATACTTCTTCAGAGACGGTTGATGCTACGATGTATCGTCAGATGATTGGGTCATTGATGTACCTGACGAACACGAGACCAAACATTTGCTTTGTTGTGAACACCTTGAGCCAGTACTTGACAGATCCGAGAAGTGTTCACTTGATTACTGCAAAGCATATTTTGAGGTACCTGAAGGGTACAATTGATTATGGGCTCAAGTACGATGCAAATCAGAAGATTAACCTGAAGGGTTATGTTGATTCAGAGTGGGCAGGCAGTGCCATCGACAGAAAGAGTACTTCTGGATGTTGCTTCAGTGTGGGATCAGGTGTGATCTCTTGGTTTAGCAGGAAGCAATCCTGTGTGGCACTGAGTACGGCTGAAGCAGAGTATGTTGCAGCTTGTTCAGCTAGTTGTGAGGTAGTATGGCTGTGGAAGCTACTATCTGATATATTTGATCTCTAGTTGGATGCTACTTGTATACATTGTGACAACCAGATTTGCATGAAATTGTCAGAGAATCCAGTGTTCCATGACAAGTCAAAGCATATTGAGATCAAGTATCACTATATCAGGGATATGGTGCAGAGAGGAGAAGTGAAGCTCCTGTATGTTGCGATGGACGAACAGATAGCTGATGTATTGACGAAGCCATTGGCTAGGCTAAAGTTCGAGTACTTCAGAGAGAGACTTGGTGTTCTCCAGATCAAGGCTTCCTCCTAGAGACAGTGATGAGACCCACAGCCATTCTGACATGGTGAGAGGATTGGTTCCTTTCATGGTCAGATGTAAGGGCTGAGCCATTCCGTCATGGTGAGAGGATTGGTTCCTTCCATGACTGATATGAGTGTTGAGATCCATAGCCATTCTGATGAGCAGGTCAGATGTAAGGGCTGAGCCATTCTGTCATGGTGAGAGGGTTGCTCCCTTCCATGTCAGATATAAGTGCTGGCCATTCTGTCGAGTAGGACAGATGTAAGGGTAGTTTCCATTCTAGAAATGGAGGAACCTGGTCAGTGTAAAAACTAAGTAGCCATTCTGATGTGATAGAGGGATGTGTTCCCACTTGATCAGATGTAAGGGCTAAACCATTCTGTTCATGGCTAAAGGATTAAGTTCCTTCCATGTCAGATGTGAGTGTTGGCCATTTCGACGAGTAGGTTGGATGTAAGGGCAACTGCCATTCTCTAGGAGAATGGAGGTGCCTGGTCAGTTACTAGGTAGCTCAGTCGAGGAGGACTGGGGGCCATTCTGATATGATTGTTGGGATGTGTTCCCCTCATGATCAGATATGAGTGCATACCCTTCCATCATTGTGAGCAGGATGTGTTCCTTCCTGGATGGATGTAAGTGTTGAGCCTTGTCACAGATGATAGTAGGTGTGTCCTATCATGCTGATGACTGTAAGTGCTGTGCCATGTCACAGATGATAGTAGGTGTGTCCTATCATGCTGGTGACTGTAAGTGTTGTGCCATAT
>LPNX010758790.1:0-71203 GCA_001517045.1 Pseudotsuga menziesii | reverse complement strand
TTAACTGACTGTAACTGATTGGTTGAACTGAAAGTAACCCCCAGTTAGCAATTAGGTGCATGAATGTCACACAGATCACCCCTGGAGTGCTCCAATTAGCCTCCTTAACTGTAGGAAAGGCTAAGTTAGCCTCCTTGACTATAGGTAGGAATGGGAGTGACTGGGATGATGGTAATTAATGCTCCATTGATGTCAATTAAACTTAGGATAGTGGTTTAACTAGGCCAATTTGACCGAAGGAGTGAGTATGAAGGTAAATGTCTCCAACACCCCCCCTTAAGCTATACTCAGGAAGAGTTAGAAAACATAGATGCATAAAATGCTAGGGCCCTGGAAACAAAGGCCATAGGTCACCCTGTACAATAAAGAAACTGAAACAATGCTCAAAACAAACTAAGTGAGGAAAAGAGGGAAAACCCAGTGGGAAAAAACCCCCCCTCAAGCTGAACACTGAAAGTAGTCTGGATCACCCTGATGAACTCACCCCCAACAGTGAACGGAGGTAAGTGAACTTCTTTTCTGAAAATCTCTTGGTGAATATGTCTGGAGGAATCTTCCACTTTGGAAGAAAAACAATGCACTCAACTGAATCAGAAACATAAACAACTGCACGGTGAAAACTGGACCCATGTAGAGTAGCTGAAATCATCTGAAGAGAGAGCAAAGGTTCTTGAGGATTCAAACCATGTGTGGAACACTCAATAAAATGATATGTTGCAGCTTTGAACAGAAAAACATGAGTGGTAAAATCAGCCCCAAATCTTAGGAGCAAGTGTCCATGCGGATGTAGAATGTCTTCCTCTTTACTAGTTCTGTGAGGAGATGAGCTTGTGACCAAAGGTAGAGAATCCCTGGGACTCTGGAGAGAGAATGATTGAGATCCATAATCTGATATAGATTCTGAAAGAGCTATTGAATCACAAAATAAAATATCATCAACCTCACAAGAGGAAACTAACACCAAATCCCCATCAGCAAAATTGAAGAAGAACTGCGGTACTTGATTTTTCACACCGGAATTGGTGAGAGCAGCTACAAGAATGACTGAAAGATCTTGAATTTTAAAATATGAACAAAATAATATCAGATAAGAATGTAAATAAGATCTAAATAATTTCACAACAGATCCAAAACTGTGAAATGAAATCAAATCCCCAGCAGCAGTTTTGAAGGAGACTTGCGGTACTTGTTTCTTCACACCGTTGATGAGAACAGCTACAAGCAGTACTGAAGGTTTATGAACCTGCAATTTTGAACCAAGAAATATCAGATCAGATCCAAATAAGATCATATCAGATCCAATAAGGTTCATATCAGATCCAAAATTATGGTCAACCGAGACGGTGGATCCACAGTTTTCTTCTTCTTCAAAATTCTGAATTTTGGTGCATGCAATCCTGCAGGAATTTGCTGGAAGATCTAGATCATGGGGAGAAAATTTATCACTCTTATAATATGATATTTCTTCCAAAATATCCAAGTTTTTACATATTTTCACACCAGCAGAAACATTAGAGGAAGAAAATTCAAATTTCTCCTCACTTTCAGAAGCAATTACTGGTAAATTTTGCACAGAATTCAAAGGAAAATCACCGGTGAATGTTTGCATGGAAGTGCAGCAGTATTTTTCTTCAATATCAGAGATTCGAATGTCTTATTCCATTTCAGCAATATGAGAAGATGAGATATCATAGATCTCATGAACTTCCGGAGCATCAGGAGAAGGAGTCACTTCATGGAGACTTTCTGCAATTCGAATTGAATGTGTAGAAGATTCTGCTTCATCTTCATCTTGAACAACTTCATCAGAGAGAGTAGAGGCTGAGACTTTTGAGTGAAGAACTCTTGTGGTGCTGGCTGCAATCTCCAAAGTACTATTATGATCCTCATTGTGCTTGCCAAAGGTTTTGTCCAATCTTGTCCATAGATCCTTTGGGTATTCAACAGAATAAAAAACAAAGTACAAGTCATCATCAAGGGCCAGAGCTATTTATCCAAAAGCTCTGTCAATGTCATTTAGCCAGTCATTCTCATTCTCATAAGACTCTTTTCCAAGTCCAATAGACACCTCATAGAGACCTCGTCTCTTGAGATATGCAATCATCTTCAACTTCCATTCCGAATAGCTTGTGAATGGGGTGAGAGAAGGGATTGATGAGTCCATTCGAAGTTGTACCTGATAAAACCTGCAAATCAAAACAAAAGAGGCACTGTAAGGTCGGATAGACTGCACATTTATACTTTCATCACACCCAGCATAGTCAATCAAGCAAGCTTGATCAACAAGTTCTTTACTTGGGGTATTAAGTGGTAAGCCTTGGCTTCTGGTGCAGTGCTGGATTCTTGAGCTATTGCTCAAATTTCATGGAGAAATATGTCAAAAAGCTTGTTCTTGACAGATTGATCTTCGTCCCGCCGCATGCTCTGATACCATATTAATTCTTGCACATGATCTAGGAACTAAGAATCAAAATCATCAAAGAATTATTAACAAATACTCATGAATTGGAAATAACTGGAATACCAAATAGGTTTCCTCTCTGTATATTGTATGAACAATAAAGGATTACAATACCATGCATGAGCAATGGTTTAACTCAATGAAGAATTCGAATACCTAAGGGACAATTCGAATTCAATGAGTGAGTCTAGCTTAACTGACTCTTTGCCATGCAATCTCACTCAGTTAACCACTTGACCAAAACCCTAACTGACTCACCAAACCCTAACTGAAGTTGGAGTGCAATAAATGACTAAATATCAACTAAAGGAGATCAAACACATGTCATAGCAATCCAATCATCAAGTGCTAGTACTGCATGACTCCAATAAACCCTGATGAGGTTAACTGAAGCTGAACTGACCATCAGAAGTTGGTGAAGGCGCCTTGTTCACTCCAGTTCATTAAAATAATATTAAATAATCATTAAATAATTATTAAATAATATATTTAATGCATGGAGGCGCCTTAACTGACTGTAACTGATTGGTTGAACTAAAAGTAACCCCCAGTTAGCAATTAGGTGCATGAATGTCACACAGATCACCCCTGGAGTGCTCCAGTTAGCCTCCTTGACTGTAGGTAGGCATGGGAGTGACTGGGATGATGGTAATTAATGCTCCACTGATGTCAATTAAACCTAGGATAGTGTTTTAACTAGGCCAATTTGACCGAAGGAGTGAGTATGAAGGTAAATGTCTCCAACACCTTCCCCACCTAGGTTCAAATCCCACTTGCTTCTTTGGAGTTATTATTATGCACTTTTTATATTCAAACTCAAACCCACTTTAAGAAACCATGTGTGGTTTCACTTTTACCCTCTCTCTTTTTTTTTTCCTTTTACTTTTATCTTTTCTTTTTTTTAACTTTTTTATTTTTCGCTCTCGTTCTTGCTCTAACACCACTTGAAGCAAACAAAGACTTATAAACCCACATGATTCGCATTTTAACCCACAATGATTACTCAGTTGAATAATCAACCAATGGAAAATAATTCCATATTGGAAATATTAAATAATATTAAATATGAATGATGAAATATTACAAAGTGAGTGCCATATATATATAAATTGGAAAGGCAATTTCGATACCATCCATGAAAGGATGCGTCATTTTAGAATAGTTTACTCATAACAATTTACTAATTATTAATTATTAATATCAATATATATTAATATTAATAATTAATATTGATATTTAATATATATATATATATATATATGTTGTTTGTTTGTTGTTATTATTTAAGTTTGTTACATTGGACCTTGGCATTCTTTATGTTTCTTAACCTCCTCATTAATGGGGTTTCAGAAAATTGTAGTTCATTAGTCTTTGCTGCGGCTTTGGTTTGTTTTGGTGCCATTTTGTCGGTTCTCTATTCGACTTTACATAGGGATTCTTGGTTCTCAGTTTTCTCTTTGCTAAATTTCTCTCTATGTTCAAAATACTGTAACTGATCCTTTTCCGGTTCAGTATTTATAGGTGACGCATTTGACATTTATGTCGATGGGTGTATTAATGGCGGAAGTGATGGTATAGTGCGATCACTTGAGTTTGTGTTAATGGCAATTTCATTTTGGTACTCGTAGTCATGGAGGCATGATGTGACCTTTGGGGTCATTGGTTGATGTCTATCATGTGAGCGATCGATGGTGGTATGTCGATGGGTGTGATGTTGGCTATCAAAGCATTGATTTTCTATCATCCTGGTTTATGGGTGTTGGTTCTGTTCTGTTTATTTTAGAATTTTTTTCAGATTTTTATAGTTTTTGTCTAACTGTTATGGTCGTTATATGCCTTTTTTTTAGACTTGTTTTAATTTTTGTACTGCTTTAGTCGGGCACCATTAACAAGTTTCTAAAATACTATGCCTTGTAACATCCTTAGTCGGACTGATCTGTTGGCATGAACCTCTTCGACAACGTAGGGTCCCATCCATTATGTATGTAGCTTTTTGGGTTTCACTTTTACTCGACTGTTGTATAGTAGGGCAAGGTCCCCTGCCAACAGGTTTTTGTTTTTGATATTATGATCGTGCCATGCCTTCTGCTGTTGTTTTTGGATTTCTTGGTGTTGTAAATAGATAAGTCGGTGTTCTTCTATCTTGCTTAATTGCATTAGTTGGTTCTTCCTTCCCTGTTCGACATCGACATGTAAAATTTATGCTATAATAGGTGTTTGTTGTAAAAAATGTAGTGGAACAACTGTTTCTTGTCCATAGACAAGTCAGAATGGTGTTTGGTCTGTCAAACACTTGTATGTTGTTATGTAAGCCCATAGTACTACAGTTATCTTCTCATCCCAGTTGTCTTTTTCGATATTACAGATTTTTGTTAGTCCTTTTGTTAATGTTTTGTTGAATGCCTCAATTGCTCCATTCGACTAAGGGTGATAAGTTGTACTATGTCGGTGGTCAATTTGGAACTGACCTGTTAGTGCTTTAATGGTTTTATTAATAAAGTGTGACCCTTGGTCACTGATTAGGGTTATTGGACATCCAAATATGGTAATGATATTTTCATAAATAAATTTAGCAGCTATCTCATTGAAACATGTGTCGACTGGTTCTACCTATGCCCACTTGGTTACATACTCTACTGTAATTATTATGTACCTTGAACCTATTCTTTTTGCTCGTATGGGGAATGGTCCTATGAATTCAATGGCCCAAATTTCAAATGCCAAACTTGGGTTTACTGATATCAATGGCATTTTTTTTCTAGGCAGAGGTCATCCCAATCATTGACATCTGTCACATTGGATCACAAACTTTTTACAGTATTTGTGAAGTGTCGGCCACCATAATCATGACTATTGGATTTTCTTGGTAGTTGTGTCTGCTTGAAAATGCCCTCCTACATGTCCATAATGTTCTTCATACATAATATTATTTCTTTCATTTTCTAGTACACGTCTTCTGAGGATGTCATCCAAGCCCATTTTATATAAGAATCCATTTATGAGGCTATATGGTGTAGCTTTCATGGCTAAGATTTGTCTCTTCTTCGTGCTCATGCCTTCTAGTGCTTGTCCATCTTCTAAAAATTGAGGTATTTCCTCTAATTTTGTTGTGACTACTTCTATTCGAAATAAATGTGCATCTGGTAGGTAGTCTTCAACTCCTGTCGATTCCTCTCCTGTGTCAATTCGTGATAAGTATTCGGGACCAACATTTAACTTTCTTGGTCTGACAAGGACTTCAAATTCAAATTCTTGGAATAGAATTAGCCATTGACAAATTCTCCCATTGTGTAAGCGCTTATTTACGAGGTATTTCAGTGCTTGGTGGTCGGTATAAAAGATAAACAGATTGGCTAGTAGGTAATGTCAATACTTTTGTAGTGCAAAGGCCATTCCTAATGCTTCTCTCTCTGTTGTCGATTAGTTTCTTTCTTATTTATTTAATTTTCTGCTGCTATAAACTATAGGGTATTCCATTCCGTCATCCCCTGATTGAGTTAGGATTTCTCCTATTGCTAGGCCTAATGCGTCGAGGTGTACATGGAATTTGGTTGACTAGTTTGGAAATCTTAGAATGGGTGCTTTGACTAGATTCCTTTTTAGTGTTTCAAATGATATGTTGCATTCCTCTGTCCAGTTGAATTCCTGATATTCTCTTAATAGTTCTTCCAGTGGACAGGTCATATCTGAATAGTATCTTATGAATTTCCTGTAATATCCTATATGACCAAGTAGTCCCCTTACTTATTTTGGGTTCATCGGTGGTTTTAAGTCGAGGATAATTTTTATTTTTGCGAAGTCGACCTTGATGCCTTATTTGTAGACAATGTGTCCTAATAGTATCCCTATAGGGGTCAGAAATATGCAATTCTTGATGTTCAAAGCTAGATGGATTTGTCAGCATCGTTCCAAAATGAGCCTTATCCATTTGTAGTGATATTTCAACATATATTATTGTTATCAACCCAAATGGCACTTCTCCATTCGAGTGTCGACATTCCCTATGTTGGTACACAAAAGGACATTTTAGGATTGAAGTTTGCCAAAACACTATAGATGGGCATGACATGAGATGCATTCACCTTTCAACCATACTACCATATTATTTTTCTAAGTGTTGATTGGCGTACGTGACTATCTTCCTTTTGTGTACCAACATAGGGAATGTCGGCACTTGGACAAAGAAGTGCCATTGGGTTGATAACATATGCCCCCTAATGTGTGAGTTCAGAGGGAAACGATGGCTGAAATACATTATAATCATTATCTTTGGAGAAATCAGAAGTCCGATGGAGCAAAGGTAGTACCTAAAACAAATACATAATAATGTCATATAAAAAGTCATATCTGAGGATGCTATGTTCAATATATTGGAACACTAGCTCCTTTACAATATTTGAGTACATCATATAGTATGGGTACAAGACCATGTATATTAAAAAGGTGGATCGAAGCCACAATATACAATAATGATAAGTCTTCAAAGATCTGGAAGCTCTGTAAGTGACCATATCATAATCTTATGCAACGTAGTCCATAGATATGAACCTGTTTAGGCTTGGAAATTTGCAGGTAACAACAGTTAGGGATTCTCCCTAGTAAACGTTCTCAACTAGCCCGTTACTGCTTGGTATGGGGAATCCGTCTGGTTTACGGTCCGACAACCGTAGGTCAAGTAACAAAATAAAAGGTTTTACCAGCTATGGCCTGGTCCACCATGTATATTTTAGTTTTTTGAATTTAAGTATGATATGCAAGTGCCTATCTAAGAATGTAAATTAAGAGAGAATACGAGGATCGGTCACAATGTGATGTGTAGGTTCTTACCTCTCATCTTAACTCACTTGCATCTAAATCACACACAATAAGAAACTAAAGATAACTAGCTAACCTATCCCTAGGGAGCAAGATTATCATTTATCAATGAGTAATGTATTTCTGCACATGCATTAAGAAAATCACAGATAGCTGTTACTTATTTCAAAACACATAAACATTTATAGATATATGAACAATAAGATAGCTCATTGTTTATGAAAAGCTTTCATTACTCATAGTGGAAATTTCATGGAATAAACTAGAGCGCATTCATAAAAAGAACATAGGTTCAAAGAGTTAGAATTATCTCACAGTTAATGGACACAAGCTGAAAACGAAATAGTTCACATTCAACAAATCCATAGCATAGCATGAGAAATCTTCCAACAAGAAACTTGTAATTCTTATTGCAAAAGGAAATAGTTCTTCTTACAACATAATATCACAAATCTATCTGGGAAAAATTCCTCTTTTACATCTAATTATCCTATATTTATACAAAACAACAAAACCTTTGGGCTTCCCTCCAGTGACCTTTGGGCTCCCCATCCGTTTAAATCCACCATTTTTTATTTTAGTTAGTGCTATACAATACGTTACATTAAACTAAAATTCAATAGAACTTTTATAAAGAGGGACCAGATTGGTCGCCGATGAACTTTTCCCAAGACTGGGCCTCTACTACTATCGATTCTACTTAGTAATCCATTGCTCTTTTTGAGAACCTGTTGATCTCAAACCTTCATGCTCCCCTTTTCTTGCGCAACATCTATAGTTATTAATTTTCCTTTCTTCAACCAACTAGCTTCTGTTGTGTCCTTTAGATATGTCTTCTTTGCAGCAGCAATCATCAAAATGGGTCTGAAAAAATATTCTAGATCCGTCTGCAGTTAAAACAAAAAATTCATCATTAATCCGGACTGCATTCAAGATCATCTAACTTTTCAATAAAAATTAAACCACACTATCAATAAAAATAATCATCAAATGTGAGGCCCTGTATTGCATTCTCGTCACAAAATCCTTAACTTGATAAAAAAATCAGAAACCTCTGTCGCCCATGGAGTAGGGTAAGGCTCACAAAAACGGCGGGAAAAATACTAAGCATCGGGCTAACAAACTCCTCATCAGTGAACGGAAAACTATACGTCGAATGGTTAGTTCACTAAGTCGCTGCAACGGCGGAAACCATATAGACTAAGGGTTCCGGGGAAAAATAAAAATTCGGTGAAACAAAGCGCTAAAAGCTTCCGTCCATGCATCAAAGATCGGAACCACTACCCACTAAAAACAATGGCATGAGCGAGCGGAAGGACTAACCCTAAAGCATCGGCCGAACCATTCATTACGTAGCCACAACGGTGGGAGACAAATAGACTAAAGGTTCTGCAGTCAACATAAAAACATCAACGGCCGGCAACTCTAACACTAAAGGTTGGAGCTGAGAACCACTAATCATCGGTGAGATAGTTTAATAGAAAACCGCAACGGCAGAAAGTGGACAGACAACGGGTTCCGCAATAACAAAAATCATCGGTAATCAAAAACTTTGAGGACTATGTATCAGCGACCAAAGGCTCAATGTTTCCCCCATGTTGGCAACGCAAAATACTAGCCCCTCGATCGATCTTCAAAACTGTTCTGATAGCCAAAACAAAACATCGCAAAGTAAAAAGTTGATCAATAAAACCAAGGCATTGACGAAAATTGTAGCTATCGGTCGGAACGTTCGCCATCTTCCCTCCGAAACAGTGGTGACTTAGAAGACTAAAACTCCGACTACTTGTCAACAACAATTTTGATAGCAAAAATCATCATAAAGAAAAAAGGTTTGAACCAATAAAAACATAGAATCGACAACAGTAAAACTATCCATCGACCCATTCTCTATTTGTCCTCCGAAACAACGGTGATATAGAAGGCTAATGCTCCAATTGTGATAAAATAAAATCGCCAATAGTCCAAAAAAGAAAATTGAAATAAAGTGCATCGAAGAAAATAAGAACTATCCATCAGGACATTCATTACTTATCCTCTGCAACGGAAACTGCATAGAGAACTACCACCCCAACTCATTGTTCAACTGACCTCTGACAGCGATAATGGAAATCATCCATAAATCAAACTTCAAGTTCCAAAGTCAAAAGCATCGGCCGACAAAAAGAAACTTTCTGAAAAGAAGAAAAACAGTTTGACCTCAACTCAACTTCAAACATTCCAAAATGTAGTAGAGGGAAAAACAAAGTTTAGAAATCCAAACACTCCCAAGCAAGATAAAATTAAAAGGAGGGCCCAAAATTTTAAAAAAATTGGGAAAATAGTTGCAGCTGCAACAAAACCTAAGGTCTTCGTAAAAAAATCCCAAAGAACCAGTAAAATCTAATCCATATGAATAGATGTTATTGAAGTCAAACATGGATAGGATTCAACAGATTGTTAACCAATAGGTGATAATCGACAACTGAAGCAAAGTAATTCACCAATAATGGAAGTGAATCCTAAGGTACGATCATAAAAAATCTAGGTGTTTGTCATCAGGAAATGTTGATGTGGAACCATACTGTGATAAGGAAGGCAATATATCCTCCAATGGATCACAAGAGTGACTAGGAACTGGGTAAAGGAAGGGAGACACAACTATTAACATATATGACAATGATGGAATCAAGATATAGATCAGATACAGGGTTAAGTCATTGAATAGTGAGCACGGCATAGATATGGCCCAAGGAAGCTTTTAACTTTATAGATAGTACAACTAAACTTATCTGCCATGTAGGAGACATGATCAAATTCCCTAGGTAGAATTAACAAGATGAGGAGTAACAAACTCGAAGCAATAGCTGAACTAAAAGTGAACACTGAGGCATGAGTATCAGAAAAGACAGAAAGTGCTATGTTCAAGGATGACATGTTGCCACTAACTGAAAACCAAAAGAAAACTTCTTCCTTACCTTCCCTATTAAATTTTAATGAGTCCAAGAAAGTCAACTCGAATCTCTCTTAATTTTTTGACAAGCTTGAAGAGAAGAGGGAATAATGCTTGATAGCGTCATTGATTCATGGATTTTATGAGCCCGAACTAGTACATGCTCACTTGGTGTTTTCATATTTAGAGAGTCTGAAAAATCCAAAGAAGACTCCAGGGGGGGCCTTTTTCATCCAATTTAGTCTCTTGAGGCCAAAAAAGTATAAAACATACCACAAAAGAACTCTCTTAACTTTCATAGAAGAAAAGGTGAACCTTTTTCGTACTTAGTCGGGGAGGTGCAAAAAATGTCAAATTACCACCTACCCAATGCTCCTTTGAGAGCAACATATAGCTTGAGTTTTATGAGTGTGAAGGAAGGCAAGATCACTTGGAAAGATCCATTTGAGTACGAGAAATGGGGCTCACAACAATAAACTCGATGCTTTTTTCTTGGTGTTTAACACGCATGACAAAGACAAAAAGTACACTCGAAATATTTTTCATGTTTAGGTATAGAGCACGAAAAATAGAAAACTGAGCTCATACCGGGTGTTTCTTTTCCATAAATTTAGTCCCTTGGGTCCGTAAAAGTGATAAACCTATACCTAAGAATGCTCTTCTCAATTCCGTAGAAAAGAGAGTGATCCTTTCTCGTATTATTCCACATGGTCTGAGAAAGAGATAACCTACCACCAATGTGGATGCCCATTCACATATTCTTAACGAGCTTGAACGGACAAGTTTACTCAGTATTCAAGTCTATTTTGAGGAGTTAGACCTGGGCCTAAAGAAACTCCATAAGGGCAAGGAGTCCTATAAATGGATAACTTGTAAAAAGAGACCAAAATGAGGCTCAATTTGGCATGGAAAATAGCTAAAAAGATTCCCCTAAACCTATGACAGCTGCAGCTTGAGTATTGGAAGACAATAAATAGGTTCTAAATAAGGATACTCATGGGAGGAAGATCCTATCCATGGAAGAACAATGGTAAAGACAACGAACTACTGGTTAAAAATACCATAGTCCGTGGTTGAAGTGTTAATGCTAGGATTAAGATGGAGTAGGTATAAATGCAAAATGCATGTGAAATGACCAAATACCATCCTATATGAGCAAAACATAGTTGAAAAACGATGATAAACCTATCACATGGAAGAAAAAATATGGCATTAGTTTAAAACTTATGAACTATAGGGAAAAACTCCACTTGGAAAATAAATTTTCTATAAATAGTTCAAAATATGAATAAAAAACTCACCATTTGATTTTTAACCAAAAAAGACAAGTTTTACCTCTACCTTTTATTGCTCGATGTGGACGATTCGGTGGACCATTCTCAAAACTGCAAGTGTCAGGTAAAACGACACTCCATGCTCTTTCATTTGATCCAAACAATTGTCAATTTTGGGCCCTAATTTCATGTTTTTAAGCACCCTCAAAGTAGGAACGTTGTGTACACAGGTATGGTATGTTAATAGTCGTGTACACGCATTCTATACGTGGGTTTCCTGAAATACAGTCACGTACAGTATGCGACTTGCCTAAAAGACAGTTGCGTATGCTGCGTGAGGTAGAAAAACAATGTATAGGGTGAATTTTTTTAATTTTTATATGAATCTAAAGGTTTGCAATTGCTTGTTTATTAGATTGAAAGATGGTGCTTGAGTGGAGGCAGCAGGAACATGAAGACATGGACCAAGAATCTCTTCAAGATCCCCCCACAGTGAATTTTTTACTTCAAAATGGGTTATTGAAGTTTTTATGTACCTCACCTATGCAGGCAAATTTCCACCTCTTAGAGTTCTTGATAAATTATTGGGATCATGATTTGGGCATGTTTGACCTTCAAGGTGAGTCTTTAGAGATTACATCAGAGGATGTATATTTCATTGTTGGTTTATCATGATGGGGAGCTCCAGTGAACTTGGAAGGCATTTGCAGAGGCGGTGAACCTCTAAGTGTATAGAACTATATCGATATATACTGTGAGCCAGACACTCAAAAGAGGGGTAGCTGCATCCATATTGTTCACATTCGCAACTTTTCTTTACAGGTGTTGACGAGCACTATAGTGAGGGTTGCAAGGTCATCATCACTTCACCTTGAAACTCGGAACCAGATGAGACTAGTAGTAGACTATATGCAGGGAGCCCTATATGATTGGTGCTTGGGAGTGATCCCGATAATAAGAAAACAACTCTCTGACTACAAAAGAGGCAGGAGGAAAATTTTTCATTATTCCAGCATATTAGTAGCCTTTTTCTTTGAGAGAGTGCTAGGATTAAGTCCTGCAGTACCATTTCTAGTTCATTTTCCCCGTCAGCCTAAGCTGAGTAGGTGGGGAGATATCTTCCTCTACCAGGGAGGTGGTGGCTCGATCAAAAGTGTCTATGACGACGACTTCTACTTTTGGTGGGAGCGACAGTTGTCAACCTTGGAGCAGTTTCCATATGCTGGGTTAGATTTTCGTGGTGGTACTACCTCATCCTCCCTCCAGGAGGAGCATGGGCAGAGTTAGGTAATTTTTATTTTCAAATTTTAAATTTTTTTATGAATTTTAAATATAGAGATATATACATATGTATAAGAGTTCTAATCCTTTTAAAATGTCAAAATGAAGATATTGGACCAGTCCTCCCTATTGGGAATCAATGCATGTATGTGTGTCCTGTTTTGGGAGAAGACCAAGGCTTGATTAGGGTTCTTGAGGGGAATATGGATAGGATTACCCAGAGAGTACCTACCTTATGGATTGAGCACATCCCAGCCATCATGGAGGAGCTATTGGTTGGTGTACTACCTATCTGGATACGTCTTCTGAGATGAGTAGCCAGAGTAGTACTTGTGTACATAGATGCTATTGAGGCTGCTGAAGCCGAAGAGGCTGAAGAAGCCCGAGTGCAGGGTGATCGGGGGGACCAGGGGGGTCTAAGTGACCAGGGAGGTCTATCTTAGACCTAGGATCATTTTATGGAATTTGATCCATGTTTTGTATATTTTTTGTATATTATACAGTTATGACTGGATCTGATGATCAGAGACTCGACCTATCTATATGGACAATTATTCACACACACACACACACACACAGACATATTGTCGGTTTATTTACAAATGTTTTTTATGTGTTTGTTTTATACTTTTATGTAAAATGTGTCAAATTCCAATCCAAGATGTAATTAGCGTATGCATTAGTTAATGAATTTTGATTCCTTGGAATATGAGTGAATATAATGAACTCAAAATTTCTTTCCAGTAACATAACTTTGATAAACTGATGCAATAAAATAGGGTTCCACACCTAATAAGCCCGACTAAGCTAGGAAACCACCAGTTGAGAGTCCAGTCAGACTTCCAAAGAAGTGATACCACATGACAAAGCATCCCATAGAAGCTCAATGACAGCCCTATATTCATCCACATTATTGGTAGCAGGACCTAGGCAAGCACCTCCTGAGGCGACTAGCTGTACTGAGGGCGAATAAATGACCCATGCAACTGAAGCTAAATTACAAGTGTGGCAACTGGTGCCATCAGCAAAAGCTATGAACCTCTCATAAGACATATGTAATAACTAGTAGATGGTATAAAAAACACAAACCGACGAACTAGTGTACATAAAAATACATACAATAAAATACAAGAAAAAGTGCTAAGCCTAAGCATAGTACTTTTTCAGGTAGATCCCATTTCTAGGCTCAGGGAGCTTATTCCCATCAAAATCATCAATTCATATGCATCCTTCTTTAACACCTTTGACACAACATAAGGTCTGAACCACATAGACTTGAACTTTCCTACCCCCAGGGGTTCTTTGTCTTGGTTCCAGAGTAATACAAGCTCCCCTTCAGGGAAAATCCAAGGCTTGACCGATTTATTGTATTGGCTTTTGACCCTATTTTTATGAGCTTGGTTTGTTGTCAGTGCATATTTACATTGTTCATCTAGATGTTCTAAATGTAATAGACATTCTTCTAGCTCAGTTGTATTAGGTAACACATGAATAGAAATTCTTAAGGACAGGATTTCATATTCAACCGGGGTAACAGCTTCCACTCCATGAACGAGTTGGAAGGGGGAAAACCCTGTAGCAATTTTTACATTGGTCCGATATGCCCAAAGTGCAGGACACATCATGATATGCCAGTTGGAAAGGGTTGCATTAATAGTACGTTTGAGGATAGTTTTCAAAGTTTTATTAACAACCTCGACTTGACCGTTTTCTTGAGGATAGAACAAAGATGAATGTTCTTGTCTAAATCCTAGCATAGTGGCCAATTCAGTCATCATGCTATTTTGGAAATGACTGCCATGGTCAGTGACAATCACTTTATATATACCGAATCATGTGATAATTTGATTGAACATGAAAAAAGCTGCAACTTCCCCATCATCTTTAAAGGTGGGCATTACCTCTGCCCATTTCGTAAAATAGTCTACAACGATAAGGATATATTTGTGCCCCCCCAGCCGAGGATGGGTTACATGTCACGTAATCAATCCCCCACTTCATGAAGGGGCCCACTGATATGATGGGAAATAATGGAGCGGGATGTGACCGCATATTTCTAGTGTAAAGCTGATAAGGATGACAACGCTTAACGACTTCCACACAATCTTTAAAGACTGTGGGACAAAAATAACTGTCACATAGTATATTCTAGGCCGTTTCTAACCCAGATAAATGACCCCTACATGCTCCACTATGGGAATCATTTAGGACAATCTCTGCTTCCTCATGGGTAAGACATTGACGTAAAATGACATCTACCCCCCTACGGTATAAAGTATCTCCTATGATGAGGTAGTTCTTGGCATGTAGGAATAGTTTACATCATTCTTCCTACGAGAAAGATGTAGGATAATTCAAAGTATGGAGATACATAAGTATATCTCCGTACCAAGGGTCATAAGTGGAAATCAGAAAGATATGCTCATCCAGGAATGAGTCTTCTTCAATAGCTACATCTTCCTCTATTGGAAATTCTGCAATGAGCTCAGCAAAAACTAAGGATTTCTTGGATTTGGCGGACTGGAAATCCAAGTCAAACTCTTGGAGAATGACTATCCATTTGTTGAATTTGCCTCCAACTATCCGTTGAGACAAAACATATTGAAAAGGATTAACATCTGCAACTACTGTCATATTCCTCAGTAAGATGTAGTGACGTAACCTCTAAACAGCATAAACAACTACTAAGGCCAACTTTTCAACGTGGGAATACCTAAGTTCAGGTCCAGATAAAGCACGGCTGAGATAGTAAATGACATGCTCTTGGAGCTTATCGTCTTCCTAGACTAGGAATACCCCTATGGTTGACTCAGATGCGGCCATATACAATATAAAATCCCTAGAGTAATCTAGCGGACGCAATAATGGTGCTAACAACAAAGATTTTTTCAATGCCTCGAATGTGAGTTGTGCAATTTCATCCCATACAAATGGGGTGTCCTATTTTAACAGGCGCATGAAACCCTTAGTAATCTTGACATAATTTACAATGAAATGTTGAAGAAAATTGGACTTCCCCTACAGGCTCTGAAGCGGCCTGATAGAACAAGGAGGAGGAAAATTTACAATGGCCTCAACTTTCAAAGGATCCACCTGAATGCCTTTGTTAGAAACAATGAATCCAAGCAATCTCCCTGACTCGACATAGAAAGTGCACTTGTGGGGATTCAATCGAATCTTATAGTATCTGCATTGTTAAAAAATCAAACGCAAGTGATTTGGGTGATCGATCCTCTTATGAGAATATGCAAGCAAATCATCAAGGTAAGGTTCAAAAATGGATTTAATATCGTGAAAGGAAAAATTCGTTGCCCACTAAAAGGTTGCCCCAACATTTTTCAATCCAAAGGGCATTTTCTTATACGCAAAGGTACCCCAACGACAAATAAAATTCATTTTATGTTGGTCTTCTGGTTTAATTTGAATTTGATTATATCCGAAGAAACCATCCATAAATGAAAAGACTTCACTTCCCGCTCAAGCATCAATAATTTGATATATAAATGGCGTGGGATAGTTGTCCTTAGGATAGGATTTGTTTAAATATTGAAAGTTAGTACAGACGCGTATGGTCCCTTTCTTTTTATTAACAGGAATAGGGTTGGATACCCATTCTGTCAAAGCTATGGGATAAATGAAACCGGCTTTCAGCAGTTTTTCAACTTCAGCCTTCACTGTTGCTGCTTTATGTAGGTTGACAGGTCTCAAATTTTCCTGAATAGGCTTAGCGTTAGGGTATGTTCGGATCTCGTGCTCGACTATAGATGGATCAATTCCTAGCATCTCCTCATATGACCAGAAAAAAAATGTCATGGAATTCCTTAAACAAGGATGTATAGATCACAATCTCCTCAGGAGAGCAGTTTGCGCTGATATGTATATTTTCCACAACGTTAGGATTTATAGAGATGTTTATAGGGATCGTAGTGGAAATATTTTCCGTATTCCCCTTAGCAAACATTCCTTCCCTTAGTAAGGGATTAATGGGCATATCAACATCGTCTTCCAGTCTCATATGAAATTCCTGATTCTCCATCCTGCTTAACTCTGGAATAAAATAGGATCGATGGTGAATATCTTCACACATGGTTTCCAGAATGGATTCATCAAAAGTTAAAACCATATCTAAAAAATCTGTAGAATGCAAAGAGTTTTCTGCCCAAGCAGGCAAATATGCTTCTTCCATTTCCTCTGAGACTGTGAGGGGGACCGGAAAGGGATCAACAGTGGTTTGGGTGATAGCTTGATAAGCCACTTCCACTACCGATAAGGGCACTTCAGGTTCATGGTGGGAAGGGAGAACCCAAGGATCAGTCCTATCAACAACCGTAGCTATGGACTTCCCCACACTAGTAGAACCTATATAATTAATCAGAGCTAGAAGATCAAATGTACCCATCAATGATGCATACATTCCATCCCCTAAGCTCTCTAAAGTAGGTTTAACCTGATCAACCAATGGTACAGTGGACTCATTAAATTCCATGTGGCCTTTTCTAGTAAAGCTTAGTTTGTCAATAGTAACCAACTTCCCTTCGTGTGGAAACACTACCACCCGAAAGATAGCCGATACAATAGTAGACATGGAATAATTCCAACTTCTTCCCAAGAGAAAATTATAATCCAAAGGTGCATCAATCATCTCTACCTAAACAGACACCGCTTTCCCTGCCAGCTTAATTTCAAAAGCTGGTAGGATCCCATGCAGATGAAATGACCTTCCATCGAAAGTAGTAAGTAGGGTGTTTGACGGGACCAGCTCTGGGGATCCAAGAGCTTTCCAACAAGACAAGGCCATAACACTTGTAGAAGCACCCTCGTCGACAACTATTCTTCCAATGGTCTTTCCACCATGGATAACATCTATCGATAAGGCTACATGATATGGCAGGCGAATTTTGACATCAGACAAATTAAATTTCGCAATGAGACTCAATGAATCCATACTGCCTAAGGCTGCTAAGAGTGCATCCCACTGGGTGGGACAAATCTGTAACACCTCTAAAGCCAACATTGCACCAGGCATTTGGGTTAAGTCTTCAACTACGGAGTAGTTTGTTGTAGCCCTAGCATTAGGATTATGCAAGGTCTTCTTAAAGACACCTTTTGGTATCTTGGGCATAATTTCGAAAGGTTTCTCAATCGTGAGAGGGTTAGAAGTTTCACCTATTGAATTACCCTTATCCAAGGTCTCTTTTTCATAGTTATTATTCCTAGTCGGTAGTAAAGTTTGGGATCGAATCATGTTGATATAATTGGGGTTAGGGGCATTTGGGGTGCCTCTTGCTACATTTGAAGCTAAAGCAGAATTATGTCCTTGGGGAAAAGGATCCTTCAGGATAGTCAGTTGTTGATATTTTAACAGCTTCTAAGCTTGTTCCATAAGGGGACAAAGATGGGTGAGGTGATCTTCATGGCACAACTTACATGGGAATTTCACCTTCTTCTTTTCTTTCTTGCCCTGATCAGCATTGTTTGCAGGTTTTTTCTTGTTTTGGTTTCCCTCCCCTTTATTTCCTCTCTTCTTTTTCCCAGTGGGCTGCTGATTTCCCTTCTGAGAGGTTTTTGCAAAAACATTTTCATTTTGGGGTGAGGGGGCATCCTTTGCTACCTTTGCCATAGAATGTTTGACAGATAACTCATGGAGCTGTTTGGCCAAATATTCTACAGGGAGAATTCATGAAACCAACCACACCATCGCCATGGGGTCCAGGCTTAGGTTTCTCTGCATCATGTGTTGGCCTTGGTGCCTCAGGGATAATCTCATATAAGATCCCAGACTGAGAATATATCAAATCTAGTTGCTGGTCCATGAGGATAGCTTCTTCCTCATTCATTACTCCTGAAGTAGATACATCCTTAGATATATAAGGCAATAGGGATTTAAGGAACCATTCTAATAAGAACTTAGGAGGAATAGTGGCTTTAATAAGGCTCTTCCACCTCCTCCACTCTTGGATGTGATATGAGATATGGGTGGCCTTGTTCTACTGGAAGGTATACAACAAGTCTATTCTAAAATCATATCGGACAGGAAGTTGGAAGTGACTAAGGAAAGCATTAGCCAAGTCCCAAAAACTAATAAACGTAGTAGAAGGCAACTCAATGTACCATTTTGCTACAGTACTCGTCAAAGTTATTTGGAATAGCCTCAATCAAACTGAATCTTCATTCAGTGAGTTAGAAGAGCACCATAAATGGAAAGTGGTGGCATGAGCTCCAGGATCGTCCCCAACTTTGCCTTCAAATTTTGGGATATCTGAGGGCATCTTGGTAGGGACAGGTGTCCAGGAGGGATCATGTCTCACCGAGTCATTCATCAGTTTAGATAATTATGGAAAGTTTAACGTTTCCAGGAAAGGAAGCTTAGGTATAACCAGAGCACTAAAAGTACCAATTTGGGGATTAGAGGGACTTGCCCCCGTATTCCCATATGTGAAGGTGGGGTTGCCCCATGCTACTGGTTGTGAAGTGGATGGGTTGTTTTGGAAAGGATTCCATCCATAAGCCATAGGATTGTTTGTGTGAGGTGTAATATAAGAGGTTCTGGCTACCCCAGTTGAAACTAGGGTTTGAAATGCAGGAGCAGGTATCCCTCCACTAAAAAGTGAAAAGGGAGAGCTTGTGAATGGACCTGAAACTGGATTCTAAAAACCTTGACCATAGGGGTTAGTGTTTCCAAACTGCACCCCTACATATGAGGGTGTTGGGCCTATGTATGGAGTGGATGGGAGAATGTGCCCCCCATTCCAAGGAAATCCTTGAACAAAAGCCAAGGATTTAGGAACTATAGGTACACTAGGAATCCTAGTGACCATACCACCAAAAGCACCTACTATACTTGTGGGAGCCAGTGGTTGAACCATCGACTCACTGGAATTAAGGGCATAGTAGGTATAGTTGATCTAGGGGCACCTATTGGGGGAGGTAGTACCCCTTCATCCAGAGTGGCTGAGGTGGAAGTAAAATAACTTTCTCCTGTAGTAGACATTATTCTACCCACAGGGACACCAATCACGGGTGGATCAAAAGGATGAACCTGAATGATAACAATATCGTTTAAGTTAGTTAGCGGTGTATTAAAATTCCTTTCAAACTCATTACCCTACAAGTCTTCTATCTCAACTGTGTTTAAATTTAAATGGTTTTCCCTAAGTTCTGGTTCACCCGAAACTTCACTAACTCCTATCGGTTCAAAAGAACCGTCTTTGTCCAATATCCTCCTTTGAAGGGGAGGTGGAGGTTCCAATGTAATAAGCAGAGGAAGGGTTTGCAACCTTCATGACCTTTTGATAGCTTGGTCCTCCATAGTTGTAAATTTGACTATTCAAACCCTGAGGTCCACTAAACACAAAAAAACCACAGAGCAATCACTATAAAAATTCCTAAAGTCTTAACAATCACAAGGTGTACAAGATATGCTTTCCCGAAGAAATTTGAGAGACAGTTTCTTGGAATCCTTGAATAGGTTCTTAGGCAAGCAGAGGAATCACCCACCGCCCTCCTACACTTTCAACAAGGGTTACCTTCCAAGCCCATCCAAGGTGAACCAGAAATAGCCTTACGGTTTACATGTGCATAAACCCTAGATGTCAAGAGACCAGAGGCTACATTAACTATACCAATAGTCTAGGGGGACAGTCGAAAGTCTGATTCGTACGCTTGGGTAGGGTAGCTAAGCCTGAAAATTTGTCTAGGAAAAAATACCCAGATGCGTAAAAACCTTGGTCTACATTTTGACAAGGAATCAGAGGGTTATCTCCTCAGTCCAATGCCTCCATGCAGCCTTGTGCTTAACTCTTATTTGAGAGGAGCTTCCCAAATACTATCGATAAAGAGAAGGATTTACCTATTGATTGGCCCACTATGTCTGAATTTAAGTACTTATGGGGAGTTTACACTTCCTATCCCACAAGTCTAGCCTAAGCTAGTAGGTTGATGGCCCTATAAAACAAAAATTACTAATAAATTTTAATTATGGTGTTCATTTTAAGGGTTTTTTTTACTCAAAAGGCAATTGGAGTGAAAGACTATGATGTTATTGACTCAATAAGAAATGTAAAAAATAGGTGTATAAATCAATTCCAAAGCAAAATATCACTACTTAAAACAAGCTTCTCTTTTTCTTTTTTTTTTGTAAATATAAACTAATGAAAATGCAACCGAGGAAGAGAAAACTAAGACTTATTTTTGTAATTTTTAAGATTTTATTTAAAAACAAAAAGTAAAACTACCATATGTAATTCGAATGGAAATGTTTCCAATGCTTTTCTTTTCACTTTTCAAATTCCTCAAAGATTACTATGCACCTAAATGCAAAAATTCTTGAGTATGCTTGAATAATCTAACTATATAAAGTAAGCAAAATGAAGTAAAGTAGATTTATAAAAACAAATATCAACCACCTAAGGAAGACTTGGAAAACACCTAGCTTGAGAAGACACAATGAATGGAAATCACTGAAATCAATCAAAGGCAAGTGGCAAACCAACACTATTCGAAAATAGAATGGGATATATGGTATCTAGAACCCTGATCACTGATTCAGACAACCAGCACTTGGACCTATCACCCAACAGGAAAATTCACTTCAAATTGCTAAAAGAAATACAATCCAACCAATAGAAACTCAAGGGCTTACCAAAAAGCACATAGTATGGTTAACATGGCTATCAAACCTATAGTGTAATTCCATTACTAAAGACCACTAAGCAAGAAAAAATTAGTAGAAGGATAGGGACAAGCAACCCAACCCCAAAAATTTTGTTGCTCAGACTTGTACGCTACTGTTCACAAGAGCAACCCGCCTACTGTATGCAACTGTCTAATACAGCAACCCACATACTGTACGCGACTGTCTAATACAGCAACCCATGTACGCGACTGTGTAGCACAACAACCCGCGTATAGGAGTAAATTTTTTCAACAAAATAAAAAATTATAAAGGTCTTCAAACACAACTATATGTCTGAACCAATACACAACACCACACACTGAATCGAAGCAAATACTGGGCAAGGATCTATAGAGTTAACCCACAATAGGCTGGGCTCCCCAGTGGACTTGCCAGTTCTGTTGTTCAGGATTAAACACCCTTGTAACATAGGGTCGGGGGTTATCAACTTACTACTAACCTTGCAAACAATTATCTTTGATAAAGTACAGAAGGGAAATATGAAGAAATACTTGACTCACCCAATTACCGACGGTTGATCCAAGATTGATCTCTTTCCACTCTGCTTCTCTCCAAAGCTTTCAGGGATGCACCTCCTTCACCTGCAAAGAGAAAATTCTCCAAGTACAATATTATACATGTATATATAACAGGTTAGATAAACAATATATCTAGTGCATAATCAAATATATTCATCAACCATAATACATGAAAGAGACTCAACACAATGTTGGAAGAAGAATTCTCTTTATTAACAACTAGTGAATGAGATAAGAGTACAACCCAACACCTGACACACGAACTCCTCTGCAACCAAAGGACTTTGAGTTCTGTTGCTCCAAGACTTTTGAAGATATACCACTAGCATAACTTTTCTCTTGAACTTGATTGATTAATGCCCTCCCTAAAGCCTCTATTTATACTTTGGGAAATATAGTGGTTTCGAAGGTTGAGGAGGTTGAGATAGTTGGGGTAGTTAATGATTAGGGCCCAACTAATCTCCATTAATCATGATTTATATTTTGTAATGTTGAATGGAGAAGTATGCGACTATTAATATAGGCAACCCGCGTATAACACACAAGTTGCTTAAAGGAAACGCGGGTTGCAATAGAGATAGTCACGTAAACTACGCGAGTTGTCAATGGGAATAGTCACATACATACACAAGTTTCAATGAAGATAGTCACATACACCAATCAACACTTCAAAAAATAATATGGTAGGCTGGTTGAAAGGTGAATGCATCTCATGTCATTCCCATCTATAGTGTTTTGGCAAACTTCAATCCTAAGATGTCCTTTTGTGTACCAACATAGGGAATGTCGGCACTTGGACGGAGAAGTGCCATTTGGGTTGATAACAAGTATATTGTCCAATCATCAAAATATACTGCCATTTTTTTGTAAATATATTCATGAAATGTTTTGACCACGATTCTTGAAAATATAACAGGTGCGTTTTTTAATCCAAAAGGCATAACCCTGTAAGCAAATGAGATAAATTTACATATGAATGTTGTCTTTTTTTTATCTTCTTTGGCTATTGGTACTTGGTTATAACCTGAGAATCCATCTGTAAACAAGTAGAATTCATGTCATGCGGGCTCATTTAAGATTCCATCTGCATAAGGTGTTGTAAATGGGTCTATTAATGTAACTTTATTTAGGTCTCCGAAGTCGACATAGATCCTTAGCTTTGTTGGATCGTGTTTCTTTGGTTGAAAAACCATTGGACTTGCCCATTATGATTGGTCAATAGGGTAGATAATTCCTGCTGCAAGCATATTATCAATCTCTTTCTTGACTATCTCTTTGTACTTATGAGCTAATATATATGGTATTTTCTTTACAGGTCGGACATCAGGTTTGATGTCGATCTTCATTTCACCCATTTCATGGACTAGACCTTTAATCTCTTTGTAGTCTCCAGCGAATACATCCCGAAATTCTTTTAATAAGTTTACTCTTTTTGTTGTTTGTTCTTCACTCCAGTAGTCTCCAATTTTTGCCATTTTGGGTCGATCATCACTTGAGATGTTGAATTCTTTATTTTTGACTTTAGCATCTAACCATTCTGGTGCTTTGGCTTTGTTGATTGGTCGGCTCCCTTCTTTAAACTGTGAAAATGTGGCAGGAAAGTATGTTGCAGTCATTCGGTCGATGTCTTCGACTATCTCAACTTTGAGCACTGTGCAAATTGGTTTTGTTTTTTCTGAATGGTATGATTTCCATCGAAATCTTTTCCCTTCCGGATTTTCATTTTCCATTTGTATCCTTTTCAATTTTGGTTTTGCCTTGGTTTGTATGTTATTGCAGTTTATTGTCAGTTAGTCATGGTTTGGGGTTTTGTTCTCGATCGGTTCTATAAATGCCTTGATTTGTTTTTCAGTTTAGACTAACTTTCCATCCTGTGTTATAAAGCTGAAATATTTGATAAAATTCTCTCTTAGTTCATGCCATGGGAATGTTTCACCCTGAGCTTCTTCCATTTTGTACCGTTTGTTTGGTAAGTCAGATAGCGTCGATGGAAACAGGTGTGGCCATGTACGTTCATCCTTATACCCAAGTATTTTCCATTCTTTTTCACATATTCTTATGTGGTCTTGTGGATCCTACCTGTTAGAATAATCAACCCATAGTTAGCTACCTTAGACATTAATTAATCAATTTTTTGTCTTATTTGCCTAGTTTCCATATTCCACCTTGTGCAAGTTGTCCTCCACACATCCATAGTGGTCAAACTTGCTAAATTTGAGTCATGGAGTGCTTGGTAAACCTCTTGGAATCAAATCTACTTTATCCCTACCCTCCCTAGTGCATGTCTACTTTTTCTGCTTTATTGCCTGCTTTTTCTGAGTTTTAAGGCAATTAGGAAAGTTTCACTAGGTGAAGTTAACTTGTTTTTTGTCCTCATCATCATCCACTCTTTTATCCTATGGAAATCATGTATGATTTGTCCTTCCACCATATAGTATCTTGACTAATTGATTTTTCCAATTCGTGAGCTCCTAGACAGATTTGGAAAGTGCTTTATGCACCTATGGGGGATTTGCTTAGATTTAGCAAGCCTACTTTTGACCAAATTCTAATGGCATCCTTATGCATTTGAATATCTCATGTAATTATTTATTATTGAAGCCTATGACTTCATAGGGTTGGCTATTGTACACTTATTCAATACAGATTAGTGTTCTGCTCCATATTCAGTCTCCTTTTGTGAGTAATTTGCATGTGTAATTGGCAATTGTTGTGAGTGTAATTGTTCTAACACCTAGGTTCAATTTCCACATGGTATCAAAGCCTTTGTAGATAAATTTCTCTCATTCCAATTTGTTATTGTAGGTTCAACATCATTGACTGGGAGCATTCTGCTGACTGAAAGGGACAATTTCTGAGCTATGGATCAATCTCAGAAGATCATCTTAACTCCATTTAACTTCTTTGAATGGAAAGCAGAGATGGAGATACTGTTGACAGCGAAAGGCCTCTCCAGAGTGACTATGGCAATAGAATTATATCCCAATGCAACTGTAGAGAAGATTAAATGGCACAACAGGAGGGATGAGGCCTATGGTCTCTTGTGTCTGAGCATATCCAGAGACCTCCTTTTCCATCTTGATGGATTAACATCACCGAATGAAGTATGGGAGAAGCTTGTTGATATTTTTGGTAAAATAGATGAGATGAGGGGACATCAAATTGAAAATGATTGATCTCCCTGAGTCCCAATAGCTTTGAATCCCTGCAACTCTATTTTTCCAAGTTCAAAGCACTTGTTTTGCAGCTAAAACAATGTGGGATTAAAAAGAAGGATGAAAAACTGGTTTTGGCCATACTCTCAAAGCTTGGCCCTAATTATTTAGTGTTTGTATCAACCTTCTATGGCACAAAGTTGACAGCTCGAGCTTGGAAAATGCCTAGCCTTGCAGATTTCATGGAATCTCTCACACAAGAACAAGATAAATTGGTGATGATGGGCACCATAAAACCATCCAAAGACCAAGCTCTGGTTGCTGGAGATTCAAGGGTGGATTCAAAAATCAAGAAGAAATCTAAAAATCCACCTGAGAAAAAGATATACAAGAACAAGTCTCTAAAGGAGCCTCAAGGTTCCAAGAAGAACCCCCAGAAGAAGAAGAACAAAGGAGAAATGAGCAAGTGCGCATACTGCAGTAAGGGAAATCATTTTGAAATATCCTGCATGAAGAAGCAAATAGAAATGCTAAGCCAAATCCTAGAGAAGAATGGAATCTCCCTTCCAGATAGCTCAAAGAAGAGGGAAGGAGGATCAAATTCAGAAGATAGAGAGAGAGTTCATGCATTGGTTGCTGGCACATCAAGATCCCCTAGTTTCATCATTGATTCTAGAGCTTCAAGACATATGGTTTTGACCAAGGAGGCATTCACCTCACTTGACATGTCAAAAGTTCCACCAATACTACTAGGAGATGACTCTCTCACTGAAAGTTTGGGAAAAGGGAGGATTGATCTTGACCATGGTAAGTTCAGCAATGTATTGTATGTTCCAGGTCTTGCCTCTAACCTCTTAGCAGTGTATCAGATGACCCACATAGGGTCTCCAAATAAGGTCATATTCTCCCCTGATGAAGTTGAGATCACAAATATCTCAAGTGCTAAAGTCATTGCAAAAGGAGTTGCAAATCACACTTCGAAGATATACATGTTCTCACACTTCCTACCCTACTCAAACCCCTCTACTCTTTTGATTCACGCTAATGAGGCAAGCAAGCTTTGGCATGAAATATTTGGCCACCTCAATTACAGGTATCTTTCTGATATTAGTGAAAAAGAAATGGTCATAGGGTTACCAAAGATTAAGTTTTCCAAAGGAGTTTGTCAAGGTTGCATCTTAGGAAAACACCCAGAGCATAAATTTGAGAAAGCTAGTCATGAGAGAACCTTTGCACCTCTTGAGTTGATCCACAGTGATGTTGTTGTCCCATTTCCTCATATGTCAATGATTCAGGCCAAATATGCATTGACATTCATAGATGACTTTTCCAAGTATTTCTGGGTTTACTTCCTGAAACACAAGTCTGAAGTTTTTGGCCTCTTCAAAGTCTTTAAGGCTTTGGTTGAAAACCAGTTTGGGAGGAAACTCAAGGTCCTCAGATATGACAATGGTGGTGACTATTTCAAGTCTGAGTTCTTTCAATATTGTGTAGATTCAGGTATTTAGATGCAACATTCTATCCCTTACACACCACAGCAGAATGGTGTTGCTGAGAGGAAGAACAGATCACTGAAAGAGATGGCAACATGCATGATGGAGGCTAAGACTTTGCCACCAAAGTTTTGGGCCAAATATATAAACTATGCAGCCTATTTCTATAATAGGGTGCCTCATAAACAGCTTGATGGTATGACTCCTTTCAAAGCATGGAGTGGGAACAAGCCAGATGTGACCCATTTCAGGATTTTTGGCTCAAGGGCTTGGGCTAGAATTCCAACAGAAAAGAGGAAGGATTTGCAGCCCTAAAGCCAAGAGTGTTTATTTGTTGGGTAATATGAATATTCAAAAGGGTACAATATAATCAATTTGAGCACAAACAAATCCTTCATTGAAAGGTGTGTTCAGTTTCAAGAAGAACCCCTAGTAGCAGTGGAAGTTGGAGAATCCTCCTCACCACCAGAACCTCTGAATGTAAGTGAAGATATAGTTGAACATGTTGATTTTGATATGTATGATAATGATGATTTAATTGCATATCATAACAGTACTAAAATACAAAAATGGGTAGCAAAGACCATTCATGCAGTTGGAGAACTAGCTGGAAATCCTAATGATCATAGGAGGACTAGATCTCAGTTTGAGAGTGCTCTGTGCATGAAAGATCCTATGTTTGCAGAGAAATGATATATGATGGTTGAATCATACCCATGGACATATGAATATTTATAAAATGATCAAATATGGAAAACATCCATGAAAGAAGAGTTCAGCTCACTCCAGAAGAACAACACTTGGGAGCTAGTTGATCTTCCGCCAAGGAGGAAGCTAGTTCAGTGTAAGTGGGTTTACAAAACCAAATTTGCTGCTGATGGTTCACCTATGAAGTACACGGCTATATTGGTAGCCAAGGGCTACTCAAATTTACATGGCATAGACTACAATGAGACCTAATTTGCACCAGTGGAAAAGATAGACTCCATCAGGCTAGCCTTAGCCATTGTAGCTTCAAAGTAGTGGGAGGTACACCACATGGATGTGAAGTGTGCTTTCCTAAATGGAGATCTCAATGCAGAGATTTACATGCATAAGCCTCAAGGATTTTCGACTAACCCATCTCTTGTGTGCAGGCTAAATAATTTCTTGTATGGGGTTAAGCAAGCCCCCAGGGCTTGGTATGCCAAGATTGATAGCTTTCTGCTATCACTAAATTTTGTTCGATGCAAGTCAGATCCAAATGTATATTTGAAGCTGATTCATTTTTCATTAATGAACATTTTTTTGTATGTTGATGACCTTCTCATTACAGGAAGCTCAAAGGATGAAATTGCCTCCTTGAAGGATGCAATGAACCATGCCTTCTCAATGACAAATTTGGGCTTATTGAGCCAATTCTTGGGGCTCGAGATTGCTCAAACCAAAGAAGGAATCAAAGTACATAAATCCAAGTATGCCTTGGATTTTCTGAACAAATTCAATATGAAGGATTGCAAGCCAAGCAAGAATCCTTTCCTTTCAGGACTTAAGCTTGAAGAAGCTGATTATTCACCTATGGTAAACAATACATTGTATATGCAATTGATTGGATGTTCGTTGTATCTTACGCATACGAGAACTGATATTTATTATGCAATAAGTGTGGTTTCAAGATACATGGATCAGCCTCATGAGATCCATTGGAGAGCATCCAAAAGGATCCTTAACTTTGTTCAGGGAACAAGGACTCATGGGATCTTCTACAAAGCTAAATATGATCTTGATTTGATTGGGTTTACTGACAGTGATTGGGCAGGTGACAGCACAGATCAAAAGTCAACATCAAGATATGTGTTCATTCTTCTAGAAGGACCAATCAGCTAGTCAAGCAAGAAATAGAGTGCTATTGCACTCTCATCTACAGAAGTAGAGTATAGAGGAGTTGTAAATGCAGCAACTCAATGTTTATGGTTGCAGGGGTTACTTGGAGAGTGTCGCTTCGAATCAGAATACTCAACTACTATCTATTGTGATAATAAGAGTACCATTCAAATCTGCAATGATCCATTTCAGAAGCAGAGAACCAAACACATTGAGATCCATATGCACTACATCAGACAGCTTGTGCATGATGGCACCATTCACCTACTCTTCTGTTCATCTTCAGAACAAGTAGCAGATATCTTCACCAAATTTTTTTGTGAGAAGACATTCAGCAATCTCAAATCAATACTATGGATTTCTGATCATGTTGTGAATCATGAATGATGACAAGATTTCCAAATTTTTTTTTACTGTCCATGTTTAAGGGAGGATTTTTCCCACTGGGTTTTTGCCTCTTTCCTTGGTTAAATGGAGATGCAGTATGTAAAGGGTGACTAAGCCTTGTTTCTAGGCCCTATAATTTTATGATATTTTACTCATAATTCAGGCTAAAGGGGGGGTGTTAGAATAATCAACCCATAGTTAGCTACCTTAGACATTAATTAATCCAATTTTTGTCTTATTTGCCTAGTTTCCACATTCCACCTTATGCAAGTTGTCCTCCACACATACATAGTGGTAAAACTTGCTAAATTTGAGTCATGGAGCACTTGGGAAACCTCTTGGAATCAAATATACTTTATTCCTATCCTCCCTAGCACATTCCTTCTTTTTCTGCTTTATTGCCTGCTTTTTCTGAGTTTTAAGGAAATTGGGAAAGTTTGACTAGGTGAAGTTAACTTGTTTTTTTTCCTCATCATCCTCCACTCTTTTATCCTATGTAAAGCATGTATGAGTTGTCCTTCCACCATATATTAGCTTTCCTAATTGATTTTTCCAATTCGTGAGCTCCTAGACAGATTTGGAAAGTGCTTTATGCACCTATGGGGGATTTGCTTAGATTTAGTAAGCCTGCTTTTGACCAAATTCAAATGGAATCCTTATGCATTCAAATATCTCATGTAATTATTTATTTTGGTAGCCTATGACTTCATAGGGTTGGCTATTGTACACTTATTCAATACAGATTAGTGTTCTGCTCCATATTTAGTCTCCTTTTGTGAGTAATTTGCATGTGTAATTGGAAATTATTGTAAGTGTAATTGTTCTAACACCTGGGTTAAATTTCCACACTTCCCTTGGGTGAACATAGGTATTTGTTCTTGATTGGTTCACTTTTTTCTACAGAATCCTTCTATAAAGTAGGTCGAAGTTGTTGTCCATGTCTGCAATCTTGATTGATGGGTATCCCACCATCTAGCAGCTTGTCCTGTGAAGGTTTCCACTAAGATTTGTAGTTGGCCATGTTCACCAATGTTTCTGGATACTCGTTCTATATGCATAACTAGTGATTTTCTTTCTTTGTACCTTGGGATTTGTGTGATATTTACATTTGCTAGTTTTAGGGTAGGATATTCCCTGGTTTTCTTTTCAAATATTTTTGGGATGATGGACACCAAGAAGCACTGTTGGACTGGTTTCTTTTGCACTTTTTGAATGGTCTAGTAACCTCTTGCTTTTGTTTCATAGTTCTTGACTTCCCAATCATATAATTCTGCATCTGAATTGTATTCTACTAAATCTTGATTTCCTAAGTGAATTTCACCATAGACATTGGTTTCTGTGTAGTCTTCATTGTTTTGTATCTAATATAATTGTCGAATGTCGACTTCTTCATCAATAGGTTCTATCCAAGGTTCTCCATGGGACGGATGGATAGGTGCTATGATGTTTTGTCCATTCCCTTTTAGTTTTATCCTTTCCTTATCTAAGGATATTGATGCTTTCATTTTTCTTCCCCAAGGTCGACCTACTAACACTGGGAAAGAACTGGTTCCTTCCTTAGGTTCAATAATTTCAAAGTTGAATTTGGTTGATATTCCTTTTATGGCTGTGTCGACATTTCTCCAAACTCCGATAGGTTCAATTAGACCTTGGTAGGCTAATTCCAGGTATATTCCTGATTCGTATAGTCGAGGTCTACCCAATTGTTCCCAAGTGTCGTGAGTCATAATGTTTAGTTGTGACCCGAAGTCGAGCACAACTTGTCGGACATGGTATCCTTCATTTTCTAGGTCGACAAGTGGGTCGGCATCACTTTTGTCCTTCTGGTTTAGACTGCAGATATTTTTTGTTTATTTTTTTTAATTATTGTTGTGTTTTATTTTATATAATAAGTCAATGAATTGAGACACCGTTTTATCAGTTTGTACTAAACGTATTAGTTCTTTAACTGTGCTTTGTCGATTATTGTCAGCATCTTCTTATTGAGCAAATTCTTTAAATATATCCATTGTGTCTTTATACAATTTTTTTTGTTTAGCTGGGTTAGGATAATCATTTTTTTCTTTTATTTTGCTTATTCGTGGATTATCACTCCCAATTTTTGTCCCTTTTTGGGTTTCTATATGCAGATTCTTTGTATTGATTATATCATGTTTTTGAATGCACGACAAGACATTAACATTTTTTATTTATTTATTTTATCAAGCATAGTAGGGCAATCCTCTAATGAGTGATCCCCTATTCCAAATCTGGTACAAAATTTTAAATCAGTTCTCTCCTTGTATGGACAGTCTGCATATTAGTGACCTTTTTTGTAGCACGTGAAACATTGGATGGGCCAACATGGTCAGTTGTCACGATTCCTAGAGAATCGGCCTCAACCTCCATATCCTCCACATCGGTTGTCGAACCCATGCTCATATCGACAACCTTTGTACCTTTTATTATTCTATTCATTTTGAGCATTGTTTCATTGATCACTGTTCTGTGCGAATGCATTTGTCTGGTAGACTGACTGGTAGTTTTGTCGATTTTTTAAGTTTAGGTGGCAGTCGACCGTGGCGTGACTTTTCAATTCATAGATATCACACCAAGATGCTTTACCATTTTTCATGTTAAATGGACAATCTTTTTTTTTGTGTTCTCCATGTTCTTGGCAGATGTCACAGAAGTACTTTGTCTGCACAAATTGAACATCCTGTCAGCTGATGTCTTATCAACAGTTATCTTTTGAATGTTCAACCATTGAGCATTTCATGCACCAAACATCCTGACTCTTAAGGTTTAGCTCTTTTCATGATTTTTGCTTGATTTCAAGTGTTCTTCCAGTATAGTATCTATGAAATATGCTGGGAAGTCTTCGTCCATCTCCACTTGTAGGGATTTAGTAAATGCATTTTTGTATGTTTTGAACATATCTAGGCTTATGTGCCACCGAATTTTCTGTGATAGACCTGCAAGGAACCACTAAATGAATAGTTGCTCATCAATTACATAATCTAATTGGTTGAGGAGGTCTTTCTAGCGTTTGTCGTAGTCACAGACAGATTTTGTTGGCTTTTGTGATGTTGTTTTCAATTTTTTAGCTGCCAGATGTTTTGCATCTAGAGTTTTAAAGAACAACAAAAATTGCATTTTAATCTTTGCTTTGGATACTTGATGGGTTCTTTCAATAAAGGTCATGTACCACATGAGTGCTCTATTCCTCAAGGCACCGACGAACTGTGCCATCTGTTTATCTTCATATGTGACTTGGTTTGCCTCCCATGCCGACTCATAGATGAACCAATGTCATCTAGGATATTTGTCACCCTCATATAGAGGGATATGCACTGATCCATCCCCCATGTTGGATTCGTTGTCGCTATCTTCTTCAGGAGATGGCGGTGGTGGGGGTAGTGGGATGTTTTGGTTATTTATTTGTGCAAAGCTGTTGTCGACAGAACTCTTGTTCTCATTGGGTTTTTTTTTTGTCGTTTCTTCTTTGACAAGCAGTTGGTTAGGGTTGACTTCTCCTGTCAATGTCCAGCTACAATTATTTGTCTATAGGTCTAATTTTTCTATATTCTCCAAAGCTATATTTGGCAAGGGGGTGCTTCTTCATGTGTTGGGTAAAGTAAGTGGATACTTTGGTTGGAAGGGTATGCCTAAAGCATGATGTAATTTCCTTCCTCTGGTCGATGGATCACTAAATGATTATCATCATTTATTTCATCGTCTAGTCGACTCCATATACCAAACTCACCATCTCTTAGCCTTAAATCTTATTCGACAATGGCTTGCATCCTGGTACTTGGATTTGTTGAAGATAGAGATCTTACCTCTTGGGGAGCTTATTTTTGGAGAGCTTCTTGCTTCTCTATCCACAAGTCTTCTTCCATGGGTGATGCCTCTTCATCCACAACTTCTTCCTATTGGTCATGACCTGACTCTGGAGGATTTCTTTCTTGGTCTGTCACCCTAGTACTCATTCCCTTTTGTAGTGCTATAGATCTTTCTCTTCTCTCTTCCCTTCTTTTCATCCTCTTCTCTCTCTCTATTTTCTATAAATTTGTCGTACCTTTATGTGTCACTATCCATTCGATTTCCTTTTTACGTTGAATTTTCATCGCTAGTGATGGTATCTCTTTTTAGTCGACTAGAATCCTGTCCACTTTACCCCAACATATGACCAGCTGCCCCTCCATGGCCTACCTGATGCTTTAGAAAGCTCAGATAGTTCTCTTTACTTGCTTAGGAAATATTCTCAGTCCCTTTCGGCAATGAATTTCTCCCACTTCCTTTTTTTTTCCACCCAGTTAGAATTTTTGGCGGTTCATGTAGTGATGGATGAGGTTCGACAATATGACCCACTCCTTTTTTCTATCGGGAATTTGAACAACAAGGTCGGCAAGGAGCACAGGAATTGCTTACTAAATTCTGTATATAATTTCTTCTGAATGGTTTCTATTGAATTTTTTTCTTCTATAGCTTGCTCCTCATAGAATTCGTCAGTTATCTTTTCAAACCACTCTGACACATTTGTTCTTCCCCCTTGAATCAGTTTCTCTAGTAGTTGTTGGTCCTTAGTCGCTTCCGGCTTTTTCATCCAGAATTTTTTTCAAGAGCTAGGGAACCGATTATACAAACTTCTTATGGGTTTCGGTAAAGAATATTTCCTTTGCTTAAGCAATCATTAATCTGTTTCTCCATGCGTAATTTTTCAAGTAATTTTTTATCTTATGCTCCCACGAATATTTAATCTCTTGTTCTGATACCATCTGCTTGTATTCATCTTAGGTATGTAATACTGGCAACAGAACCAATGTTGTAATCTCATAGATCAAAAAGGGTTACCAATAATACACATTAAAAGCATACAGACATATCAGAGATAAGAGACAAGAACACATATGTGGGATAATAGATTAGATTATATGAAAAGGGTCCATACAAACACAAAACTGAACCGAGTTCTCATCTAGCTCAACAGCCTAATATATATGAGTTACAAACAGTTACAAATAACTACCTATTAGTTCGGTCAATCATCACGACCTTATGTGGCCGACCTAATCTCTAATTAGTCGACTTACCAACTAGATCCTCCAACAAATTATTACCATTTATTCAATATGCATACTGGAATTCAAAGTCAATACCACAGCCTTCTAAATGAGATATTTTAAACAAATTTCAAAATATTTATGCTCCCCGAACCTGCCCAAAACTCTTCTCACTCAAAACCTAAACTCTTCCAACTTCACAAAAACTATATGGGCACCTCAACGGAGGCAAAACTCATTCTGACGTTTGCTTCATCGACACTCTAAAAGCCTAATAAGCTGTGAGGCCCTCCTGAATACCACAGGAAACTACTACTATGGGAGGCATAGTTTTATAACCCCATGCTAAAAATGTAACAAGCAAGAACAGGGTGGTGGAAATAGCGAAACGCTTGTCTACACCGTGCCCTAAACCCTTGCAAAACTACCATAGGTGCACTCATGGTGGACAGACTAAAACTTCATCGACCAAAATGAAACGTTCATAGCGAATGAGCTAAGACCTTATTAAAAGGATAAAAAACTAAATGAAAATTGTAAAATGCAAAAGAAACCTAACCCCGACGTGGAAACCTAACCCTACCGCCTGGTTGTTAAACATTAACAAAAACAAGAAACCAAAACCGTGAATAGATACTACCTGGAAACGATGACATAGGAAACCTGGATGGGAACACCTTCCATAGGCACAGAGTAGGACTAAAATCTTGAAAGCTGTGTATTCAATAGGATGGACCGTTTCCATGATGATAATGAAAAGTAATAACCCAAAGCTGCAGTATATAGACCTCGACCGGGCGAATAACTAGCGACAGGAAAAATCTCTTTAACCATGCATCGGACACATAGTCATGACGATGTCTGCAATATCGGATGAGAACGGAACTATGAACTCGACATCGCATAGAAAAACAAATATCGGAAATCGAAGGCACTAGTATCTTTAGAATTGATAGGGAAAACAAGGAGCTTTCGGATCAGCTCAATACTAACCCTCCACAACGTCGGACGGGAAATAGACTAGAAACTCTAGTTTGATCGAGAAAACCAAACTAACCATGATATTGCCCAATTAAACGGTTATAAAAAAATGATAGTTGAAGGGACATCCAATCCATCAGATCCCCTTTGTACTAAGATGTCGGAACCTCGGCGGACCGACTCTGAGAGGATAGACCAACTTAATCCCAAGGCAGAAAATTTAGATCTCGAAAGGCTCCCAATAAAACCAATCGAAAAGCTAATAAACTGTTCCTCCACAACATTGGAATACTATTCAACTAAGCATCCGATATCAGAAATCTAGTTGACTGAGCATCCGTTACAGACATGCAAAAAGACTAAGTTTTTTTGGAAATTTTTTGAGCCTAGAGAAAACTTTGGAAAAAATAAAACATTCCTAGGCCAGTTTGAAGCTAAAAAAATAAAAAAAGGGGGGACCCTAAAAATAATTTTTTTGGGGGGGAATAGTTGCAGCTGCAACACCTTGTTGAATCCTTTCAAAGTCTGATAAGGTAGCTTCATATTTTCTTTTTGATTCTCGACCTACCTTTTCTTCCTTCCTCAAAACTTCCTTCATTTCGACCATCTTCCCATTATACTATACAGTGGTTTTTGTAAGCTTGACTATATTGTGAGAATTGGCTTAGGCATTTTCAATGCCCATAGAATCCAATTGCTTTGGGTGTTCTTCTACATTACTCATGATCGTCCTCTCTATTACTGTGCTCAATGGTGGTTGAGTCCCTACCCTCAATGTTTTCTCTGTCCTCCATGTAATGGATTTCATTTTAGGATCAAAACAAATATCTTCTAAGAATGCCACATCGTATTGTTTAGATGGTGTAAATGGTACTAGTTCCATTTCATCTATGGGTACATGACCTCCGATAAGGATGCTACTCGAGGTGGATGGAAGGTTTTCTAGATGATCCTGAAAAGTACTTTGCTCTTGACCTCCACCACCTAAATCTTCCTCATTTTCCTGGATTTTCCCTTCTGTAGGCCTTCGTGTATCTTACATTTCTTGCTTAGGTTTTGCATCTCCTCCAGCCATGTCCTTTTCTAATTCTTCCATTCTTTCCAAAATAGCTTCTTTTCTGTTTTGCTTGGCAGCTTCTGCTTTATCGCTCTATGCTTCCTCTACCAACAACTTCTTTTCTCCTACTGCAAGCCTGCGAGCACTTTCTTCTTGGGACTTCCTTGCAACTTCTTCTTTTCCTTCATCTTGTTTTGGATTGTTACTTCTACTTCCATTGACCCTATATTCCTTTCCCTTCAACTGCTTGCTCACAAATGCGATGCTGTAGACATTCCTGAACACTTGCTCCTCTTTATCTATATAGTTTTTATACTCGAAATTTACCTTGTGAGTGGCCTTGTGAGCTGCCACCTTTCCTTGCGAATCATTTTGGTTGAAGCTTTTATCTCCAAAATGGAATATCTCTAGTTCTTTGATAAAATCTAGAGCACTTTCGACCTTGTTGAACTTGTAGCTCCCGACATAAAAATGTACTAGAGGGAACACAACTTTCTTTATATCGAGCAAATGATTTCCAAAAACATCTAGAAATACTTATATAACTGCCTCCTTATGTACTATGTATTCTGTTACATACTTGGGAAACATTAAGGTGCTTTGATTCCCCCATACATTCTCACATATGTTCCTTCTTTGGTGAAAAAATAAGCTCCATATTCTTTTATGGATTCTACAGCTCCCTCTGATAGACATGGACAATCTTCTAGAAATATCAGCTTATACAAGGGCCTTATGAATTCCTCACAAATCAACTGGTAATGGTTGTGATATTTATGGGCTCCCAGAATCCAATATGCAACGTAGATAGGGATTTTCCCCTCTTTCCACACACAATTAAGCTTCTCAAACCCGTGTCTATACATTATACAATATATCAAGAAAGATTGAATAAAAAATTATGATTTGTTTTGTTTCAAACCCTCCTTGACTGCCTTGACAAATTTGGCCAAGTTCCTAGTAGCTATATCATCCCAATTGAAAATTGTTCCCTCCATAGCTACATAATATAGGATGGGAATCCAACCAAAATTGTACATCTTTGCATCATCCCTACCATACATCTTTCTTATGATCAATGCTATTATCCTGAAAGGGGTTCGAAGATGGGAAGTCTCATATTCTCCTGACTGTTTTTGTCTGAAGGTCTTCCCCTTTGCCACCATTGTCTTTGTTGTGGTTGTATAGTCAAACTTCATACTTTTGACGCACTCTGTTGTTATACTTATTTATTTTTTCGATAGACTGTAGGCTACTGAAATGAATGCAGGCGCGAAATATGCAACAGGATTTCCCTCTTCATCATTTATTATCATTCCTAGTATGTCTCTTTTGGTAAACATCCATTCAATGACCTCTGCATAGGGAAAAATATCTAGCCTAGTTGTTATTTTGGTTAACTCAGACCTCAATATGTTCTCATACAAAGCTAGGTCTCCTAAGCCAGCTTCTGGGACCTTTCTTTCAATCAACAAAGTGTAGATCTTGCCCCATTTGAGCTTAGGATCTGATCCTATAATCTCCTTAGTGTCTTCATACACTATCTTAGTATTCACTACCGGCGAGACCTCAACAACTTCTGTGTTACAATCGCTTTCAGCAATTTTAAGATTCTTACTCTCCTTCTTCCTCATGATTTCTATTGTAAACTATACCTTCAAAAAAATGGAGCTATCTTAGCATTCATATTTAAGCCGATAATTATTGATATAAGAATACAAACAAATACATATGTATACATATCCCACAGCATTAAAAAACCTAAATCTACCTTACTCTACTAGTTTCGTCCATTAGAATAGGCAATATGGACACGAGTTAGGGTTACGACAATACACACAAAGGTCGAACATGAGAAACTCTGTTGAAACCAGTGCATTTTTCTTTTAGTGGAAAAAATCCTCACTCAAGCCTAAACAATCTATCCCACCGGTGTAATGGAACTTCAAGCTCTGTGTCGGTGGTGCCCTAGGGTAAAACCAAGGCCGATATCCCATGGTCGATACCTATGAACCATCAACCTATGGGTTTTGTGTGAAAAAAATGGACCGCGGCCTACACTAAAATCCACAAGAAAGCTGTCAACTGGATTCATACCAGGGAAATGCTCAGCTCCTATGAAATCATCCATAACCTAGCCAACTGGGTGAAAAAAAATGCTTCTTGGAAAGTGGACTAGTTTTGTAGGTGGGTTGCTACTAGAGGAAACCTAAAATGAAACGGACCAACCTAAATGAGAATAAGGGCGAATGAACCCCCTTTTAAATCAGGAAAGAAAAAAAACCTTACCCACCCACTATCAATGATGGACAACTCAGAAATCTAAAAAAAAAAACCATTTGAAGAAGAGGATTGAAAACCTACCTTTCAGGTTAGAGGTTCGAGACGCGATGGAAAGCAACCAGCTAGCACACGCCACATGAGCTCCACCAAGGAATCCGCATGATAAGCTTGAATGAAAAACTCTCTTCAACTCCTAACTGACTTTGTAAGATAAAAACAAGTCAAAATACTTTGTAAATGGAAAATAAAAGGATTTCTGGGGCTTTAAAATTTGTCATTAAGACTTGCGCATGCGAGATCAAAAACACCGTCAGCGTCAAAGATTTTGGCTGAAAAACATAAGCTATCATGGGAATAGCCCCGAAACGGAGGCTCAATCATACTAATCTACTCGCTATTACCAGCTCACAACTCTACACTTAGCCACTACCTTCCCCTACAGCTTGACGATTATAATCATATCAACAAGGATCGTAAGACAAAAGCCAGCGTAGTAGCCCCAAATTTAAATAACCTCTACAATGGCAGGTCCTTCTGTTGCACCTGCAACAAATTTCCCAAAATTCTAAAAAAATTTAGGACGCTCCTCTGCCTTGGATTAGTGTGTTTTTCTTCCTTATTTGGTCTAATGACTTTTGGAATGTTTTCCAGCACTTGGGTTGCTCTATCAATCGATCTGATGTTTCCATTAATGCTTAAGGTAATCCCATGCATAATCGTCAACTTTGAATACCTTTGAAGCCATGCTGAATCGGAAGTTGGTTCATTTGCATTTCCCGCCGTTGCGGAGGTTTTTTGTATTGTCTTTTTTCGCCATTGCGGGTAGTTTTTGGTTCTCCGTCGGAAGGTATGATTATTTCCTTGTCCGCCGTTACGGACGGATATTCGCTTCTGGCCTCCGCTGTTGCAAATCAGTTCGGGTTTTGATTTTATTTTTCTTTCTGACTTATGTTTTGGTTTCCTTTTGACTGTGTATCGGAACCTTTTTCCATCACTCTATACGCCGTTGCGGATGATGTTTCGTTATGAGTGTCCGCCGTTGCAGACGGTGTTTTGTTATGAGTGTCCTCCGTTGTGGAAGAGTGAAGGCTGTTGACTTCCAATTAAAAAATCCGCCGACGCCCGATCAATATTTTCACACGCCTTGCTCACCGTTACGGACGGGTTGATGTTGTGGTTTTCCGCTGTGTCGGAAGATTTTGATTTCTCCCCTTTCGATTCGGAATGGTTTCTCGTCCGATCTGTTACATCTTCCCACGTGAAAGCCTTTTTATATATGGGGAGAAGGGAGGCGAATTATTCTATTGTTTGTTTTGGCTCGAGCTATCGCAATCATCCCACGCTGTCAACCCCCCTAAGATCGTGGACCACCGTGCTGGTACTCGCTTCTAGGTGGCATTTGAGGAAGCCCGACCGTTTTTGCCTCGTCAGTTACGCATCGCTGCTAGGTAGGCTCGTTGTTACCCTACCTCGTTCTATTCAGGGTTTTTGTTGGCGATGTCTGCTGCGGTTGGGTGTGTTACTAGGATTGTGTCCTCTATCCCTATTCTGCTTGCATACGGGTTTTTACCCATGGCTAGGTTTGCGGCAATCATTCTTTTTCCCGCCCTGTGCTAGCACCCACATATTGAGGAGTCTCGTGTAGATTGACTATTTGCGGTTGGGTGGCATTTTCTTTTAAACCCGTGTATTAATTATTTTGGACCTCGGCCTGTATTTGCCTACCCCGTGCGTAAAGGATGAACGCGCGGTGCAGGCGGCCATTATGCCGCCTGCACCTAGATTCCCCTTGTATGATGATGAGGTCCAGGGAGAGTTTTGTGGTGGGTTTTCTTGTAGTTTTGATGATTCATCCTTTGGTCGATTTTCCCATTTGCCTAGTATTTCGAACCCCAACCTGTATTGCTTGCGCCGTCCTGCGCAGTCCATAGGGTCTCGGCTGTCTGAAACCCTAGGTGGTTAAAAGGGCTATGCCGTTGTCGTAGTTCATGAATTGAAAATAGCATGGATAGTGGTTTTGATGAAAGCGTCATGTGCAGAAAAATGATGTTAATGCCTGCAGCGTATAGTCGAGTTAATGTAATTATCTTCCGCGAGCAGCTTAAGTCATCATCGATGTTATCCCTTCTAAAGCTATGTTGTCAAAATGCTTGATCTTTTCCCCTTTTCTTCATTTGCTGTGCAATAGACCAAACTGATGAATGCTACACCTTGCGTTTGATGTACATGCATTTGCTTTACGAATTGTTTCATGGGAGAAACGGTGCACTGCAAAATGATGTAGATTTAATGCCGGCTCAAATATCATTGATAAAGTTTTAGTATCATGCAGCAGTAGTATATTGTTCACTTTATTGCATAGGACTGAGTTGTTTCATGCTAGGTATAGATTAGGCCATGGAATTCTGTGCACTAGTTTCAGCATACTACGTTAAACACATGAAAATGGCACTTTGCATATGATGTAATTTTATTGCAGTCTGGAAGATGGTTGATGAGATGTTTTAATATCATACAGAAATGTTTTGCGTCATGCTAAGATATAGACAAGAGCAATAAGTAGTGTGCATTTAGTCAGTCAAGTTATGCAAACTTATATCTTAGTTCATCGACTAGTTGCTGCCATGGTGTACATAGAAAGAATAAAGGGCTGCACTATGTCATGTAAATGTATGCACCTTAAAGGCCTCAATATTTCAATGTTATATATGGTAGGAAGAAGCTGAGTTCACCATGTCCAAAAGGAAGAAGAAGAATGCCCCTATGGTCGAAGAACAACTAGAGGTAGAGGTCGTCACAAAGACAGAATACATATATGAAGACACCCAATGTGTTTCTGGTATTGAACCCGAGTACAAATGGGGTGAAATATATAGAGTAATTTCCCGCAGGGAGGTTCCCGATATGGGTCTCGAAGAAGAACCCATCTGTGCTAACATAGAGAGATCCGCCATCATGAAGATGGCTACCAGACCAGAGCTGTTCCCATGCTCTGAGGTAATTAGATGGATTCTGCCCCATATAAATACAACCACAATGCTCATAGCAAATGTTGAAGGCCAGGGCTATGCTGCATTTAGCCTAGGATATGTGGCGTTGGCTTATCACCTTCCAGAACCTCAACTCTTTCTATCTGATGATTGGTTGGATAACATCAGAATGGACCTAGTGGAAACTCTTAAGAAAATGCTCCTGCAGGGAAAGCTTTATCGATACAGAGCAACTGGAGAGTATGATACAGCGAGCTTGAGGGCTCCTTATAGATTCATAGCTCTGATGCTTAATAGGATCTTTGGGAGAGCCCATAGAAAACTCTTCAAATTTGAATGGATACCCATTATGTTTCATGTGGAAACCTAAGGAACAATCTTCAATTGGGCTAGCCTGGTATCAAGCAGTCTTTCTTGTTGTGTGGCCGCAGCCTTGGGAGGAGAATCCAGGAAAAAATCCGAATTCTATATGAGTTCGATATTGATAGACAGCATACTACGCAATCATCCTTTCCCTGGTCTCAGGTGCATCTGGGATAGGGAAAGAATGCCTGTGTATCCCACTTATAGAACGTTATGGTCTCACGAATACCATAGCCATTACAGGGAGGTCTGCGAGCAATTCATTATGCCACTCTACACGCTCATCTTTCGGAAGGAATGTGACTGTATGTCAGAAGGTGCCATGCAGGTAATAGAGGAACATCCAGATTACTTCTTGACTGAAAATGGCATGTATTTTAGAATGTTTGGAGGATCGAAGACACCTTTACTGCTACCCAAATATGCAACGGACTATATAGTCCATAAAGAGGCAGTCAGGAAGGTGTTCATTGACGGAATAGGTAGTTTCTTGTTCCAACACAAGAAAACTGCATACGCTCTTTTACCATTCAATCTAGGTAGCTACCAATTTACCAGGGTGAAACAAGCTGCAGAATTCATAGAGGAGCTAGGGAAGTTCCATTTTGGGGAGATTCCTTTCAGGTGAAATGATACTCTTGGTAGAGTAGCTGAGCACTGTAAAGAGCATAAGGTGTTTTTCGAATATACCCATCATTTCGATAAGGAATAATCTGTCTTCCGGAATGCCCCAAACATGACGGCACTAAACAGAAGGTTCAAGCCAAAGAACCCCACAAAAGGTGGAAAAGGGGCTGAGCAAGCCAGAGCTGAAGAGGAGGCCAGGAAGAGACAAGAGGAGGCCCAGAAACTAGCACAGGAAGCTGCAGAATGGCTTCATAGTGAAGAAGAAGGAAAGAGGAAGGCTGCCCAAGAAGCAGCTGAGAAAGCACAAGAAGCAGCCAAAGAGGCTGAAGAAGCAGCTAGACAGGCAGCTGAAGAAGCAAAGAGAGAGCTAGATGAAGAGCTCCAGAAGCAGGAGGCTGAAAGAATAAATTTGACCCAGCAGTCAAGTTCTGAAGCAGCAGCAGGGCAGACCCAGGAGGAGGAGAACCTTGAGGTGCAGACTTCTCAAGTACCTGCTTCCTGCACCCCTGTGGCCCCTATGCTCCAGCTAGTACCTTTCATCCAGAAAAAGGGAGAAGAAGTCCCTGACTTCAATACTATTTATTATGATAGGTCCACTAAGATAATAATGAGGAGGACAGAAAATAAGGTGGAAGTGGAGAATCCATCAGGAAGGATGGTAACAGATACAGCCGTCATGTTGGGGACGGACCAAGATCCTAGGTTCACGCTGAGAGTCGGGGCTGCAATGATCGATGCCCTGGAGCATAATATAAACAGGGTGATTGTTGCACTGGAGTCATCTAAGAAAACCTCCACTCAGCTGAAAGATACACTGAGAAGAGAGAGAGAAGAGGGTAACAGACTCAAGAGGAAATTTGAACATATGCGGAGAGAAATGGAATCCTCAAAGGGTGAAGTCCAAGCCCTCCAAGTAGAAATGCAAGCCAAGGAAACAGCACAGGAGGCCCTAGAGAGGGTACAACAGGAATGCCTGGATCTAAAGAATGAGAAGGGATAGCTACTAACGAAGGTGGAAGATCTGGAAGAGCAGCTGAAAATCCTCTTCCAGGCCAATGATGAACACACCCAAGAACTGAGGAAGGAACATCAAGAGCAGCTAGCTTCTCTGACCACTGATATGGAGGCAGCTAAGGAACAACAAGTTGATCTGCAGCCCTTGAAAGAATATATCCTGGCTTAGAAGGCTAAAATGCTACAGCTGCAAGTCGCTCTGGAAGAATAGAGGTGCAAAGTCCTTCAGATTGATAGCCGGTTAGAAAAGATCATGGAAACTTTCTCATACTTCGTTGATCAATCTCAGGATGTTCTAGAAGTCTTGAATGCTAGAATGGTGAGGCCAGAAGATGATGCTGAGACTCCAGTAGGGCTACCAGCAAAATACCATCAAGCCCTCAAGAGAGATCATAACCTAGTAGAGTTCGCCATCAGCACTACTGAAGACTTCAAGAAGGCTGTAAAAAGGACACTTAGAGCATGCTCAAAATACTTCAGAAGGCTCCTTAATACGTACAACTGATTTCAAACAGAGGCTGAGCATAGGCTTGAGGAGTTCCTGGATCATGAGGTCTTTGTGGAAATATTGCAGAAAATATATCAAGATGCAGAGGCCAGAACGCAACAGATTAAAGCCATTGATGACCTAGTGCTGAAGGATGAAGTAGGTCACACAGACGTTAGCATGCAGTTTCTAGAAGATCAGTTGTGGTTGAGCCTAGCAAGGATCGAGGCCATCAGGAACCAAGTTGAGAAGTTTGAAATCAACATTCAGTTCCTGGAGCCATGCGCCTTTGAAAGCATTGCTGCTGAAGCAGCAGCGTGGAAGAAGTTCTTAGACAGCGAGGCGGGACCCTCCTCATAAAGGACCGGTCAACTTTGTAATAATTTAATAGTTTGTAAAATCTTTTTGAAAAGTGAAGCATTGGGAAAACAAAGGGTTGGGAAGCCCAAAGGTCACTTTGGGCAGCCCAACCATTTTACCCTTTTGTATAAAAGTAGGAAGCGTAGAAAGGAAAAGGGGGCTTTTTTCCCCAGTAAGACTGGTGATGACATATTGTAAGAAGAACTACTTCCTTTTGCAATAAAAAATTACAGTTTGCCTGTTGAAAGAAGATTGGTGGGGTTTCGAATGTTTTGCCATGGATAGTGAAAGATGAACTACTTTGTTTTTCAGCATTGTGTCCATGAATCGTGAGATCATTCTAACTTTATGACCTATGTCTTTGTTTAAATGATTTCTGACTTATTTTATGAAATAACCACCACGCGTAATGTATGCTGATCATAAAACAATTAGCTATCTGGTTGTGGAAATATATTTCATTGTTCATGCTTGTAAAAGTAAATGTCAGCTATCTGTAATTGGTTTTATCATGTGTGCACATGCACATTACTCCTATATATTAAATACAAGTTGGCTCCCCGGGGATAGGTAGATAGAGATAGATGGATAGATAGATAGCAAGGTCATTGCATAGCTGCATGTGTGATTCAGGTGCTGGTGAGCCTAAGACGAGAGGTAAGAACCTACGCATCACATTGTGACTGCTCCCTGCATCTTTCACCACCCTGCATGGTTAGTTAGATACTTGCATCTCATCTTTAAGTTAAAATACAAATTCTGGTGGACCGGGCCGTAACCGGTAAATCCTTTGTTTGTGTTTGACCTACGGTAGCCGGACCGTAAATCAAATGGATTCCCTACACCAAACAGTCAACGGGATAGTTGGGAACGTTGATTGGGGAGAATCCCTTACTGTTGCCGCCTGCGATTTTCTAGGCCTCAACAGTTCTGGCGCTAGAAGGAGGGCTGCCAGTAAAAGGCTGGCCATGGAACTTAATTTCCCGAGACTATCCTACCAGCAGATATTTGAAGCTTTCAACATAAACTAATTATTTGCAGATTCCGGTGCTATCCTTGAAGGACTTTTTTCCCCAGCATCTTATTCTTTTACCTTTGGTCATGGCTGGTAATCAACCCGACCCTTTGCCGGCATGGAGAGCTAGGTCACCTCTAAACCTAGCTCCTCCTTTGCATAACCTGCCTCAAGCCTTTGACAAGCTATTGCCTAAATTTGACCCTGAGGAAAGGATTGCTGTATATGATCACCTTCAGAGCTTCTACCTAGCATTAGAAGGACTAAGGGCTGGAGAATATGAAGATGTGGTCTGCAAGCTTTTCCCGCACACTCTGAAAGGAGCAGCAGAATCTTGGTATTTTGGGCTACCTACAAACTCCATTCCTGATTGGGACACTTTTGAAAGGGTTTTCAGAATTAAATATACAACTCAGAAGACACATTCCTCATTGATGAAAGGGCTTGGTCTGTTAAGAAAAGGGAAGAAGGAAAAGGTTCAAAGTTTTACTCAGATATTTTCACTGTACTTAAAAAACTTTTCTGCGGTTGACAGACCTTCAAACAAGGTTTTAATTGAGTATTATACCTCAGACCTAGGACCTAAGCTGGCCATGTTTGCTAAGATAAAATTCAAGCTTACACTGGTGGAGACTTATGAAGAGGCCATAAAGGTAGAGGCTGAAAAGGAGAGTATAGAGGATTATCCTGATCCACTTGAAGAGAATACCACTGTGAGAGGAAGCTCGCTGATGTCTAAATCTAGAGAAGATCACCCACATGATTACCATGAGATGATGAGAGTGCTTCAGAAACTGTCCAACCGAATTATAGATTTGGAAAAGGAAAGGGATATTCAGAAAACCTATAAGCCCCACTGTCCGAGAAGAGAGGATAATAACCAATGGCAATTCCCACCTCCAAATTTGGCGTCAATAAACATCACAGAAGTAGGAGGGGATAATTTCTGTACCTTTCACCAACAACCCCACTCTGAGAAGAAGTGACCTCAATGGATACATTCAATGACAGTGGTGATGAATAAGTTGTTGGATCCAGAATTGACTAGGGACAGTGGCAAGGAGGTAAAGGAGAAACAGACCATAAGAAAACCAGAGGATGATACTATGCTCTCATGGAATGGTATTTCATTGTTTGACACTGAAGATAATACTCCTAAGTCCGAATGCACATCTACAAGTACGAAGGACGTGGGTGTCATAGGCCAAGACAATGCAATAATTTCTAAAATGAACAGTTTGTAGGAGAATGTTAAGAGACTGGACGAGGGAAAAATGCATAAGAACAATACCCTCAACCAGAGGACAGAACCAATCAATGAGACTGTCAAACCCGTAGAAGAATAGATAGGTGTTAGTGGGGAAAATTTTGATGAAAATCAAGAGCTAACAAAGGATATACCTACTCAAAACCAATTAGGGGAAGAGGACCAAGAACCAGGTTGGAAAGAAAACCTTGACACCCCACGTTTTTTGTTGACTCTGGAAATGCTGAATTATAATGTACATAATTGCTTAGTAGACTCTGAAGCAGCAGTGAATGTGATGCCCCTGCATATTTTTAAAAAGATTAACGGACCACTAGAGTCCACACCTCATGAAGTAACGCAATTAGATCGCACAGGTGTCAAGGTAGTGGGAGAGATGAAGAATGTTCTCATTCGTTTGGCTGCAAACAATAAGATATGTCAATTTATTGACATTATGGTGGCTGACATACCAAGGGGATATGGGCTCATTCTCAACCGAGATTGGACTGCCAGGTTGAAAGGATATTTTGCTTCAGATTGGTCCCATTTGTTGTTGCCTCTCAAGGGTACCCCAAACTAGATAAAAATTCTGAGAGAACCATACATGAAGTACACTGTCACTAGGCTAGGAGAAGGAAATGAGTCTGCTGATTCTATCCTGGGAAACTATCTGACTGAGCTTAAGCTAGGACATCATCCCTCAAAAAGGGCCAGTCCTATGATGGACACTCAGCTTGAGCTCCTTCGACTCCCTCAGGCTGAAAGTGATGACTACAGGATATTAGATATGGGTTCCATTTCAAAAACAACACAGTTAGACCATGGTTAGACAACTCATGTCTAAAATCCAGCTCATTCCTTAGCTCTCTAGTTTTAAAAAAATTTCAGGAATGGGCAAAATTTTTGTTTTCTTTTTGTAAATAATAAAATTGTTTTGTTTTTACTAGATGTTGTTTTCATGCTTGGTGGCTTTGATGTTTGATTTCTTTTGACTATTTGCTTTGCTGCTATTTTCCTTTATTAAGTTTGCTAGCTTTTCTTTTTTTTTGTTGGAATAAAGAGGCAAACTTTTGGTTGCAATGGAAGCATCAGAGTTATTTATTAACTCAGATCTTGAGAAAAAGACTGTGCTGCAAGAGTATAGAATGTATTCTAGTAGTAGTATTCCTGACTGGCAGTCCATTCATTTGAAGTCTTACTTAACCCCTGTAAATAACTCAGAAGTAAAAAAGGGTCTAAAGTACTATTTCGAGGCTCCATCCATTTCACATCTTAATACCCAAGGGAGTGACAGCAAAAGGCCCACGGAACGGAAGCAGGGTGGAACAGTTTATCATATATAAATGATCCCATGCCATAAATTACGAAAAGGAGAAAAGCTATTAAGAGTCAAAACTCCTGAAAGAAACGAGACATATCAAAGCAAAGCTTGAAAAGCATTAATCTCAAAGCATAAAAAACTAAATGGCCACAAGAACCTCTCCGTCAGTGAACTGAAATATGAAATACCCTGTTCACACAAAAGGACACTATGGGATAGAGGATCCTGAATGAAAATTCAATAAGAAAAGGCCTGAACGAGGACTCATATCAAAAGGACTAAAGTTCCAAAGGTACAAAAGTGCAGTTGGCATGGGAATAAGGAACAAAAGGATAATAATGTTAACCTCTGTTACAATCCTGTGGTGTCTAAGCTGTAACTACCAAAGGGATGGTAAAATAAACCTCATTTATTTAACCTCAAAAGAGTTATTGAGACCTGAATCACTGCTGATGTTACCATTTCCCAAGAGAACGGAATTCTCTAAATAACTTAAATGCATTATTTGGCTTGCTTAGGAGTACAGGCATCTAGAAGATTTCAACTTTTATTCAGACGGTATTGCACTGGGGAAGAATTAATTCAGAAATATGGGGTTCACCAAGTAGTCGCCAATTGTTGCAGCTGCAACAAATTTCCCAAAATTCTAAAAAAATTTAGGACCCTCCTCTGGCTTGGATTAGTGTGTTTTCCTTCCTTATTTGGTCTAATGACTTTTGGAATGTTTTCCAGCGCTTGGGTTGCTCTATCAATCGATCTGATGTTTTCATTAATGCTTAAGGTAACCCCATGCATAATCGTTGACTTTGAATACCTTTGAAGCCATGCTGAATCAGAAGTTGGTTCATTTGCATTTCCCGCCGTTGCAGAGGTTTTTTGCATTGTCTTTTTTCGCCGTTGCGGGTAGTTTTTGGTTCTCCGTCAGAAGGTATGATTATTTCCTTGTCCGCCATTGCGGACGGATCTTCGCTTCTAGCCTCCGTCGTTGTGGATCAATTCAGGTTTTGATTTTCTTTTTCTTTCCGACTTATGTTTTGGTTTCCTTTTGGCTGTGTATCGGAACCTTTTTCCATCGCTCTATACGCTGTTGCGGACGATGTTTCGTTATAAATGTCCGCCGTTGTGGACGGTGTTTCCTTATGAGTGTCCTCCATTGCAGAAGAGTGAAGGATGTCAACTTCCGATTAAAAAAGCTGCCGACACCCGATCAATATTTTCACGCGCCTTTCTCACCGTTGCGGACGGGTTGATGTTGTGGTTTTTCGCTGTTGCGGAAGGTTTTGAGTTCTCCCCTTCCGATGTGGAATGGCTTCTCATCCAATCTGTTACGTCTTCCCACGTGTGAGCCTTTTTATATATAAGGATAAGGGAGGTGGATTATTCTATTGTTTGTTTTGGCTCGAGCTATCGTAATCATCCTGCACTATCGACCCCCCGAAGCTCGTGGACCACCGTGCCGGTACTCGCATCCAGGTGGCATTTGAGGAAGCCCGACCGTTTTCGCCTCGTCAGTTACGCGTCGCTTCCAGGTAGGCTCGTTGTTACCCTACCTCATTCAATTTAGGGTTTTTTGTTGGCGATGTCTGCTGCGGTTGGGTGTGTTACTAGGATTGTGTCCTCTATCCCTGTTCTACTTGCGTACGGGGTTTTACCCATGGCTAGGTTTGCAGCAATCATTCTTTTTCCCGCCCTGTGCTAGCACCCACATATTTAGGAGTCTCGTGTAGATTGATTGTTTGCGGTTGGGGGGCGTTTTCTTTTAAACCTACGTATTAATTATTTTGGACCTCAGGCTGTATTTGCCTACCCCGTGCGTAAAGGATGAAGGCACGGTGCAGGAAGCCATTATGCCGCCTGCACCTAGCTTCCCCTTGTATGATGATGAGGTCCAGGGAGAGTTTTGTGGTGGGTTTTCTTGTAGTTTTGATGGTTCATCCTTTGGTCGATTTTTCCCATTTGCCCGGTATTTCGAACCCCAACCTGTATTGCTCGAGCCGTCCCGCATAGTCCATAGGGTCTCGGCTGTCTGAAACCCTAGGTGGTTAACAGGGCTATGCCGTTGTCATAGTTCGCGAATTGAAAATAGCATGGATAGTGGTTTTGATGAAAGCGTCATGTGCAGAAAAATGATGTTAATCCCCGCAGTGTATAGTCGAGTTACTATAATTATCTTTCGCGAGCAGCTTAAGTCATCATCGACGTTATCCCTGCTAAAGCTATGTTGTCAAAATGCTTGATATTTTCCCCTTTTCTTCGTTTGTTGTGCAATAGACCAAACTGATGAATGCAGCACCTTGCGTTTGATGTACATGCATTTGCTTTACGAATTGTTTCATTGGAGAAACGGTACACTGCGAAATGATGTAGATTTAAGGCGGGCTCAAATATGATTGATAAAGTTTTAGTATCATGCAGCAGTAGTATATTGCTCACTTTATTGCACAAGACTGAGTTGTTTCATGCTAGGTATAGATTAGGCCATGGAATTCTGCGCACTAGTTTCAGCATACTACGTTAAACACATGAAAATGGCACTTTGCATATGATGTAATTTTATTGTAGTCTGGAAGATGGTCGATGAGATGTTTTAATATCATACAGAAATGTTTTGCATCATGCTAAGATATAGACAAGAGCAATAAGTAGTGTGCATTTAGTCAGTCAAGTTATGCAAACTTATATCTTAGTTCATCGACTAGTTGCTGCCATGGTGTACATAGAAAGAATAAAGGGCTGCACTCTGTCATGTAAATGTATGCACCTTAAAGGCCTCAATATTTCAATGTTATATATGGTAGGAAGAAGCCGAGTTCACCATGTCCAAAAGGTAGAAGAAGAAGGCCCCTATGGTTGAAGAACAACCAGAGGTAGAGGTCGTCACAAAGACCGAATACATATATGAAGACACCCAATGTGTTTCTGGTATTGAACCCGAGTACAAATGGGGTGAAATATATAGAGCAATTTCCCGCAGGGAGGTTCCCGATATGGGTCTCGAAGAAGAACCCATCTATGCTAACATAGAGAGATCCGCCATCATGAAGGTGGCTACCAGACTAGAGCTGTTCCCATGCTCTGAGGTAATTAGATGGATTCTGCCCCATATAAATACAACCACAATGCTCATAGCAAATGTTGAAGGCCAGGGCTATGCTGCATTTAGCCCAGGATATGTGGCGTTGGCTTATCACCTGCCAGAACCTCAACTCTTTCTATCTGATGATTGGTTGGATAACATCAGAATGGACCTAGTGCAAAATCTTAAGAAAATGCTCCTGCAGGGAAAGCTTTATCGATACAGAGAAACTGGCGAGTATGATACAGTGAGATTGAGGGATCCTTACAGATTCATAGCTCTGATGGTTAATATGATCTTTGGGAGAGCCCATGGAAAACTCTTCAAATTTGAATGGGTACCCATTATGTTTCATGTGGAAACCCAAGGAACAGTCTTCAATTGGGCTAGCCTGGTATCAAGCAGTCTTTCTTCTTGCGTGGCCGCAACCTTAGGAGGAGAATCCAGGAAAAAATACGAATTCTATATGAGTTCGATATTGATAGACTACATACTGTGCAACCATCCTTTCCCTGGTCTCAGGTGCATCTGGGATAGGGAAAGAATGCCTGTGTATGTTGCTTATAGACCGTTATGGGCTCACCAATACCATAGCCATTACAGGGAGGTCTGCAAGCAATTCATTATGCCACTCTACACGCTCATCTTTTGGAAGGAATGTGACTGTATGTTAGAAGAATCCATGCAGGTAATAGAGGAACATGCAGATTACTTCTTGACCGAAAATGGCATGTATTTTAGAATGTTTGGAGGATCGAAGACACCTTTACTACTACCCAAATATGCAACGGACTATATAGTCCATAAAGAGGCGGTCAGGAAGGTGTTCATTGATGGAATAGGTAGTTTATTGTTCCAACACAAGAAAATTGCATACCCTCTTTTACCATTCAAGCTAGGTAGCTACCAATTTACCAGGGTGAAACAAGCTGCCGAATTCATAGAGGAGCTAGGGAAGTTCCATTTTGGGGAGATGCCTTTCAAGCAAAATAATACTCTTGGTAGAGTAGCTGAGCACTGTAAAGAGCATAAGGTGTTTTTCAAATATATGCATCATTTCGATAAGGAAGAATCTATCTTCCGGAATGCCCCAAACATGACGGCACTAAACAGAAGGTTCAAGCCAAAGAACCCCACCAAAGGTGGAAAAGGGGCTGAGCAAGCCAAAGCAGAGCAAGCCAAAGCTGAAGAGGAGGCCAGGAAGAGACAAGAGGAGGCCCAGAAACTAGCACAGGAAGCTGCAGAATGGCTTCATAGTGAATAACAAGGAAAGAGGAAGGCTTCCCAAGAAGTAGCTGAGAAAGAACAAGAAGCAGCCAAAGAGGCTGAAGAAGCAGCTAGAAAGGCAGCTGAAGAAGCAAAGAGAGAACTAGATGAAGAGCTCCAGAAGCAAGAGACTGAAAGAATAAAGTTGACCCAGCAGTCAAGTTCTGAAGCAGCAGCAGGGCAGACACAAGAGGAGGAGAACCTCAAGGTGCAGACTTCTCAAGTACCTGCTGCCAGCACCCCTGTGGCCCCTATGCTCCAGCTAGTACCTTTCGTCCAGAAAAAGGGAGAAGAAGTCCCTGATTTCAATACTGTCTATTATGATAGGGCCACTAAGAGAATAATGAGGAGGACAGAAAAGAAGGTGGAAGTGAAGAATCTATCAGGAAGGATGGTAACAGATACAGCCATCATGTTGGGGACAGACCAGGATCCTAGGTTCACGCTGAGAGTCGGGGCTGCAATGATCGATGCCTCGGAGGATAATATAAATAGGGTGATGATTGCACTGGAGTCATCTAAGAAAAACTCCACTCAGCTGAAAGATACACTGAGAAAAGAAAGAGAAGAGGGTAACAAACTCAAGAGGAAATTTGAACATATGTGGAGAGAAATGGAATCCTCAAAGGGTGAAGTCCAGGCCCTCCATGTAGAAATGCAAGCCAAGGAAACAGCACAGGAGGCCCTAGAGAGGGTACAACAAGAATTCCAGGATCTAAAGAATAAGAAGGGACAACTACTAACGAAGGTGGAAGATCTGGAAGAGCAGCTAAAAATCCTCTTGCAGGCCAATGATGAACACACCCAAGAACTGAGGAAGGAACATCAAGAGCAACTAGCTTCTCTGACCGCTGATCTGGAGGCAGCTAAGGAACAGCAAGTCGATCTATAGTCCTTTAAAGAATATATCATGGCTCAAAAGGATAAAATGCTACAGCTGCAGGTCGCTCTGGAAGAAGAGAGGTGCAAAGTCCTTCAGATTGATAGCTGATTAGAAGAGATCATGGAAACTTCCTCATACTTTGTTGATCGATCTCAAGATGTTCTAGAAGTCTTGAATTCCAGAATGGCGAGGCTGAAAGATGATGCCAAGACTCCAGTAGGGCTACCAACAAAAGACCATCAAGCCCTCAAGAGAGATCATAACCTAGTAGATTTCACCATCAGCACTACTGAAGACTTCAAGAAGGCTATAAAAAGGACACTGGGAGCATGCTCAGAATACTTCAGAAGGCTCCTTCATACGTACAACCGATGTCAAACAGAGGCTGAGCATAGGCTTGAGGAGTTCCCGGATCATGAGGCCTTTGTGGAAATATTGCAGAAAATATATCAAGATGCAGAGGCCAGAACGCAACAGATTAAAGCCATTGATGACCTAGTGCTGAAGGATGAAGTAGGTCACGCAGCCGTTAGTATGCAGTTTCTAGAAGATCAGCTGCAGTTGAGCCCAGCAAGGATGGAGGCCATCAGGAACCACGTTGAGAAGTTTGAAATCAACATTCAGTTCTTGGAACCATGCACCTTTGAAGGCATTGCTGCTGAAGCAGCAGCGTGGGAGAAGTTCTTAGACAGCCAGGCGGGACCCTCCTCATAAAGGACCGGTCAACTTTGTAATAATTTAATAGTTTGTAAAATATTTTTGAGAAGTGAAGCGTTGGGAAAACAAAGGGTTGGGAAGCCCAAAGGTCACTTTGGGCAGCCCAACCATTTTACCCTTTTGTATAAAAGTAGGAAGCGTAGAAAGGAAAAGGGGGATTTTTTCCCCAGTAAGACTAGTGATGACATATTGTAAGAAGAACTACTTCCTTTTGCAATAAAAAATTACAGTTTGCCTGTTGAAAGAAGATCGGTGGGGTTTCGAATGTTTTGCCATGGATAGTGAAAGATGAACTACTTTGTTTTTCAGCATTGTGTCCATGAATCGTGAGATCGTTCTAACTTTATGACCTATGTCTTTGTTTAAATGATTTCTGATTTATTTTATGAAATAACCACCACGAGTAATGTATACTGATCATAAAACAATTAGCTATCTGGTTGTGGAAATATCTTTCATTGTTCATGCTTGTAAAAGTAAATGTCAGCTATCTGTAATTGCTTTTATCATGTGTGCATATCCAAATTACTCATATATATTAAATACAAGTTGGCTCCCCGGGGATAGGTAGATAGAGATAGATGGATAGATAGATAGCTAGGTCATTGCATAGCTGCATGTGTGATTCAGGTGCTGGTGAGCCTAAGACGAGAGGTAAGAACCTGCGCATCACATTGTGACTGCTCCCTGCATATTTCACCACCCTGCATGGTTAGTTAGATACTTGCATCTCATCTTTAAGTCAAAATACAAATTCCGGTGGACCGGGCTGTAACCGGTAAATCCTTTGTTTGTGTTTGACCTACGGTAGCCGGACCATAAAATGGACGGATTCCCTACCCCAAATAGTCAACGGGCTAGTTGGGAACGTTGATTAGGGAGAATCCCTTACTGTTGCCGCCTGTGATTTTCCAGGCCTCAACACCTTCCTAGAACCAAACACTAACACCAAATGTCTCCATCGTATCAAAAATGCATAGGAAACCACCTCCATGACACAATTGCAGAACAACCACTATAGCAGGTTAAACGAGAGGATGCGCCTGCCATAGCGGCCCCCGGAGATCAATCCAAAAGACAAATCATAAGGTTCCCTTCCATAATGGGTGTGCCTTGCAAAACTTGTCATTGTAGTGGAAGTTAAAAACAATAGGCACGCAAATGAGAAAGATGCCTGCTATAGCGGCTTGATCACGAAAATACATCCACTGCAGGTTGAAATAAAAAGATGCCCACCATTGCAGCTTGCAAATAAACACTGACCCACCATAGTGGCCCGAACTCAAAGAAGACTTCGTCGTAGAGACTCAAAGACAAACAAGAATCCACCGTAGTGGCTTGAAGATAGGAAACCATTTGCTGCAGCGGATCAAAAATTACTTTCTGCTTTAGTGAAAATGGATCTATGGAACTCCTAATGATGTGACGAAATTCTTAATTGTAAACAATCAAATTCAAAATATTTTAAGGAGAAAAACTAATACTTCTAAAGGGGTCCTAAAAATACAAAAATAAAAATTTGGGTAGTTGTTGCAGCATCAACAAGTACTAAGGATGTATTAATTCTCCAACACTTTTATGCTTATCCTTCTTGGAATATGAGGTTCCACCTGATGGATTAAGCCCCTCCTTTGGTTTGAATACATAATTTTTCTTGTCCTTTCCCTTATGCTTCCCTTTAGCATTTGTATTTTTTGAAACCCCACCTGAAAGAGCCTGATTCTTGGATTCTTTGTGAGGACCCTGCAGCAAACAAGTAATCAAAATACACGATATAGCAGTAGAAATCAAAATCACTTTTATATTAATCGCAGGCCACTTTGAGGGGGCAACCTCCTTTGAGCAAGCTCAATACAAAATAACTTCACGGTTCCTTCCTTGGCCTCAACACACACTTATATACTAAAAATAGGTGCCAATACTATGGGTCAAAACCATGGGCCAATATAAACTATGGATCAACACATACTATAGGCGGCTTACAAAGCATATGCACCCAACAACAATAACACAAACTATGGATCAACAATTACTATGGGACGACTTACAAAGCATATGCGTCCAACAACAATATACTAACACGGTAAAGAGAAGGATTGACATGGGTTCCTAACATCCCCTCCCCCTTAAAAAAAGCTTTGTCCTCAAAGCTTTAGATGTGGAAATTGTCGCTGAATCTGAAGGAGTGATTCCCACGTAGCATCCTCGGGCTACATTCCGTGCCATTGAATTAAGACCTCTGTGATAGAGCGAGAGAGAAGCTGATGAGTGTGCTTATTGAGGACAGCCTCCGGCTCCAAAAATATGGATCCTTCATTATCCAGTTCTGGTAAAATAGTCTGGCCTTTGATGTTGGTGCCAAGAACTTTCTTCAGACAAGAGACATGAAATATTGGATGAATGCGGGAAGAAGGCAGAAGTTCCAATTTATAAGCAACAAACCCAATCTTCTGAAGAACCCTATATGGCCCATAGAACTTTGGAGCGAGCTTATGATGCCCTTTGAGTTTTAGTGAGGATTTCTTGTAAGGCTAGAGACGAAGAAAAACCATATCACCGGCTTCAAAAGTGCGCTCATAACAGTGCTGATCAGCTTGTTGCTTCATGCGATTTCTTGCCATGTGAATGTTTTCACACAAAATGCGAAGAACCTCATCATGGTTTCAAAGGACCGCGTCAACTTCCTGAACTAGAGAACTGCTGGGGGTGTAAGGAAGAAGAACAGGCGCTGCCTGACCATAAACTGCTTCATATGGAGTCATTTTAGAGGCAGTACGATAAGAGGTATTGTACCACCATTTAGCGAGAGGGAGTCACTTTGCCCACTGATGTTGTTGCTCAGAGGAGAAGGAACGAAGATAAGTTTCCAAGCATTTATTGATCATTTTAGTCTGACCATCCGTTTGGGGGTGATAACCTGAACTCATCTTCAGTTTGGTGCCAGTGTGGTGAAAGAGTTCTGTCCAAAAATGACTGGTGAAAGTCACATCACGATCCGAGACAATGGAAGAAGGCATTCCATGAAGACGAAAGATTTGGTCCAGGAAAATTTGAGCAACGGAAGAGGCTATATAGGGATGGCTGAGAGAACAAAAATGACTATATTTGGAGAGGCGATCAACCACAACCAAAATCACAGTCTTCCCTCTAGATTTAGGGAGCCCTTCAATGAAATCCATAGAAATATCTGTCCATATCCGGGTAGGTATGGGCAAGGGCTCGAGCAATCCCGGAAGGGGTGTTGTTTCACCCTTATTGTGCTGGCAGGTATCACATTCAGCCACCATCTGTTGAATTGTCCTTTTCATGCCCTGCCAAAAGAAGTTGCGCCGTGCCCGTTCATACGTTTTGAGAAAACCAGAGTGCCCGGCTGACGGAGAAGCATGGAGATGATGATCAGAGAAAAGTTGAATTACAAGAGCCAGATGCTGGAGATGTTCAGCCCATGTTTTACTGTAGATGAGGATATCATAAAAAAATACCAGAATGAATTTCCGCAAATGGGGTCGGAATATTTTATTCATCAAGGCCTGGAATGTGGAAGGAGCATTAGTGAGACCAAAGGGCATGGCCAAAAACTCATAGTGGCCATCATGTGTGCGGAAAGCAGTTTTAGGAATATCATCCTCATGAACCTGACTTTGATGATACATTGATGTCCCCAACTGAATTTCTCATCACAATTATAACAAATCCCTTTTTCTCTGCGTGCCTACATCTTTGTTTCAGTAGAGGAAAATATGGATTTGGGAAAAAATCGGAAGGGTAATTTGGGTTTGAGTAAGTTTTGGACACTGTCGAAAGGATAGGGAAGCAAAAAATGGGGATTTTAGGAGCGAGGTGAAAGAAGGAGAAAATTTGGTAGAGAGGGACAAAGAAGCAGAATGAGGAAAGGAATATGGTGGCAAAATTTGAAGGCGTTTGGGTGAAAATCGAAGGAGTTATCGCAAACCCTAAAAATAGACAAATGTGGGATTTCGAGTTTTGGGAAGTGGAATTTGGGATAGGGTCTTCAGGAATGAAATATGTAGAATGGAATTTCAGAGGTGTCAGTGAAGTTTCAGTGAAAATAGAGTTGAAACTAAGGAGATATGGCCGAAAAACAGAATTTTATACCTTTTTTTTTCCAGGAAGGGATCTGCAACGGCACGAAAGTGATCAGAAACAGTAGAATCTGCAATGACGCGGAAGTGATCGGCAACAAATGGATCTGCAATGGTGTGGAACTGACTGGAAACAGTTCTGGATAGAGGAAATCTGCGATTGTGAAACTAAAAATAGATATGGACCCCAGGTATGTGCGACTTCCTATCGGTTCAAGGGAGTCACTCAACTACCAATGCTGTCTGACGGATTGCGTATTGGGGAAGTACCCCTCACTCCATGGATTAGGTAAAACTGATAACTGCTTGGCCACAAATGACAGCTCTTGGTTTACCTCATGGGTGGGAACTAGTCAATCAGGTAGGGGTCGTTGCCCTTTTCACTGGCAGGTCCTCTCAATGGGCCAGCTACTTCGGGGTTCCTGTGGTACTCCTCACAATGATTTTTAGGGCTTATGCCCAAGTACTTCCCACAGTTAAGCGGATAGGGATTATTCCTAGATCCGAACCTGCAACAGAAGCGAAAAAAAAAATTGGGCAGAAATTTCACCCAACGAGCCCAAGAAAGCGCTCTGATACCAGATGTGAGGACCCTGCAGCAAACAAGTAATCAAAATACACGATATAGCAGCAGAACTCAAAATCACTTTTATATTAATCGCAGGCCACTTTGAGGGGGCAACCTCCTTTGAGCAATCTCAATACAAAATAAATTCATGGTTCCTTCCTTGGCCTCAACACACACTTATATACTAAAAATAGGCGCCAATACTATGGGTCAAAACCATGGGCCAATATAAACTATGGATCAACAAATACTACAGGCGGCTTACAAAGCATATGCGCCCAACAACAATAACACAAACTATGGATCAACAATTACTATGGGACGACTTACAAAGCATATGCGTCCAACAACAATATACTAACACAGTAAAGAGAAGGATTGACATGGGTTCCTAACAGTCTTTAAGGGATCCCATTTGTTTCAGTTTGTCTTGTTCTTGGATCAGGAATTTGTTTAATGCATCTAGTGAAGGCATTTTACAATTTGGGGTTGTCAGCCTTCGAGAGTGGAAAGTAGACACAAATACTAAAAATTCAAGGACAAGATTACTTAGAATGGATAACAGCATATGCTCATCCTTCTTTTCGATTCCACATTGTATGTACTGCATGACCAAAGACTTGAATTTGGTGAAGAACTGCTAAATGGTTTCAAAACTAATCATTTGATGAGTAATTAATTCATTATCCAAAATGTGGTCTCTCATCTCATCCTTCTTTCCAAAAAGATATTCGAGCTTTAACCAGACCTCCCTTGGGGTTTTCCAACCATCAAGATGGAAGAGAAATTCTCTAGATATGTGAATACACAAAAAATTAAAAAAATCATCTAACATGTTCAGGTACTTTGATTTCTTAAGAGCCACCTAGGGTTAATCCTCCTTGTCCATCGTGACCCAGTATAGACTCTTAATGCATAAGGATGTCTACATATATTCCCTCCAATACAGATAATTGAAAGGTGTGAGGATTCTTGGTATTAAGGGAGTTGAATTCTCCATTTTGCAGTTGTAGTGGTTTTGATGCCTGGAAAATCCCAGGTACCGACAGAAGGGATTCTCCCGAATAATCGTTTCCAACTAGATCATTTACTTTTTGGTATGGGGAATCCATCTAGTTAGCGGCTCAACTACTACAGAGTTAAGAGAACGTTTTAAGTCTGTTTTGCATGTTGCAACCCGATCCACCGTTTATGTAATTTTATGTTTTAGGATGAAATGCAAGTGCCTAAGCTAAATGCAAGTGACCTTTGAGAAAAAGTATCAACTCGTGATGCGTAGGTTCTTACCTCCCGTCTTATCAATCTTTCCCCTCAATCACTTCTAAATTAAGAAAAACTGATGTAATCTATTCTAAACTACCTATCTAACCTATCCCCAGGGGAGCATAAATTATATTTAATACAGTAATGTGTTGTAATGTTGCATATGGAATCCTACAAGTATCTATTCAAATTCTACATACATAATCACAAGATAAAATATAAACAAAGATAGCTTTGTTTTGTTAAAACCACGGGGACTTCACATAGTGAACCTATCACATAGCATGTGCGATCGTGGGATATTAAAGAATACCCTTAATTTCGAGAGATATTGACCCAAACTCTTTTTGTTGAAACCCCCTCCCAATACTTAAAACCTCCTCCTCACCCCTTTTTATACCTCAATCCTTATAAACCACCCTACCCACCCCCACCTTAAACCCCTCATCCCCCCAATACCTACAATATATTGGTTCAATTTTTGATAATTTTAAAACCCACAATATGAACTAACGTGATAGGATATTGGTCAACAAGTGAATCCCCCGTGGTTAAAACATTCATTACTCATTCATATGCAGAAGATTTCTAACATAAAGTAAAATCATTCATCATTGCGGAAGTAGTTCATCAAGTTAGAACAATATCACAGTTGTATAGTAGCTAAATAAGAAGTAGTTCAGCATTAGCAATCCATTTGAAACTCGTACAGTCCTTCCTCTAGAAAAATTGGTTCTCATTTATTTATAAAATAAATAGTTCTTCATACAAATAAATTGAGCATCAATGCACTAGTGAAATTCCACTTCTAAACTCTCCTCTACCCCTATTTATACATTTTACAAATGAATTTTGGACTACTGCTTCCTTTTGGGCTTCCCCAACTCCTCGATTTACAAAATATGTCCTCTAGTGACTTGCACTAGGAAAATAAAAATAAGATAAAATAGTTTACATAAAGTGCCACATGTAAACAAGACAAAACCTAGGAAGGTCCAGTTGAACCTCCAATTAATTTTCGCAATGCATCAGCTTCTGCAGCGATAGTCTTGAAATCTGTAGGCTCTGATAATCTAAATGTCACTTCATGTATAGCTAGTTATGACTTTATTTCCCCTTGTTTGGGTGGAATTACCCTGAGCAGGTCTTTCATAAGGAAATTACTAATCGAGGCTTGTGCAACCTAGTTCTTTACCACTTTCTTGGTGATGCCTTTAATTTGTTTAATACTTAGCTCATCCTCTTGCACTCTGTCCTAGAGATATTTCAAGAGTTTCTCTTCAACTCTTCAACTGCCTTTTCTGCTTCCCTTCTTGCTCTATCAGCTGATTCCTTTTGCATCCTTTATTCTCCTTCCTTTTGAATACACTCTTCTTCTTCTTTTTTCATTTGGCATCGTGTGTTGAGAATAATGAAACTACGACATGACCATGCCAAAAAATAAATTAGTGTTACTATCATCTAACAACATGCATTAAGGGAAACATGATAAAAGGAAAACTACCATTTAATATTGCAAAAGTCAGTGGCATCTTTAGATTCTAAATCTCATTTTCTTTCTAGAAATAAGATTGCACTCAGTTCTAACTAGGATAAAAACTAATAAATATGTTTTACCAATTCATCCTCGGCCATTAAAAGTGACCTTGTGATGTGTAGAAATCAAAACCGTAGGTTATCTATAAATTTTAAACTAGTGGCAAAGTATATGTCTCGAAAGAAACACTAATCCATGCTAAACCATTGGTTCCTTGCAATCACCATGTAAAAAGGCAAACCAGATCAATCGAAAGTGGTAAAACACTCGCCCAACTACAGCTTCATCATTACCATCCTAATTTTTTGATAGATCCACCTCTATGGCTCAAATAACTAAAAGAAACGCTACAGAGAAGATGAGAATCAAACAAACTGGAAGGACCAAGCTAGAAAGTTCAGTGAAGGTCAGGGCTCCAATAGAACCAGCTAACAAAATCCAGTGAATGGTATCTTAAAAAACCCTAAAGCAGCTAGGGGATGGCTATTTAAACGCGGCAACGGATAGCAATGCTGAAAACCAAACCCACAACACTATAATAGGACAAAACCTCATCGGCACTTTACTTGATCGCCGTGACAATCAAATCCATTACAACAGTATCGGATCAAATGTTGAAGTCTTTTTGACACTATTAGTAGGGCAATATAGAAACTTCCAAAAATGTACTATTGGAAAAAGCTATGAAAAGCTCCACAAGGAAAAAGCAATTGTAAATCCATAATTTCGTCGAACGCATTGGAAAAAAACCATTAGTTATGTTGACATTGTCGGCAAAACTTACTATAAACCTTTGAAAACACAATGTCAGCAAAACGCATGAAAGGTTCATCAGTCGCAAACCTTCAATCTAGCTAAATGTATCAGCATGAAAACACGATTTATGCCGACGATGTCAGCAAAAATCACTAGAAAGATCTGCAAGAAAGGTGGTCGAGAAACATTGTAAAAACCCTACCAAGAGAAGGTAACAGGTGTCGAAGATAAGTTTCTACCGATACCTTCAGCGTCCACTTTTAGTCTAGCTGATACCATCGGCTCCATTTGGTGATATCGCTTGAAAAAAAAAAGTCTGCAAACAAAAGCGTCAGTGAGGCAACATGAGAACCGTCAATAGTATCAGCTTGAAAAAATAAGTTTCGTCAAAGTGGTTGGAAAAAAATCAACAAATTCTCCCACAAGAATTAGGATTTTGAAAAAATCAGACCAAAAATCTAGGGTCTTCCGACGTGTCAGCTAGACTCGATGAGTTCAACTGACACATCGATGAAAAAAATTGAGTTCTAACTTGGTGGAAAAAAAGGATTTTCTGGATTATGAAAATAAAACTAAGTCATGGAGAAAAACTATAAATGATCAAAATCATTCTAAAACAATTTAAAAGATGAAAACTCTAAGGAGGGGCCCTAAAATCATAAAAAAAATGGAGTAGGGGTTGCGGCAGCAACAATTGGCGACTAGATGGAGAAGACGGTTCTCTAAAAAAAACTATATTTTCAAAACAAAAATTGTTATATGGCATTTGATTAGAGAAACCTATCCCAGTATTCTCCAAGGTCATTGAAGAGTCTAGACATTTCCAGGAATGTAAGATTCAGAGCATTACATTGATTATAGTACTTTGGGGTAGGGTAACAAGGTTTAGAATTCCTGATAACTCTCTTGGGGCCAAAATGTGAGATTCATTTGACATATGTATATGATTACTATTGGATATGACACCAAAGGATCATGACAGAGTTAGACAGATGCATTCGTTTGTTCCTCATTCCCATGCCTTTTGCATTCTTTGATGCTTAAGAATTTTGTCTTTTGATTCTTCCATGATTGCTTCTTTTACATTTGAGATTTGATTCAGGTTCTTCCATCCATAATTCCCTTTTGTGTGAGTGATGATTCCTTTTAGTTCACGGACGAGAACAACCTTTTGAGAAATCATTTTATTTTACAGATTTATTTCTTTAGTATATCTTCTTGATACATACTTTCTATTTTGTAATTTTGATTCTTTATTGTTAGGATATTTAGACACTTAGGAGTTAGTTAAGATCAAATTGTGTAATATATCCATTAGGTAAAAGTTTGTTTCTTTAGTATGCATTTGTAAATATTATAATCTGACAGTCATAACATGTTCTAGACATAGAGTGATCCGACGGTTCAACTTCTCTTAGATCATACCTACCATTGATATGTGGCTTAACACTTGATTGGTCCATGATCTCTATTTAAAGAGCATGGAGGGTCCTTGGCTAGTTGAAGCTCATATGTAACTTTCTTTCTTTTGCATAATAAATTGTTCCAAGTAGCTATTTGGCTGGGGCCATGGACTGTTTCCCTCTAGATGGTTTTAACCACGTGACAAACGTCTATGTGTTGATCTATGATCTATTTGTGTGAAGCAGTTTCTCAAGGTATTCGGTCTTTTGGGAGAACCTTGTGTACCCAAACATGGTATCAGAACATTTATGAAGAGACACTTTCGGTTTTGATCAAGATCTGGAACTGGTGTTGCCAAAACTTTGAAAGGGTTCCTGGTTCTGGAGTTTTTATGCATTTGTGTCCTATGGAAGCTATTCCATTGCTTCCAGAGTGTCGTTTCCACTTGGAAATAGTTTTTATTTCACTGAAAACCATTTCCGTTTGATCTAGAAACACCAAGTTCGACAAATCTGAAGGAAAAGAAGGCAAGCATGGAGAACAAGAGAGGAGTAAAAAAAAAGAAGCCCCCTTCCTCTTTCCATTCTTTTATGTACATTTTAAACTTAGCTCACTTGGTCCAAAGTTTCTTTATTCCTTAATAGGTCTTGCGTTCAAGCCTTATTAAGCTACTTTTTAGTGCATGCAATTTCTATTTTCAAGCTACTTTATTGTAAAAGTGCATCTCACTTAAATAAAATAAAATAAAAAGTGAGGCACTTAAGTCTTTTAATTTATTGCTGCACTATTTAAAGTAACGTTATTGTAAAAGTGAACATCACTTATTCTACAAAAGTGATTCACTTAAAAGCAACTTTATTGTAAAGTGATTGTCAAAGGTTGATCTTGGGAAGAGGGGTGTTCTTTTTTTAGTTGGTTAAGTTAATATCTGCCACGTCACTATTGGGGACATCTTCAACATTTTCTTTGATCAAGCATAATTTCATCATCCAGAATCAGTTTTCAGTGCCTTTTTTTTAAAACTGCATATTTTTTCAAGATCCTTGCATCCAAACAGTTAGTTTCTATTACTTCAGTCATTATTTTATAGTATGGCTACTGTTGGGGCATGCACCCTAAGGGTCTTTATGGTGGGTAACTCCGCGAGCTTGAAAGAGTTTGTAAGCGGAGTCATGACTCAAAATAGTCTTAGGGGTGTCAGGGTTGAGTCAAAGGACCCTTTTTTGTAATTAACCCATGGTTTAAGTCCAGGTTTTAGGGTTTGGGGTGCCCATGGTTTAATTCCATGGTTTTGTAATAGTGCGCTGTATAAATAGGCACCCTTGTAAATAAGTCAGGTTAGGCTTTTTGTGTACAAGGAATTGCTGTGAAGCTAAGGCTATTTTGTAGAAAGGTTAAGTCCCAGCTGTGTGCGTGGACGACCTATGCAGCTGTGTGCGCAGAGGGTTTTGTAGAATATCTGCAGTTGTGCGCACAGAGGCCTGCAGCTATGTGCACGGCTTTAAGGACTTGAAGGGATCTGCAGCTGAGTGTGCAGATCATAACTGCGATTTTGTAAAGAGTTGAATAAAATGCAGTTCTGTGGACGTAGCCCCTACACTGGGGGTGAACCACGTTATATCGGGTGTTGTGGTTCTTGTGTTGTTTTGTTATGTTCTTTATGCATTGATAAATATATATATCTAATCAGTAAGATCACTGCTAACAAATAGCTTCACTGTAAATTCCTAGTAAAGGGTTAAGCAAGTCACTGTTTGTTTATTTATCTGCGAAGTTATATATATGAATGTTGGAGCTCTATGTTAATTGATTATAAGTTATTACAGGCTTAATGTACAGTAATACCCCTCTTCTGCTTGCAGAAACCTGGTTTTGGGGCACCCCATAGCTGTTTCGGGTGAGACTGCAACCTGCAGGCAGGTTGTTGCCCAAAGGGCCAACACTATGGGTCTTTTGTTGGTGCGAAGTAAAAGGTGTAAACCTGGGTCTGCCCTATTGCCCAACAAATTGGTTCTGTTGCCGGTTGAACTCAGTATCTGCTCAAGAGGGGTTTACGTCGTACCTCGAGGGCTATGTTCTGGAGGCCCTCTGTGAAGGAAATCGGTGATTGGCTTGATGAGACTTATCTGAAATTCACTGAGCAAGAGAACAAAAACCCACGTCGTAGTGCAAGTGACTTTTTACAAAGGTATTTTTTTGTGATGCTTATGAAATTTTCTTTGGTAGTATCCACATAGAGTTGCACCAGTGGTTATCCAGGTTGGCCAAGTGAAGGATGAACTTCCGCGATGGGCAGTATCCTGCTTGGACCCCCGCAAGAGTTAATATATTGGAAAGAGTGAACAACGAGGTATCCCGCGCGGTTGATTTCTAGACCACACGGACCCTTGAGGCCTTCGTGACGGAGTTCGCCATCGACACGAGCACTTCCTTTAGTGAAACCGAGTGCCAGTTCTTCCATGGACCAAGGGGTAAGATTTTGAATTCATTTAGTTCAAGAATTAAAATGCTATTGGCTGAAAAAGGAATATTACTGATTGAATCAGACTGTTAGATTTTGCATTACTAACATATGTTTGCAAGTGACAACACCTTTGCCGAGCAAAGTGGTTTGCTACAAAGTGGAAAAAGGTATAAGAGAGATTTTGGATCCTATTCCTTAGGTCAGGATACCGTGCCTTCCCCTGTAAATCCTGAAGAAAACCCTTCAAGTGGAACCCCTTCGGTAACCCCGCAGCCTAGCCCTGTTACCCCTGCAAATCCGTCGCAGTCTAAAAGTCACCCGAGCCTGAGCATTCCTGTCACAGGTCATCCTACCCCAGTAAATTCCCCCCTACCTACTCCTTGTACCCCTCGCAACCCCCCTAGATCTACAATGGCCCACATGACTGATGATATTAAGCTCCCTGTTTTCAAGGGAACTAGCTCCGAGGATCCCGAGCAGTTCTGGTTTTTATGTGAAGCAATGTGGAATGCTAAAAACATTACCGATCAAGATGTACGACTAGCACAGCTGGTTACTTCTTTCAGGGACCAGGCTTTGACCTGGTTCATGAAATTCTCCAATACTCAGAGTCCCACTTTAGATGATATTAAAGCAGCCATAATCAAAGAGTTTAAGAATCCCAAATCAGAGTCGTAGTGTATTACTGAATTGAAATAGATTCAGCAATGACGTGGCGAATCAGTGTGGGACTTTGACCAGAGATTCAAAGTTCTACTGGACCAAGTCAGCTTCACCCTTGGACCTGCGCAGCACAAGGAATGGTTTATTGCAGCATTGTTACCACATATTAGAAATCCACTCATGCAACAGAAGGTTGCTGACCAGTAAGAGGCTCTGGAAATCGCGATGAAGCTTGAGACTACTCCTATTGACGATAATTTTGGTATCACCCAAATCCAAGCACAGTTGGCAGTGATGGCTCTAGAGCTTCGTGATATGAAGAAAGGAAAAACCAGTCATGAAGAGGTTTGGTGTACACAATGTCGGACAAAAGGTCATGATAGGGACCAATGCCCTGTGGTCAGATATTACCTGAATACTAGTGCGCCAAACCCGTTCAACCCCGCCATTCTATATTGTGAGATCTGTCGGACAACTGGCCAGCATCGACCTGAAAAATGCCATCTTCTCCAGAGGTATGTACAAGTCCCCAAGAACCCCTACTGCAAGTTCTGTAAGTCAGTAGGTCATGATGAAGAGGAGTGTCGTAGCTATGAACTTATGAGAGAACGCACCTATGACACCTACCGGGTGCAGAATGAGGGACAGAGTAATGATGGCTACGGTTACCGGGGTGGTGCCTTCGGTCGGGGTGCTTTTGGAGGCCGTTGTCGCAATGGTATGGAAGGACGAGGCAGAGGCCAGGTGTGTTACAACTGTAACCAAGCTGGGAATCTAGCTCGGGACTGTCGTAATCCCACTATGACATGTCGATATTTCCGCGCAGTAGATCATGTGATCGAGCAGTGCCCCTAGGTGATAGCTAAGATTCAGGAACGAAACAGTGGCCCTACCCAGAATATTTAGTTGATTTCTGTCGAAAAAAGAACTGCTCCAGCCATCAATGTTGTTACACAGAGTGGAGCTACGACATAGAATACGGAGAAACATCCTGTCGAGGCGTGGGTTCGTAAGGCCCCTGAGAAATTCCCAGCACTTGATAGTGAAATAGAACAAGAGACAGTCATGGAGGCCATGCACAATTTTGTTGATCCTAGCACAGCAGTAGCACCCGTGCAGCAACACCAGCAGGAGTAGTAGCCGCAAGATGCTTTGATGGAAAAAGTAAGTACACTGTCGTCCTTTTTACAGAGATGTATGAAACTCTTGAGGAATCAGAATGCTTTAAAGGAATTGCAAAAAGTTCTTGCTTTCTGTGAACCTCAGAGAAGAATTGATAAGAAGAAAACTATTAATCGTGTCTAAAGAACTGGTAGGGAAATGAGATTGAATGTTCAGATAGGGGAGTATGATATGACTGATTTCATTCTAGATTTAGGATCAGAAGTCAATGTCCTCACCAAGCAAACTTGGGAGCAAATGGGGAAACCTGCCCTTGCTTGGTCCCCTATACAGTTGAGGTTAGCCATTCAGCAAAGGATTGTGCCCCTAGGGAGATTCCCTAGAGTCCCAATAGATATTGATGGGGTCAATACTTTGGCAGACTTTGAATTTATTGAGATCATTGATGACAGCAACCCCTATCCAGCTCTGTTAGGAATTGAATGGGCAATGGAAAATGCTGCAATCATTAACCTTAAGAAGCGATAGATGACCTTCGAGGGAAAGGGTTTGAGAGTGATAATACCCCTAGACCCTTCCCAAGGAGAACGATACAAAGAACCACTCAGAGATGAATACCAGGATGTTCTGGAGCACATCTATAAAATCACAGCGCAGGAAGAAGATTACATTGACCCTACTGCCGAAGGTATTGTGGATTGGCAGTATGACAACTCCGATATGATGGATTCAGAGGATGGTTTAGAGAACTAGCATAACCAATTGTATGAGCTACATGGCTATAGATGCGCTAGAATTACTAAGTCCCTCAGATGGCTTCGTTCGCAAACAAGAACCGTACCCGCTTCTTATGGTTCGATAGACCTAGAGGAGTCTCCTGCGCCATTCTCAGAACAGATACTAGAGCCATAGAAACTCAAGATTCTGGCTCCAGCATTTGGATTCACCACAGCTAGAAGGTGGACTGCCCATCAGAAATACCTTCCTAGTTGGGAAACTGGACCGACCTCCCTTCGCATGAGAACTGGGGATCCGCTCCAAAGGGCGCACAGCAGGTTTGATGGGCAGAGTAGACCACAGGAACACTTGGAGCATTGGTATGGAACTTGGAAGCTTGTACTTCGTACAGAATGGATACCTAGAATTATCCATATCCATCCACCCACTACTACATTTCGATCCAAAATCCGACGGTTACTTCCGACGGCGTGTGGATTTTTTCTTTTAAACCTACCAAAAATCACAAAGTTAAATTTTTTTTTTAAACTGTGGTCATAAGCATCACTTAAGCGACGTCTAGGCTCATAAGCGTCGCTTAAGCGACGGCTAGCCTAGCAAGCGTTGCTTAAGCGACGTCGCATAAATTGATCAATTATTTAAAAAAATACACTTAATTGGTTAAAAGGATGACTGCTCCTTATTCAAAGTTGCAAGGATGGAAATTACCATCAAGGTACCTATTGGTCATGATCTTCTTGGCCATATGTGGCCCATATGTGTTCTTCATCCAACAACAACCTTCCCTTTAATCATTCTTTGAATGATTGTTTTGGTGGTAGCCTCTATTGCTACCCAATATTCCATTGGCATGGTGGTTCCCTTTTCCAATTCTAATCAAAATGATGTTTGTTTCAATCACTACTTCCATGCCATTAAATATGCCCAAAGTGTTGCATGAATTATGTCAGCCCAACATGTCTCTTTATGTCATATTTTTTCATGAGAATAGAAACCAAAGCTTTGCTTTTGCTTCTAACTTATCCATGGTCCCTAGGGTAGTAATGACTACTCTTTTCATTCATGATCTAGAAAATTTTCATCAAACTAATGACAACCTTTCCTATGAAACGGGTGATTTGAACCTACAAAGCACATCCTAAAAAAAAACATGTAGTTGTTGCTTCAGATAGGCCCACTCAAATGCTTAAAAGGATAAATAGGAAGTGTTGGGTGTAGTTCATTATAATTAACCCAAATAAAAATTTGTAGTTTCATGCTTTCCTTTTAGCACTATGCACATATCTTGAACCATTTGAAATAAATTTTCAATAATGTTGGCTACCAAAGGCCCAAACACAATATCAACATGTCAATTTAGTGCGGGGGAAATGTCCTCTAGTATTTCTTGCATGAGATTCTACTATAAAATGCTCCATATTATATGATGGTACACATTGATGAAGTGTACCATCCATTCCAATTTGATATAATAGATTTGTGACTAATTTGAGCCCTTATGCTTTTACTCACATTTCATTACCCACTAATATGGTGTCCTACCAAGAGTTATAAAGCAACTTTTTCTTGGAAGAAACATTGAATAAATGACATAGTGGATACAAGTTCATAGAATATTGAGATTCTATAATGAAAGTGACTTGGACACCCTACATACAATTAGTCAACCACTCACTTGGTATTTCAGAACAAGAAATAAATGGCATTAGGTTCAAGAATCCATAGTTTTGGTTGAGGGAGTGAAGGGGCTATTTTTTTGAAACAATTTGTTTCCCAAATTATCTCCTTCCCAGTGTATCTTCGCCTTATTGAGTTGTAGTTTTGGTTTTATTGTATATAATATGTTATTTTGGTTTCTTAAAAATAGGGTTTTATTGTTATTTTGGTTTTATTATATATAATATGTTACTTTTTTTTTATTGTATATAATATGTTTTTCATTTTTCGTTCCCTCCCGCACTCGCACAGTCTGTTATTCAGTCTTCCTTCCCTTCCTTCCCTCCCGCACCTGCACAAAGTTGGAGCAAGGGTTTGAAGCACGGTCTGCAATTGTTGATCACCTGCACGAAGCTGGAGCAAGGGTTTGAAGCATAGTCTGCCCTCCCGCACCTGCACGAAGTTGGAGCAAGGGTTTGAAGCACAGTTTGCAATTGATCACCTGAGTAGCTACAGGTCGCGGAATCGCTGGTGGAGGCAGAGGATTTGGGGTAAGCTCGATTCATAACCTATAAACTCTGGTCGGTGATGAGAAGCTCTTTCTTCTCAGTTCAGTTTTTAAACCCTCAAAAAAAAATGAATACTTACAACCACCATGAGACTGGATTCCTCGATTTCTATGCTAGAAAAGAAAGCAGCACTAGGGATTATCTGGAGAATTGGAAATGGAGTGACTACTTCTCCCTCCTCCTTTATATTGCAACCCTCCCCCTATTCTGTTAGCAATGGTGCATCAAGCTCAAAGCTTCAAGATATGGGAGGGAGAGAACCAGTAAAACAAAATTGGGAAAGTCACAATGAAGGAATAACTAAACCAGAACAAACCAATATAAAGCTATCCCCTAACTTTTTATCTTTAAGCTTTTAACAACTCCTGGCTGCACGGTTAGCTCGGATCTACCTACCGATGGATGAAAAGTCAGTATCCTTCTTTTCTTCTTCTGATCATAAACAGACTATCCAAATTCTACCACGCAATTATGGTGCCTCTTACTATATTATTATATCAATCCTTCCTTAGATCAAGAAAGAATCCATTGACCATTGGATAACATGTCTAGCGAAAGCCAGTAATAATAAAAAGATCCAGACAGTAGCCCTTACAGGTGAGGCAGGTAACGTATTATAACCTCGTGCTATTGACGCGGCTCCAGGGGGAGAAATGTTTGAGCAGTAGCAAGTTGAATTGAAGAGAACTAGGTCGACCCAATCTTTTTATACCAACTAAAGAGAAGATACCTCCCTTACTTTATATCTAACT
>LPNX010758789.1:22401-123678 GCA_001517045.1 Pseudotsuga menziesii | reverse complement strand
CTTGAAACTTCGCAAAAGGCCCAACAATTGAAGTGTTAAAACCTCCAGCTCTAATACCACTTGTAATGTCCCCGACCCTTGAGATAAGGCCAAAGGTGCTAAATTAAGACTAAATTAAGTTTAAGTTCAATGGATATAGATAAATTACTATTACTCTGACTAACCATTCACCCAAATAATTAAAACTTTTAACTCTAGAGATTGAATTATAACTAAAGTTGCAACACTTAATTATTTAATCATGCCGCTTAATTAAATAATTAATTACGACACTCGATTAATTATTTCCAAAGTGCGAGCTAAGGGTTATAATTGAAACAAGAACATGAATAATACATGATAAACATCATATTCAGTGTGAATAACTAATTTATGTACTTTTGGTTTGTTTGATAGCATAGTTTATAAATAATCAAGTATTGATGTCATTGATTATTTGCAAATTCATCTATTTTTTTTGGTGTTGTTATGTGTGTTTTGTTAGTGAGGATAAAAATTAAGGAAAACCATATATCATGGAACACCCATAGGCTTCAATCTACAGCCACACCGAAACCATAGAAAACAAAGAATGTCAACTGCAACTACAACCCTCAAAATCAGCTCCTGATGATTGTCGCCTACAATCATCTCTCACTATTAAAAATCAGATAGTATGGTTGCCACCCTCTAGCCATTGATTAATTTTACATCTAGAATACATCACTCATCCTCAGATACACAACTAAGAAAAAATATGTAAACAAAACATTTACAATCAAATGATAGGTGCACTCATATTGGCACTGGAAAACTGTCGAACCAAAACAAACATGTCTTGGTGTTGTTCATGAAAACACACCCTTATAACCTAGGGTCTCTGGGGTTACCAACTTACTAAATTAACTTGTAAACAATCAACCATTTCAGAATTTGAAATAGATATAGGAAGAAATTCGACATAACTTATTTATGACGGTCAATCCTAGCTTTTCTTCTTCTCTTCAAATTGCTTCCACAACTTCTACGGTATCTCCAATCGCCTGTAAAGAGCAAGAACTTTCCTGCAATATATTATATATTATATGAATGATTAATGAAATAACATACTTATAATGAAACAATAATAAAATTCATAAATCACAATATATAAGAGTGCAAAGACAAAATATTGGAAGAAGGACTCTCTTTATTGATAAACAAGTGAGGTGAGATTACAACCCAACATCTAAGACAAGTGCTCCTCTGCTAACCAATGACATTGAGTTCTGCTGCTCCAAGATGTATAAAGGAAACCCACCAGCATAACTTTTCTCTATAGTTCATGATTTATTAGCCTCAACCCATACCCTTTATTTATACATGTGGAAAAAGAGAGGTTACGAAGGTTGAGATGGTTGAGGAAGTTGGGATAGTTATGATTAAGGAACCAACTATCCTTGACTAATCATGTTTATATTTTTTAAAATTTGGATTAAGGCATATGCGACTTGTAACACCCCAGTTTTGGCCTTGTTTGCATTAAATGTATATGATGTAAGTATTGTAATTAATCATGGCATGGAGCTAAAGGAAAAAGCCCCACCATTGATTTATCGTTTTATGTTTCAGCGATTAAAATTGATGCTGATGGTATTTTGTGCTAGCCAACACATTATAATTTTGGACATCATGTAAATATGCAATTTAATTAAATACCCACAACCAGCTATGTCAATGCAACAAATAATGAGATGGGGGCATTATTTCATAAGGATAAGGGGGGGGGGGGGGATATTTAACCTCCGAGCCATTGGGGAGAAGCCAAGTGTCAAAAGGAGAACCCATCAACTACCAACCACCTTTTTATTTTCCTATTCACCAACCAATTAAATTCTACAAGATTTAGTTGGGAAGTTATTGACTTGGAGCTTGGGAGGCATGGGCAACCATCAAATCTGACAGAGTCGTCAACCTTGACCACAAACATGCCCAAAGGGGGAGATCTCATTCAATTTCCCTCATGTGGAGGAGACAACCCCATTCAACACTCATGTAGGTAGCAGATTTTCCTCATGGAGGTAGTCGCAATTGCTTACACACAGGCCTTCCTCACTCATGTCGATGAATTTTTTTTCTCCTCGGTCCTCCATCCTCTGTTATGTCTTGCCTGATTTTGCAGTTGTTCCATTCTCCCATGGCTGGGGAATCATTTTGGTTGTGCCCATCAGATTGAGGAGGGAGCCATGGTTTCTGAGTGGTTGCTGAGCTGTTTCTCTACCCACGTGAAGCAATTCAACGTTCCGTGAAGTCTATTTTTAGTCACCGAGATGTTGTTCCCCAATTTCCATTGTTGTTTTGGCTCCTATGGTGTTTTCCTTCAACCCCATAAATTTGTAATTATTGTGTATGCTTCTGTTGTTTGGTCTGAATCGGTTTGGGAGTGCAAATGGGGTATGAACTAGCTTGATTAATATAGTGTGGGAAGGAACCTCACAGAAAGATCTAGGGGGCTTGTTTTCTTCTTTGCATACCCTGAATAGCACTGGAAGGCAAGGCATGGCCTGAGGGAATGTGTAGTAGAGAAGGGGATGCTTCCTTATGCTGGGTGTGTAGATGTTCTAGAAGCCAAGCTAGATCTGGTGCAGGTGTCCAGATCTCTGTGGTTGAGCTCACTAGCTTAGCAGTTAGCCTTTCCAGCTCCTTTGCATCCTGATAAAACCAACTGTGTTGGTTTGGCTCAGTTTGTTGTATCCTTGGCTATGTGTGAGCCTACTAGTGTTCCTTATTCCTTGTTGGAATCATGCCCAGATCGGGGGTGGCAGCTTTGCTGAGAGATTGATGAGCACACTAGCCTATGGTTGGGTGGAACGTTGTAGCGGCATAGCTGGTTGCAGGACGAGCTTCACTTCCAAGATAAGTATTCTTGTGTTTAAATCTCTGTATTTACATTTGCTAATGAATTAATATGAACATGTGAATGAATGGAATGGATTTGCTTCCATTGTATGTTAAATATTTATGCGAATATGCATGTTATTAGTTAAATGGATTTCATTTTATATTTATGGGGCTAGTTTTCCTGGTTATGATAGCAGCATAGTCGCGTCCTCTCCTTGGTATAAGGGTGGGGACGTGACATGACTATTAATACTGGCAAGTCATGTATGATACATGAATTGCTTAAAGGAAACCAACGGGTGCAATCCCTAATGATATATACGTAAGTTGCAATGTAAATACTCATTTCTATGATAATAGTCACGTATTCTCCTTAATGTCCATACAAAAAATAGGTTCAACTAACAAGGGAATGATGTATCAAAGGTCATGCCCATCTGTAGTGTTTTGGATACTTCAATCCATTTTTTCCTTTTGCTTGCCGACACATTGGGTGTCAGTACTCAGATGGAGAAGTTCCATTTTACATGATAACAGATGCCCCCTAATGTGTGAGGTTAGAGGGAAGCGATGGCCGAAATACATTACAATATTTAATATTGGAGAACTCAGTTACCAAGGTAGTAGGGAGATACCTAAAATAGATACATCTCAAATTCATATAAAAAATCATATCTGAGGATGCCATGTGTGTGTGTGTGTTTCTGGTTATTTACATGTGTTTCGAATGCATCTGTTATATTTATTTTACAAAGTGTGTGTTAAGTGCCAGTCTAATATGTAGTTCGCATAAGTATCAATAATTGTTTTTCATTCCTTGAAATGTGATTAAATGAAATATACTCAAAGTTTTTTTCAAGTAATCTTACATGCAAAAAATGACGTAACAAAGTAGGTTTTCTCACCTGATAATCTCCATTGAGTTGGGAAACCACGAGTTGAGATTCAAGTCTGACCTTCAAATGGGTAATGCCACAAAGTGGAGCATCCCATAACAACTCAAGAACTTCCATGTATTCGACCACATTATTAGTAGCAGGACCTAAGCAAGCGCCACCAGAGGCAACTAGCTATCCTGAGGGTGAATAGATAACCCATGTGGTTGAATCTAGGTTACACGTATGGAGGCTAGCACCATCCGCGAAACCTACAAACCACTCAGCTGACATCTGTAACAACCAACAAACTATATAAGAAACATTAACTAGCTAACTATTGTACATAAAAATAAATATAATAAATATATAAGAACAAGCACTATGCCTAAGCGTATTACTTCTTCATGTAGAGCTCATTTCTAGGCTCAGTAAACTTATTTCCATCATAATCATTCAATTCGTATGGTCCCTTTTTCAAAACCTTTGACACGACGTAGGGAGCTAACCACATAGACTTGAATTTTCTTGCCCCCAAGTGTTCTTTGTCTTGATCCCAGAGAAAAACAAGTTTCCCTTCAGAAAAAACTCTTGGCTTAATTGCTTTGTCATATTGGTTCTTTACCCTATTCTTGTGGTCCTCATTTGCTGTCAACGCATCTCTGTGTCGTTCATCCATATTTTCTAAGTGAAGCAAACATTCTTCTAGTTGCATAGGGTCAGGAAGTACATGAATAGCTATATTAAGATATGGAATCTCACATTCGAGCAGAGTGACTGCTTCCACCCCGTGAATGAGATGGAAAGGTGAAAACCCATTAGCAGTCTTGACATTAGTCTGGTACACCCAAAGTGCAGGATATAGCATGATGTGCCAATTTTTTTGGCTTGAGTTAATAGTATGCTTTAGAATGGGTTTCAAGGTTTTGTTAACTTCCTCTACTTGTCCATTTGCTTATGGGTAGAAGGAATATGAGTGAACTTGATTAAACCCTAGCATAGTAGTCAGCTCGGTCATCATTCTATTATGAAAGTGACTACAATGGTCAGTGAAAATCTCCTTTGGTATATTGAAATGAGTAATGATTTGGCTAAACATGAAGTAATCTGCCATTTCACCGTCTTCTTTGAAGGTAGGCATTGCCTCTGCCCACTTTGTGAAGTAGTCTACATCGACAATGAGGTATTTGTGCCCCCCAGCAGAAACTGGATTGCATGGCACATAATCCACCCCCAACTTAGTGAAGGGATCCACCGCAATGAAGGGAAACAATGGAGCAGGACATGATTGCATATTTCTGGTATAGAGCTAATGCGGATGACAACGCTTCATAGCCTCCACACAATCCTTGAAGATCGTGGTCCAGAAATAATCGACACGTAAATTTTTTTGGGCTATTGCTAACCCAAATAAATGACCCCCACATGCTCCACTATGGGAATCATTTAGGACACGCTCATCCTCCTCGTGGGTGAGGCACTGACGTAAAATAGAATCTACCCCTCTACGATATAAAGTATCACCGATGATTAGGTATTTTTTCGCATTCACACGCAATTTACTTCGCTCTTCCCTCGAGAAGGATGCATGACACTTCAAAGTCTATAGATATATAAGGATATCTTTGTACCAGGGATCAGAGGTGGAAATCAGAAAGATATACTCATCTGGGAATGAGTCATCCTCAACCACTAAATTTTCTTCCGTAGGAAATTTTGAGATAAGCTTTGCAAAAACTAAGGACTTTTTGGACTTAGTAGAATGGAAATCCAAGTCAAACTCTTGGATAATGACTATCCACTTGTTGAATTTGCCCCCGATTCTGAGTCGAGACAAAACATATTGAAAAGGATATACATATGCCACCACTGTGGTTGTCCTCAGTAAAATGTAGTGACGTAGCCTCTAAACAACATATACAACTGCTAATGCTAATTTCTCGATGTGGGAGTATCTGTGTTCTGGACCAGCTAAAGCATGAATGAGATAATAGACAACATGCTCTTGGAGCTTATCATCCTCCTCAACCAATACTACCCCGATAGTTGACTCTAACGCAACCAGATACAATATAATATATTTAGAGTATTCTATTTGACGTAATAAAGGAGCTGACAGTAAATCCTTTTTCAATGCCTCGAATGTACATTGTGCAGTTTCATCCCATAGAAATGGGGTGTCCTGCTTAAGCAAGCACATGAAACCCTTAGTAATCTTGGCATAATTGACTATAAAACGCCGAAGGAAATTATATTTCCCTTGCATGCTCTGAAGTTTCCTAATGGAACGAGGAGGCAGATTTACAATAGACTCAACTTTCAAGGGATCCACCTATATTCCTTTATTTGACATGATAAACCCTAGTAGCCTCCCCAAATCGACACATAAAACACACTTTTGGGGATTCAAGCGTATATTATAATGTCTACATTGTTCAAAAATCATGCGAAGGTGATCTGGATGTTCCCTCCTTTTGTGAGAATGGGCAAGTAGATCATCCAAGTATGGCTCGACAATCTTCTTGATATCGTGGAAGGCAAAGTTCATTGCCCGCTGAAAGGTAGCTCTGACATTTTTCAAACCGAAGGGCATTTTCTTGTACGCTAAGGTACCCCAAGGACAAATAAAAGTCGTTTTATGTTGGTCTTTCGGCTTGATTTGGATTTGATTATACTCGAATAATCCATCCATAAACGAAAAATACTTCGCTACTTGCACAAGCATCAATGATATGATTAATGAAGGGTGTGGGATAGTTTTCCTTGGGACATGCTTTATTTAGCTCACAGAAATTAGTGCACAGGTGTATGGTCCCTTTTTTTATTATCAATAGAAACAGGGTTGGATACCCATTCCGTCAGAGCAATTGGGTAAATGAACCCTGCTTTAAGCAACTTTTCCACCTCAGCCTTGATGGCTGCCACTTTTCACGGATTAACAGGTCAAAGATTTTGTTGAACATGTTTAGCATTGGGGTAAGTTCGGATTTCATGTTCTACAATAGATGGATCGATTCCTGGAATCTCCTCATATGACCAGGAAAACACGTCGCGAAATTCCTTAAACAAGGCAATATATATGGCAATCTCCTTCAGAGAGTAGTTTGCACTGATATGCACATTTTCTATGACGTTGTGGTTTGCAGAGATGTTGATTGGAATGGTAACATAGATATTTTCCATATTCCACTCAACAAATATTCCCTCCTTTGGTAAAGGATTAATCTGTAAATCAACATCTTCAGCCACTCTCACATGGAACTCTTGGTTCTTAATTTTGCTCAATTCTGAAAGAAAGTAGGACCTATGGTGAAGGTATTCACAAATATGATCTCGCCCACTCATGGATTCCAAAATGGATTCATATGAAGGAAAAACCATGTCTAAGTAGTCATATGAATGTAAAGAGTTCTCCGCTCGGGCGGGCAGATAAGCTTCTTTTGACTCCTCTAAGACTGTAGAATGAGTCACAATAGAATTAGCAATGGTATTAACAATATATTGACAAGACACTTCCACTACATATAAGGGCACCTGAGGTTCATGACGAGAAGGAAGGACCCAAGGATCCGTTCTATCAACAACCATTGTGATAGACTTCCCTACACTTGTAGAACCTAGATAGTTAATAGGGGTTGGGATATCAAATGTGCCCATCAAAGATGCATACATTCCAACCCGCAAGCTCTAATTAGTCAGTTTAGTCTGATCGATCAAATATACAGTGGACTCATTAGTCTCCAAACTTCACTTTCGATTGAAACTGAGTTGTTCAACAGTAACCGACTTCCTTTCATGTGGAAACACTACCACTCGAAGAACGGTCGAGGAAATCGCACACATGGCATAATTCCAACTTCTCGCTAACAAAAATTTATATTCCAATGGGGCATCAATAACTTCTACTTCAACAACCACTTCTTTCCTTGCCAACTTTATCTCAAAATATTTTAGGATACCATGCAGATGGAAAGACCTTTCATCAAAAGTAGTAAGTAAAGTGTTTGATGGAACTAGCTCTAGGGAGCCTAAATCTTTCCAATAAGACATTGACATTACGCACATGGAAGCACATTCACCAACAACTATATGTCCACTAGTTTTGCTTCCATGGACCACATCAATTGACAAAGCCACATGATACGACAAGCGGATATTAACATCTGAAAGATTAAACTTCACCAGCAGGATCGATGAATCCATGATGCCTGAAGCTGCTAAGAGGGCATCCTGCTGAGAAGGAAAACTCTGTAACACTTCCAATGCCAACATTGCACAAAGAGTTTAGGCAAAATATTCAACTACATAATAGTTGGAAGCAACCCTAGAGTTAGGATTGTGAAATTATTTCTTAAAGACACCTTTTGGTATCTTAGGCATCAGATTAGCGGGTTTCTCAATCGTGATAGGGTTATAAGTTTCACCAGTAGACTTACCCTTCTCTAAAGCCTCTGATTCATAATTCTTGTTTCTTGTTTGGAGTAAGGTTCTAGATAGTACCATATTGATATTATTTTGATCAGGAGAAGCACTAGAAGTGCCCCAGATACATTCAAAACAGAAGGTGTGTTATGTCCTTGGGGAAATGGATCCTTCAGGACAACTGGTTGTTGATTCTTAAGCAACTTCTGAGCTTGATCCATAAGAGGGCATTGATGAGTCAACTGGTTTCCCCGGCACAACTTACAAGGAAAATTAACCTTCTTATCTTTTTTAGCCCCATCATACATTGTTTGTGGTTTTCTACTTGTTTTGATTAGCCTCACCCTTATTCCCTTTCTTAGTTTTCCCATTGGGCCGTTGATTTCCCTTTTGAGAAGACTGTGCAAACATAGTTGCAGTTTGAGGTGAGGGGGTGGCATCCTTTACTACCTCCACTACAGATTGCTTCATTGACAACTCATGGAGTTGCTTAGCTAGTGATTCTATAATGGCAGAACTTACTGAACCAACCACACCATCGACATGGGGTCCAATATTGGGTTTCTCTACATTATTGGTAGACCTCGGTGCCTCAGGTATGATTTCATACAAGATCCTAGACTAAGCATATATAAGGTCTAACTGTAGGGCCTTGAGGATAGCCTTTTCTTCAGTGGTCACCCCCGAAGTGGATACATCCTTAGAGATGTAAGGTAGTAAATATTTTAAGAACCACTCTAATAAGAACTCGGGAGGTATAGTGTCTTTGATCAGCCTCTTCCGTCTTCGCCACTCCTGGATGTGGTATGAGATATGTGTGGCCTTGTTTTGCTGAAAAGTTGACAACAAATCTGTGCCGACATCATACTGGACATGAAGCCGAAAGTGATTGAGGAACACAATTGCTAAATCCAAAAAAATGTCATATGCAGTAGAGGGAAGTTCAATGTACCATTTTTCTACAACATGAGTTAAGGTTCTTTGGAAAAGCCTCAAGCAAATGGAGTCATTGTTCAGTGAGTTTGAAGAACACCAAAGGTGAAAAGTGGTTATGTGCACACAAGGATCTTCACTAGATTTTCCTTCAAACTTAGGAATGTCTGAAGGTAACTTAATAGGAATAGGTGGCCATGCCGCACTATGACGCACGGGGTCATTCATCAACTTTGGCAATTCTGGAAAGTTTAAAGTTGCTAGGAAAGGAAGTTATGTCCTAACAGGGGTCTAAAAATAAGGATTCTGGGATGTAGAAAGACCTTCCCCCTAGTTCCCAAATGAAAAGGTGGGGTTTCCCCTAGCCTCCAGTTGTGATGTAGTTGGACTACTTTGAAAAGGATTCCACCTGAAAGCCAGTGGATTACTTATTTGTGGTGCATTATAATTGGTTTGGGCTACTCCAGATGAAATTGGAGTTTCAAAAATAGGAGCAAGTTTCCCTCCACTGAAAAGTGAAAAGGGAGAGCTCGTGAAAGAGGTCAAAACCGGTGTCTAAAAATTATGTCCAAAAGCATTTATGTTTCCAGATTGCATGCCCACATATGCAGGGGTAGGACCTACATAAGGAGTGGATGGAGGAATATGTCCTCCATTCCATGGAAAACCCTAGAAGAACGAGGAGGATCCACTTGGACCACTCTGAGTCATTTACATAAAGGAGGGGGAAGCAAAAGGTGCACTGGAAATCCCAATGACTACCCCACTAGATGAATATACTACATTAGAGGGAGCTGAGGGTTGAACCACTCGACTACTTGGTGATAGGGATGCAGTAGATGCACTTGGTCTTGGAGCACCAACCGGGGGAGGTAGGACTCCACCAGCCAACATGGATGCAGTTGGGGTAGAAATACCTTCTCCATATCTAGACATATATTTTCTCAAAGGAACACCAATAACAGGTGAACTAAAGGGAAGAAACTGGACGATTACAGGATCGTTTAAATCAGTTAGAGGTGGGCTAAAATCTCTTGCAAACTCGTCAGCCTGCAAGTCTTCAATCTCTATTGCAGTTGTTTCTTACTGGTTAATCCTAAGTTTTGGTTCACTTGGAACTCCACTAACTCCTACTAGTTCAAAATAACCGTCAGTATTTAATCTCCTCCTTTGAGGGGGCGGTGGAGGCTCCACTGTAACATATGGAGGAAGGTTGTTCAACCTTCTTGACCTACGAAGAGTTTGGTCCTCCACAGCTATAAATTTGACTCACACACTCTTAAAGGCCAACTAAACATAGACATCCCAAATAGCACTCACTAAAAATGTCCTACAGTCACTCAGACACAACAGATATAAGGTACACCTTACAAAGGAAAGCCTGGGATGATTAGGGCCCAGGTACAACCAGTGAAGACTGAAGGGTGGTTACTTGGCATCCCATGAAGATGTTCCTGGTCACAAGCACTGGAATCACCCAACCTTCCTCCCAAACTAGAAATAGCCTTCCAATAACACGTGTATGATCCCTAGTGTCAAGAAACTAAAGGCTACCACAACTACACCAAGATTCTGGTGGAACAGTCACAAGCCTGATCCTTATGCATGGGCAGGGTAGTTGAGCCCAAAATCCTGTCAACATCGGCACCGCATGGGGCCCAAGAGGTGGTATTGACAAGATCCCCAAACACATCAAAATCCTGATATACAATCAAACAAGGAAGTGGAGGGTTATCTCCTCAACCAGGTTCTCACGCAGCCTCATGCTTAACTCTTGTGTGAGAGGAGCTTTCCAGATGGTCTCTTGTAGAAGATGATTTACCTAATGAAAGGACACTATGTTTGAAGTCAAATTCTTTTAGACAGTTTAAAGTTCCCTAGTCCAAAAGCCAAGCCTGAACTAGTTGATGTATGAGCCTAGAAAAAGAAACTTAGTAGTAAAATTTTAATTAATCATTCTTTTTAATAAAATGTATTAGTCAAAGTTAGAGGAATGAGACTGTATGATGTTATAGACTCAGCAAAAAGAAAGCAAATGACGTATAAAAAAAACTTTCAAAGTAAATGCAACTACAATGCCAATTTTTCTTTTCTTTTTATTTGTAATGCAAGCTAATGAAAATTTTAAACAAAAAGAGAAAACACAAGACTTAAAGTTTTTTTGATTTTTTTCTGAAAAAATAACGAAAAGAACAACTAAATGCAACCTAATGCAAAAAGTGCAAAAATGTTTTTTGTCTTTTATTTTTGAAAAAAATAAAAAATGATGATGCAACTAAATGCAAATTGAGTGATTTTGAACAATCTGATCATATAAAAGTAAATGATGCAATAAGACCCTACAAGGGCACTCTTCACCCAAACAGGAAGAAATGGATCAAAACCTAGACTTGGCAGAACTATCAATTCAAAGACTAATAGATCCAAAAAACAAAAAGAATGACTAACTCACACCACAAGAAAGGCAGTACAAAGAATATCAGTGTTTCAAAGGACTGACCAATGACCCAAAAACACAAGCACTCAAACCAAAATCCAAGTAGGAGGACCTAACACATTTACCAATGAAGAAGTCAAACAAAAAACACTCAAAGACTTGACTAATCAAGCAAGCAGTTAAATATACAGACGTAAAAACACAATATCATGCCAAAATAGAACCTTCGCAAGCATCTGAGAAATCACAAAACAAGGACAAGCAATAAACTTCGGGACTCATAGACACCTACAGGAATACGCGACTGTCATCAAGACATGCCGTGGGCCATACATGACTATCACTGAAGTAACCCGCATATACAAAGATAAATACGCAATTATTACCAAGGCAACCCACATATGCTGTCAAAATTTTTCATAAATAAAAACAACAGATAGACAGGCTTTGAACATGCAATACTATAAATAAAAGGTAAAATTAAAACAAATCCCATAGGAAATCAGACAGAGCAAAAGCTAAAGAGAGGACCCACAACATGTTGGACTCCCCAGCAGAGTTGCCAGTTCTGTTGTTCAGGAAAACATGCTCTTATAACCTAGGGTCTCTGGGGTCACCAACTTACTAAATTAACTTGTAGACAATCAACCATTTCAGAATTTGAAATAGAAATAGGAAGAAATTGGGCATACCTTATTTATGACGGTCGATCCTAGATTTTCTTCTCTTCAAATTGCTTCCACAGTTTCCAGGGTATCTCCAATCACCTGCAAAGAGAAAGATATTTCTTGCAATATCTTATATATTATATGAATGATTAATGAAATAACATACTTATAATGAAACAAAAAGATAATTCAGAAATGACAATATATAAGACTGCAAAGGCACAATATTGGAAGGACTCTCTTTATTGATAAACAAGTGAGGTGAGATTACAACCCAACATTTGAGACAAGTGCTCCTCTGCTAACCAAGGACACTGAGTTTTGCTGCTCCAAGATATCTAAATTCAACCCACCAACATAACTTTTATTTATAGTCCATGATTGATTAGCCTCAACCCCTAGAAACACTGCTTTGGATGCAATGGAATATTTCTCAAAACACAAAAATGAGAAGATATGGGTGAACCAAACCATATGGTTTTTCCCCTATCAATACAATAGAGCCAAAATTACAATTTCTGGTTAACAAGTAGAAAATTAGAAAGAAGATAACGAGAATAGAAATTTAAATCCATATTATATGAGATTAATCCTCCCCCCATGTAGATCCTGACATTCAATACATGAACACTCAAACAACCAATTATCCACCATTACACATATACCAAATAAAATAATGTAATGAAAACATAACATAAGAGAAATACTTATCTCAAAATATAGGCAACTAGCTGTAGCAGGACAAATTTCCTCCTAGCCATAGACACCGTCAATCCTTCCTTGCTTGAATAGGTCACCATCGATATACTACCATGGATCCATAGGTATATACTCACTTAGTCTCACTACTCTCAAAACTACCTCTTCTGAGAGCCACAATGCTTCCCACTACCAATTATTGTCTGTCTCCACTGCCTATGGGATGTGACCTAGCTCGCCATTCCCTTTTCCGAGATTCATGTGTGAGAACCTAGACTAGTATAGTAATATAATGGAAGCAAAGGGAAATACATATACTCACTCTAAGTCTACACATATTCTCAATAATATCAACATTCCCAACATGGTTAGATAGCATAAGTCACATGGCCCAAAGGTCAAGATTAACTTCAACAAGGAGAGGGCATATGAATTTATAGAAAAAGGATTCAAACTCTAACCCAAAGGTATAAACTCAAATTAGAGAGAGGTAAGGTTAAAGCTTCATCATGGAGACTTAACTTGAATTAGTGGAGTGGTGGCTTAGTGCAAAGATACACTTTCCTGAATTAGCACCATGAGGAGGAGTTACCAAAAACTAAGGAGTGGAGCCATGAACAACACATGGAGGCACACTAATGCATAAAGGGAGTTAGAAAACATCAAGGAGGATGAAATAGATGAGATAGGGAATCTAATAGGGTCATAAATATCATGTAAGCACAAAAATAGGATCATCAATTCACAGTGTAAGAGTGGAAGCTAGAAAATAGCTTACAACCCCTAAAAAATAGGAAAATGGATGATATATTACCAAAACCACATAAATGTGAGGGAATATATTCCCAAGGAGGGAACCCTAGAAAATAGGGGCCCACTAAGGTGTGCAAAATATTCAATATTAACTCCATTTTCCATAACTATTGAGAATAGGGTTCACTGTGACAAGGTTTGGGTGACCAACATTATTAATCTCACCAAGGTGCAAATATGAATCGAGATGGAAAAATTTAAGCCAACAACAAGTTATAAGGTGATAGGAATGTATCCATTCCCCATCACTTTGTGGAATCCATGGTCCCCCATACTCTTTTACTTTCCTTTGTTGATCCAATTGTTTATTTAATCAATAGTATCAACATTCAAAGATAGCAAAGATGCTAGCAATAATATTAAAATTAATAATAGTGCTAAAGTACAAATTCATGTTATCAAACAATAATAATAAGTCCTTAATCACATTAGTCATGCAAAGGATCATAAGTACACAATCATGTAAAATATCACAAGTCCATAATGCAAAAGAACATAAGTCCCATGAAGGATCATAAGTCTGGGGCTTAACAACTGGGGCATTACAAAGCTATAGTGTCAGACAAAGATGCAAAGTTTGCTTTTAACTTTTGGAAATTATTTTTCAAAGGATTGGACACAAATATGAACATGAGTACAACATACCATCCTCAAACAAATGGTTAGAATCAAAGACTCAATCAGGTGATTGAGGATATGTTGAGAATGCATGTGATGGATCAACCATCCAAGTGGGGGGATTATTTACACTTGGTAGAGTTTGTTTATAATAATGATATCACGCCTCTCTGAAGATAATTCATTTTGAGGCATTACACAGGAGGAAGTGTAATACTCCTCTCACTCGGGATAATTCAACGGATAAAATCATTGTTGGACTAGAACTACTAAGGACATGGAAGATCAAATGGCTAGAATCAAGCAGAATTTGAAAGAAGCTCAAGACAGACTAAAATTTTATGCAGATCATAACAGAACTACAAACAATTTAAATTTGGAGATCATGTCTTTTTAAAACTTATACCCAATAGTACCTCCTTGAACTTGGGGAACTATTCCAAGTTAGTTGCTATATATTGTTTGAGATCTTAGCTAGGATAGGTCCCATTGCATATCAACTTACATTGCTCACTTGCTTTAAAGTGCATAATGTATTTCATGTAATATATTTGTTGAAAAAGTATATACCTCATGTTAATAATGTGATTTAAGTGGAACCATGAGGGGATTTTCTGATACAACTAGTTTGTATATTGGGAAAGAAAAGTTAAGTTGATATGGAATCGAGAGATCAAGAAAGTAAAGGTCTAATGGACCCATTACAGTCCTGAAGATTCTACTTGGGAGATAGAAGATGCTATGAGGGAGGAATACTCTCATATTTTTTGAAATTTTGTGTTGCAATATGTATGTAATAAGTATGCATCGAGGAGGATGCATTGTTTTAAGGGGGAGAGGCATGTAATACCCTGGATGTTAAGCCCCGAACATATGGTAATATTTGTTTTCTATTGTGGTACAAGGTGTTATGACTATGGAATTGTAAACTATTATTGATATTATTATTGTTTAATAAATAACTAGCTCAACATGGACAAATGATGAGAGTCGGGGGCCATGGATTCCACAAGTGAGGTGGTTGTGGACTAAGATTTTCTCTTCCTAACATTGCTTTTTGAACCCTATTTTTGGTTAATTTGTTTTATGTAGGTACTATTACACCCTATTGGATGTTTGGTGGGACCCTCTTGACTAGTGCACCATCCTTGGCCTTGGTTTGGTGTCATTTATAATTTCTCATGTGTTAGTGCACCCTCACTGGCTATTTTTTGCCAACACTATTTGAAGTGTAACTCCCAACTTTTGATGCACCTTTTTGATATTCTGGGAATGGAATACCATGAATAAGTAACTCCTCTACTAATTCGATTTGGCTTGGGAGGAATTTGAATTAGCTTCTTTTGGTTTTAGTAACCATGTTGAATTTGAGTCACCTCTCTTGGGAATTTGAATGGTTATAGGAGGATTTAAATTGGCTCTCGTTCCTTCTTCCTCTTTCTCTATGATCTCTCCAATGGAGTGGAATTCTCTCTTGTATAGGAAATACATGCTCTAGAGTAGGATATGTATGGTATTCTTGCATATTGAAGGCCTTGTAATGAGGTTTAAAGACCTTGTAATTGAGATTGAAGATTGATATATGCTTACACAACATGAGTCCTTATCCCATTGCTTGTCTATGTCTGGATCTAGTTTATAAATCTTCGGTGAGGGTGGTGATATCCTGAAGTCCTGTGGAGTAAGGGGAGTCACAAATCACCCGGTAGAGTAAATGGAAGGGAAATTTTAGATGGAGAAAGGTGTAGTTGTGTTATTCTCATGGTGTTTATAAGGGAGAAATAATATGTTATCTTTCACCTATTTTTGAGTATTTTTGGGTTGTCATACCTGTTCCATTGCATTTGGAATGCTGTTTCCAATAAGGAACACTTCATTTTCATTGAAAATGGTTTCCATTTTTACTAAGATACAATTTTTGTGTGTGGAGGTATTCTTGGTGTTGAGATGAGTGCACCATACCTTTTGGTTTGAGAGTACCTCTCTTGTGGATATAGCGCCCCGGATTGGGGTTGAATTTAATGATTAAATATGCATGAGCATGGCATTCCTACGACTGGGTGGAACATTGTCTTGTTGAAGTTAGTCTCCCTTTTAAAAGATGAGTATTTTGTTATGATATTATTTATTTTATTTTATGAGTATGGAATTGATTTTTATCTCTGTTGTGTGGTTGTAGGTGGCATCCAGTAGATCTAATGTTATTGTGGTAGATTTGTTGTTTATATGGAAGCTAATAGATTTGATTTTATTGTTGTAAATCTGATTTTATATGGCATTCGATGGGTCTAATTTTATCTCTATTATAGAGCAACATTTGATGTTATTTGTGTAGCTATAGATGATAGCTTACGAATCTAATTTTATTGTAGTTTACATGGATATAGGTGGAAGCCATGAGATATGATTTTATTATTTTTTATATGGTTGTATATGGTATCCCTTATATCTGGTTTTGTTTATGTTATTATGGATGTAGGTGGTAGTCAGTAGAGCTGATTTCTAATACTGTTAATATGGTTTATTATGGCATCCTAGAAATCTGTTCAATTATATTGTTTATGGTAGCTTATAGAATTTATTTTATTGATGACTTATATAGATGTAATATATATTATAATTGTTGTTTGATTATATTCAATCTTGCTTACCTTGCATTGAGTGTGTATTCGGAAAATAATATGCATAAGAAGTTTGCATTTCTTAAGAAAAAATTTTGATTGTTTCATTTTATTGGCTTGTTGGAATGTTAGCTAATCCTTAGTTACCCATATTACTCTATGAATTACCTTGCTTTATCCTCCACCTTGGGTTTCCAGGTGTCCTTGGCCTTGTATTTGGGGCTAGGGACATCACAATCAACTGACAACAAAGATGCGCTCAAGCTAGGCACATGATAGTCATTGGATATTCGACCTTGATAGCATTCAACATGGCCACTTACAACAACTGTTAGAGTGTAATAATCAACTACATAAATATTATGTTATGGAGATCCACTTCAGGAAGATAACAGAGAATCATCCTTAGTCATATGATGAGTACAACCAAAATCGACTATCCATTTTTTTTGCATGGTATATGCATGTAATGCATGGGAAGTGTTAACAGAGAAGGTGATGTTTTCAACAGGTTTCTTGATTGAATTCCCATTCGATGCGTTATCCTCAAGGTTCTTTCCCTTTTCCTTTAAGTCCCCCATATTATTCCAACATATTTTATCGACATGTCCGACTTTCCCACAATAACAATAGGTTTTCTTCTTTCAATCCTTGTTTGTCAATGATGACATTTCAATATTTCCCTTAGTAGGTTGTTCGATACATTTTAGTCAGTGACATTCTTTATAATTTTTCCTAACCTTTCCTTTGAACAAGTGAGCACGGTGTTTGGTACCAAGCTTCCATTTTTCAAGAAACCTTTGTTCATCTTGAATAAAAAAATCATAGAATATATAGAAGGTGAAGTCCTTACCATATTTATTACATGGAATCCAAATGGAGCGAAAGGAGAAGCATAAGAAATCATAAGGAATCTTCAAATTCATCAAGACCAATTCAATTAGTTGTCCATCCTTCTTCAGAAAGTACTTACCACCTTCCCCTAATTTAAACTGTAGCTCCTTGATGTGAGAAAAATAGTCCTCAATCCTATCAAAGGAAAGGGGTTCTAGAGAGATCAACTCTTTCTCTTTCTGTTAAACAATGACTTCAGGTTACTCCAGACATCATGAGGATAGTTTATCTCACTTGTATTAAAGTGAATCTACCTCGAATTTATGTCACGATGACCCCATCATCCTCATCCTTCTTCTCGCCAATGACAAACTTATCGTGGTCACCCGTCAGATCTGGAATAACAACCTTTATATATTTCCATTGTCCTTTTCTTTTCAATAAATTATCCATATATGGCTCCAAGATTGCATAGTTATGTCCATTTATAACAACATGTTATATCTTAGAAATCATCCTTGTGATTAAATAGATATGATCTATGTTCGAGAAGAAGTACCAGTCAACAAATCTTCATCCTAGATCCAACCAATCCTAGTTCCAACTCAGCACAATTCATTACAAAAGGCTAGGTCAAAATCAATAGCTCTGATACCATGTTGGGGAACCTATTCACCTTGAGCCATAGAACATAAAAGCAAATAACAGAAGTGAATTGTGTTCCAAGAAAAGAGATGGTGTCTAAATACGTTGTTACAACACTTAAGCACAACATATTGTAATATGAACATAACAATGCATTATTTGATATATGATTTGGACATATCAATCATATAAACACAACAATAGGGTCGATATTTTATAGACACCATATCTAATGAACTCCCTTAAAGCAAGGAGGACTTAGTCCATAAATAAGGGTCATTAGTTCTAATTATTTCCATGAAATCCATAAGTTCCATAGTTTAGTTGGTTGTTCTAGTTGAGTCAACCATGACCTCGTCGACCATCGACCTGAGCCTTCCATTCTCCCAGTTGATCCACCAATTAGATGCTTAGCTAGTTGACCATTGTCTATAAACTAACTATCGCTAAAAGATCAGGCGGTGTGATGACCTGCATAACCTTATGTTGCAACATGTTAAATCTTTTACAAAATTTAAATATGGAAGAATGTAAACCATGTGCTACAACTTATCAATTGGGAGAGAAGTTATCCAATCAATGTGATTCTTCAATTCAACAATACAATCTATCAATGACTTGTTGGAAAAATTGTCTATTCAAATCACAATCAACTTGATATTTCCTTTGTTATTAGTGTGATTTCTTAGTTTATCTAGGATCCGTAAACAGAATTGTTCATTATATCAAGGGAACTTACCAAATTGGTATAACGTATTATAGTGATAAAGTGAACCAGCTGGATGGTTAGACTGACTTGAATTGGGCTTGAGATGGTGATGATAGCAAGTCAACAATTGGATTTGTGTTTCATCTTGGCTCTGGCTAGACCCATAGTCTAGTCTTGTAAAACGTAGAAGATGGTATCTCTTTCAACCACAAAAGATGAATATTGTGGTGCAATGCATTCTAGCACATATGTGGTTGGGTTTGACATATCATGGGTGAAATTGGTTTTTCAATAGAGATATTGATTGTGGTATGTTGTGCTAATTAGTGAGATATAAGTTGTAGAGAATCATTTTGCACATAATAATATGAATCCTGTGAAGCTTTGTGTTGATTACCTGAGAAATTACTAGAGGATAATGTTATCAATCTTGTTTATTCCAAGACAAATGAGTCTTATTTCTTGTGAATATTCTTTATAGATGGAATTTTTAGGTTAATAACATAAGGACGGTAATCACCTATGGTCTGGAAAATTCACATGGTATCATAGCTTCTATGATTAAGAGGGTATGAAGAGTTTACAATAGTATATAAATTATTGAAAACAAATATTGAAACCAACTTCCAAGAACTAGGACCAAAAGTTAAAAATTTTCATAGTTGGTGCTTATTAGTATTGGGAATCATTAGAGGAAATTTGGGGTCTAAAAGGGGCCTCCTAAGAAAAATAATAAAATAATAGTTAACATAATAAAATAGTGTTTGTGAATTTTGGAAGAAGAGAGAAAAACTATTTTGTATTCATATTTTCAACATATATCCCTATGGTTTTACTCAAATTTCAAGTGGGATCATTCGTTGGATGCAGAATTCAATTATGCATCCAATGAGTACCCACACTACATACTTTTCATGGACCCCACCCCACAAAAAATGAGAAATACATTGAAAAAATGTGTTACTTTGACCGCACAAAATTTGAGTAAAATCATAGGGACATATGTTGAAAATACGAAGAAGAAAAATAGTTTTTTTATGACAAATACTCCAAGTCAACAATTATGGTTAACTCTTTTCTTGAAATTCTATTGGTTGTTTTTTTTAATGAGTCCCATTTTGGTTGGTTCTTTTTCTTGTGAGTCTCATTTTAGACCCCAAATTTCCTCTAATTTTGCTAGTGCATATCAATGATGGCATAAAATAACCACGGGTTCAAGCACATATTGTAAGATGCCTCTTATTTCCTATCATGGAAAGTTAGGGTGAATATTCTATTAGAAGAGAATGATCTCTAGGATATCACAAAGGGTGTCGTAATTTCACTAACAGATCTACAAGACTTGGAAATTCAAAACAAGAAAGAAGTGAAATACAAATAGATGATCATGGATGCTATAAAGGATCAATTAGTCTTTCATATATCTAATAACAATATATTGAAGAAAATGTCTGATTCCCTAGTTTTCTTTACTAGAGAGAGAAAATAAACAAGAATATGATATCACATAACAGACTCAAATCTACAGAGATAACCCAATCAGACACCATCATGGGTTATTTGATGAAGTCCAAATAGATTCGTGATCAACTTAAAGTAGTTACAGAGATGGTTGAAGACAAAGAGATAGTGAATCAAGCATTGAATGGGTTCACATATCAATGGGAAACATTTTCCCAAGGTGTTTGTTCTCAGTGGAATCACTCCCTCATGGGAAAGACGGTGGGATCACTTTATCTAGGAGGAGACTCATATGGAGTCAAAGGACAACACATAGGGAGGTGACAGTGACCATGCCCTATTTTGTCAAACAAATAAGGGAAGAGGTAAAGGACCCAACAAGGGTAATGTAAAGAGTGAGGATACAATATCAAAACCATGGAATAAGGAATTTAGTAAAATCAAGTGCATCATATGTCATTAGCATGGCCATTATGCATCACAATGTTTGGAGAAGAAGGGTAAAGGGAAGAAGTAATAGAATCAGATAATAGGCTCAACTAAAAAATTATATGAACAAGTTTTCTTCCAAGTTCGAGAATGATTTCTCAAAGGTATCTTTCCTTTCTTCCAGCACGGTTCTAAAGAATACTTAGTATGTGGGAAATGGATCATATAGGTATATGACATCATTCCTAGAGATACTTTGAATCCTAAAAGAGCACATCTTGGGAGATTAGGTTGAGCTTGGTGATGATGCCAATTATATAATTGTGGGATTTAGTATCATGCCTTTCCAACTCCATTTAGGCAACTTTTTAGAATTTGTTAATGTGTTGTTTGTTCCAGGTATGACAAAGAATTTCCTTCCAGTTCCAGTCATGGAAAATAAGGGATTTGTAGTAGAGTTAAATAACCATCAAGTCCTTATAATATAGAAGGAGTCTATCCTAGGATCAATGCAAGTGAGTGCGGTTAGGGAAGGAAATTTATTCAAGGTACAGGGTGAGCATGTTTGATCCCTAGTGAACAACACATATAACTTGTGCAAGTTGTGGGAAAAGAAGATAGGTCACCTGCATCATAATGCAAAGACTACTTTGAGGGAGATATCCATAGGTCTTCTATAGTTTAGCATTGATTTGTAGGGTGGTGAAAATACTACACACTAGGAAAGCATGCCAAAGCTACATTCCCAAGCAATGAGCATAGGTCTAAAGGGATTCTAGACCTAGAGCATTTGGATGTGTGTTTTCTGATGTTAGTAGCATCAATCATGAGAAGAATGTACTATGTTTCATTCACATATGAATTCTCTTACAAAACTTGGATCTACATTATAAAGACCAAAGATAAGGCATTTAACAAGTTTTAGTATTTCAAATCTCTAGTGGAGAACTAGATAGGAAAGAACATCAAAGTTTTGAGAATGGGAAATGGGTGTAGTAGGGATTTCACCCTAGCTACGAGCAGGAACAACTACCTTCCATCTATAGGACGGAAGGGTAGGGTTCCTGTGGATGGAAGAAAAACCTACAAGGAAAGGTTAGCTTTGAGCCATGGAAACCCTACAACAAACTGTTAGAAAAATAAACCTGCAACAAGTAATCAATGGAACCTGCATCAAACTATTACCAATAAACTACTTGCATGTAAAAAAAACCTACAAAAGAAAAAACTAACAACAAAATTCTTGGTATACCTTCTTGTTTGATGAAATGGGCCACCATGCCCTAGCAGGAAGCTACCTCTCAATGAAATGGGGTTTTGGCTTATGGAGCAATGGAGAAAATGGAGGAGAGGGGTGAATGGCTTGAGAGATGTGGGTCTCAAGGCACTCACTTGGGCAGAGTAATGGTAGGGAGAGAAGGAATCTTTTGAGAGTGACCCCCACCCCTGTATTTATAGCTTTTTCTTGGGTTTTAGGGTTTTAAGCCCTTGGTCAGGGCTTTAGCCCCTTTTTTGGTCTTTAAGCCCCTTTCGCCCATTTCCTAGCTCCATTACGGGTTTTAAGCTCCTTTTAGGGGTTTTAACCCCCTTTTGGAGGTTTTAGCTCCTATGAGAGCTATTTTGGCTCTTTTTAGGGGTTTTTAAGCCCTTTTGTGTTTTTTGAGCATTTGCAAGGGTGTGGGGGTCAAATGAGGGAAATTTCATGGATGTCTTTGTGGTGTAGGTCATGTAGAGCTTAAACGGGTAATTTTTTGGGTTAACAGATTGCCCCCTGATGTGTGAGGGTAGGAGCTCATCGTATGGTTGACAGACATCATATGGTTTTTTGGGGAGAGGTGGTGCTTCCTGGGCTAGGGCATGGTGGATTTTGGTTTTTGTATTAATATGGTTCCCATCAATGGGTGAGATACAAATAATGTGTGACATGTATATGGATGATGCAGGCATCCCCATGCTCGTAACGATGTCAAAAGAATAATGTGATCTAATCTCTAAAATGCAAGAGATGATCATGTACAACTATTGTTACATAGTGGTTGCCTCAATAAGAGGATGAATACAATACTGATTTGAAGAACTGGTATACTGGACCCATGGAATTCTCATGAAATGCTATATCTTCATGATTGGCGGTCTGCTAGATCTGGAATGGTACATGGCTGTAGGGACTCACTAATGGAGAGTTAGAGTCTCTGTGGTACAATGTGCTGCATCAATCATGAATCTATACTGAAGCACTAATCTGGGGCTTCTGAACACTGTCTCCAACGCAAGCCAAAAATCACAAGGGACGTGAACCTATTTGGGTCCCTCAATAGAATCGTTAATGTGCTAGAGTCATGTGACATCTGGGGTCTTCGACCAAATACTACACAAACCAATACCCTGTACGAATCTCAACTGTAACACCTCAGTTTTGACCCCGTTGCATTAAACGTACATGATATATATATTGTAATGAATCATGGTGTGGAGCTAAAGGAAAAATCCCCGCCATCGATTTAATTGTGTTATGTTTCGGCGAACGAAATCGTTGCCGATGGTCTATCGTGGTATACGACATATATTAAGTTTTTTCCACACACGAGATTCTTTTTTGGGTGTGGTCTCACGCAACCAGGAAGGGGGAGTCATTTTGGATGTCACTCATGTTTCCACAGAGTGATATCTAGCATGTTTTCCATCTGAATTCCAGAGGCCTAATCTAAATTTCCCTCACGCACAGGTTGGGAGTCTATATTTTTCTTCCCCGGTGGCTTCGTTGTCCAGGATGGACTGTTGTTTCTCCACGTTGTGAACTGTGTTTGCTGATACGTTGGAGGCTACTGTAGGTTGTTTTGGGAGTTGTTTTGGCCACAATAGGGCCAAGAATGACTCAAGAATAGTTTTCCTTTCACAAGCTGTGAATCGCTTGTGTGACTGTGTGTATGCAGTGGTTGGTCTTCGGACTGCGTTGGGAGCAGGGATGGGGGCTTGGTTTGCTTGATAAACCTGGTGTGTTTGGAAAACACAGAAACAAAGCTAGAGGGCTGGATTTCTTCTCCATAACCCCTGAATAACATTGGAAGGGAAATAAGGGCCTAAGGGACTATGTAGCAGAGAAGGGATTGATTCCTTGTGTTGGGTGTGTGTGGGTGTATTAGAAGTCAAGATAGTTCTGGTGTAGGTGTTCCTAGCTCTGTAATGGGCTCACCAGCTTAGCATTTAGCATTTCCCAGCTCCTTGATGGCCTGATAAACTGTTGGGCAATAGGGCAGACCCGGGTTTAATCCTTTTGCATCACACCAACAAAAGACCCACAGTGTTGGCCCTTTTGGTAACAACCTGCGAACAGGTTGCAGTCTCACCCGAAACAGCTATGGGGTGCCGCAGAATCAGGTTTCTGCAAGAAGAGAGGGGTATTACTGTACCTTAGCCTTTAATAAACTTATTAATCAATAATTACACCGCTTTGTCATTCACTCATATACAACTTCGCAGATAGATAAACAACCGTGACTTGCTTAACCCACTACAGGGAATTCACAGCGAAGCTTGTTATTAGCAATGATCTAATTTAACAAATGTATACAGTTATTAATGCATAAAAGACAACAGAAAGAGAAACAACACAAGAAACCACAACACCCGATATAACGTGGTTCACCCTCAGTGTAGGGGCTACGTCCACAAAACTGTGTTTTATTCAACTTGCTACAAAAAAACAGCTTGATCTGCGCACTCAGCTGCAGATCCCTTCAGTCCTTAAAAGCCACGCACATAGCAGTAGGCCTCTGCACACACAGCTGCAGATCTTTCCTTAATCTTCTTACAAAAACCCTCTGCGCACACAGCTGCAGAGGTCGTCCACGCACACAGCTGGGACTTAACCTTTCCTTACTCAATCAGACTTAGCTTTGCCTTTCTTTCTTTACATAAAAAATCCTAACCTTTCTTATTTACAACAATGCCTATTTATACATCACGTTATTACAAAACCATGGCTTCAAACCATGGGCACCCAAAACCCTAAACCCTGGTCTTAAACCATGGGTTTATTACAATAGAGAACTTTGACTCAACCCCCGACACCCCTAAGACTATTTTGATTCAACATTCGCTTACAAACTCCTTTGGCCTGCGCAGATATTTTCCTTAAGGACCGTTAGGGTGCGCGCCCCAACAGGCCCCTAAGACTCACCAGTGTCCCGTCCCGGGGCACTCGTCTATTTGGATGGTGGTAAAATTTGTTTGGCGAAGACAATGTGCACTAATTGCTGGAGTCCGTCCTGCTGTTGCCGACTGCCTGCTTCGTTCCTTCTTGCTGTTAATGCTGGTCAGGGCCATGTGGATCCATCTGCAACCCCATCCTTTGCTCGGGTTGGCGACGCTTAACCCTCCACAACTTGGGGTCCCCTGGAATTGCGTGTCACGCTGCATAAGACACACAGCTGCCACGGTTCTGCTATGCCGGAATATTTCATGGCGGGGTTCCCCAGAATCTGTTGGCAAGGTCTCATGGCCTTCGTCGCTCCACGTTAGAGCAAATTTGTGCCTGCCTTCACCTGATTTAGAGCAAACTTCTGCTTGCCTTTGTACCTAATTCGAATGCGACTGTACTGGCGGATTACTCAGAAGGTTCTGCAGACCTATTTCTCTAAACTCTCGTACTAGCTCCTGGACTTCACAATTGTTTGACATGGCCTAAGTCGAGCAAACTCCAAGAAGTGCTTTATGGAAGACTTCACGGGCCAATGTAGCTTACTTATAGAATTCCGTTACAGAATCTGTCATCATAGTGTATTAATGACATCAAATCTGCTTGAATGCCAGAAATCCCGTCACACCCAGCCTCAGATTTTCCCAAAATATCATAATTACGGGTATTGAGAGTAGCTCACGTGCCGCCGCCGCCAACTTCATTTTTTCCTATCCGTCTCATTCTATGCTGCGACACAGTGCCAACCTACGATATAACAACCACTTTCCCCTTTGATACAGGATGAACCTGCATCCCCTGACCAACCTTCGGCGTCCCATTCTTCATCCTTCAGACTGTGACATTCCATAGGTACGTGGAATTTTCTTTCTTGGTGCTACCTCCGATTTTGATTACCTGGCCGGTCCCTGTACTTTTTTAGACGACTCCCATTTATCATAGAAGGAAAAAGTTCTCCATTTAACTTAGCTAGCTGGACTGCGCCCCCATCAGTAACTTTCTGTACTATATATGGTCCCTTCCAATGTTTCTTGAACTTCCTTGGGAACTTCATGAATTTGCTGTCATAGAGGAGCACAAGATCACTCTACTGGAATTGTTTCTTCTTAATGTGTCTGTCATGCCACGCTTTTTCTCGATCTTTCTGCACCTTTTGTTGGAAACCTGCAATAAATCTATCTTCTTCGAGTTCTAATATCTGTGTTAGTCTTTCTGTCATTACAGCGGGGTCATCCATCTCGGTGAAAGCATATATTCTGAGGCTTGGAACAATGTATTCCATGGGCATGATGGCTTCTTTCCCATAAACCAGTCGAAAAGGTGTATGGCCTATCAACTTTTTGCAAGTAGTTCTGTAAGCCCATAGTACTGCTGGAATTCGAAGGTCCCAATCATTTCTGTTAGCATTACAAACCTTTGTCAAGGCATGCTCAAGGATCTTATTAAAATCTTCGACAGTCCCATTTGCTTGTGGATGATAGGCTGTACTTTTTTGATGATACACTTGAAATTCTTCAGTTAGTACTTCAATAGTTTTATTTAAGAAATGTGATCCTTGATCACTCATAAGGATGCGAGGACACCCAAACCTGGACAAGATGTGATCGAAGATGAATTGCGCAGCTGTAGTAGCGCTACAGTTCTTGACTGGTTGGGCTTTAGCCCAACGGGAAAGGTAGTCCGTTGCTATAATAATATATCTCGCGCCGTACTTCTTCACAGGGGGGTTGATAGGGCCGACAAAGTCAATAGCCCATTTGTCAAAAGCTTGTAAGGTTACCTGCAAAACTAGGGGCATTTCATCCCGCCTGGATGGTTTTCCTGTCCTCTGATAGACGTCGCAGCTGTGGCAATATTCTCTTGCATCCTTGTGAACTGTGGGCCACCATAAGCCAGCTGTCAAAATCTTCTGTGCGGTAGCTTTCCCTGCATAATGACCTCCTGCTGCGCCAGAATGGGCCTCGACCAGAATCAGTGGCCTTTCATGCTCCAAGACACACCTGCGCAGTATTTCATCTGGTCCCATCTTGTACAACTGGCCTGCTATTAAGGTGAAGTCCGCTGCTCGCACTACCAGCTGCTTTTTCTGTTGTGTTGTCATTTCAGCAGGTGGAAACCCTGTAGACAAATACTGAGCAATATCCTGGAAGTATTCATTGACTATCTAGATGGCAAACAGCTATGCGTCAGGGAGGCCCTCATCCAAACTGGTGGGTTCTTCGCCCGACTCGAGCCTCGACAAGTGGTCAGGTCCTAGGTTCAGTCTCCCTGGCTTAACTATGATTTCGAATTCATATTCTTGGAACAGAATCAACCATCTGCATATTCTTCCTCCTAGCATAGGCTTGTTAACCAAATATTTCAAAGCAGAATGATCAGTAAACATCTTAAAATGAGAGCCTAACAGATAATGTCGAAACTTCTGCAGTGCATACACCATAGCGAGGCCTTCCCGCTCTGTTGTAGTATAATTTTTCTCTGCGGTGGATAATTTTCTACTGGCAAAAGAAATAGGGTGGTCGATCTGACCTGCGCCTGGTTGAGCCATTACCACCCCCAGAGCAATGGAGGATGCGTCGACATGCACATGAAACTCTTTGTTCCAGTCAGGAAATACTAGAATAGGGGCAGTGACCATCTTTTGCTTCAAAATATCTAGGCTTGCTTGGCACTCCGGTGTCCATTCGAACTTAGTATCTTTCTTCAGCTGCCTTTCCATCGGAGCGGTAATCTGAGCATATCCTTGGATGAATTTCCTGTAGTAACCAGTGTGACCGAGTGTCGTGTGAAGTTGTTTGACGGACTTCGGGGGTGGCAGGTTTACAATAATAGATATCTTCGCAGGATCCATCATCAATCCCTGCTTACAGACAACGTGACCAAGCAGAATTCCAAAAGGGGCACAAAAGATACACTTTTTTAGATTCAAGGCAATCTGGTGCTGTCTACACTTGTTCAACATAAGTCTCAGACTAGTGAGATGGTCTTTTACTAGCCCAAAAATAGTCCAATCATCAAAATAAACTTCTAAGAATTTATGTATATATTCCTTAAACGCAGAGATGACGACTCTAGAAAATATAGCAGGTGCATTTTTTAGCCCAAAGGGCATGACAGTATACTGAAAGGATCCCATTTCGGTAGCAAATGTTGTCTTATGTCGGTCTTCTGGAGCAATTCGGATCTGATGGTAGCCAGAAAACCCATCAGTAAAAGAGTAGACTTCTTGACCTCCAACATTGTCGAGCACTTCATATGTAAAGGGGGTAGGAAAGGGATCATGCAGACAGGCATCATTTAATTTCCTTAGGTCGACACAGATTCAGATTTCTCCCTTAGTCTTCTTCTCCTGCACCACCATAGGGCTGACCCACTCAGATTCCTCAACCGGCTCGATTATTCCTGTAGCAAGCATCTTCTCCAGCTCCACCTTAACCTTTTCTTTATACTTCGGATTCAATCTATTAGGGCGTTGCTTCACAGGCTTCACATCAGGTTTCAAAGGGATCTTCGTGACACCGATATCACCCAGGATACCTTTCATTTCGGAGAACTTCGTCAGAAAGAGGTCCTGGTACTCGTGGAGGAGTTGGGTTACCTTGCTGACCATCTCATCATCCCAATAGTCGCCAATGGTAGCCAACTTAGGCTGTTCTTCGAATCCAATGTTGACTGTGCGCGTCTTTAGGGGCTGAGTCACTTCCGGGGCTTCGACTGCTGGTCCATGCACATCGCAGCATCCTTCTGACTCAGGGATAGCGATATTGCACGGGTCCTCATCCTCCTCAATGACGAAGTTGTAACATTCTACGGCGTGGGCTTCCTGCGTTGTCCAATCAGGTCGATGTTCTACGAGTTCTCGGTCATCAAAGACCTTGGTATGGAGTATCCTGATAGCTGCATCTAGAGCTGGGCAGACATCATTAGTAGAAAAAGTATGTATAAAACTATGGACAAGACGGTCCCAACTTACAGTATCTAGGCAGAGCTCAGCGTCCTCGTACCAGTTCTTAGCTATTGGGTCTAGTGTATGGATGAATCTATGTGCCCATTCGTCCCGAGGTACATACTTCCACGCCTCATAGCATTTTGCCAAATGTTCTTGGGGACTAGATTTTCCATCAAACTTGCTTCGCACCTCCTCAGGCTGGTCCTTAAATCTCAGGCGAAGGAGCCTCTGACAATCTTCCCAGCTAGGAATCTGCGGCTTATGGCTATTCCACCATCTGGCTGCTGTGCCTCTGAGTGATGACTCCAGAGAGGTCATTTTCTGTGACTCAAGTATCTGGCCTGAGAATTGTACGATAAACGGGTCAGGGTCTGTCGAACCATCAAAAGTAGGTAGAGCGTTTGGTTGTGAACTGAGCCATTTGAGGGATTTAGTAGCACTGGTACTTCTGTGCCCATGGAGCTCATATAATTGGTTCTGCCAGCTCTAAGTCGTCCTCAGAGTCGGTCATACAGGAGCTACCAGAATCCCAACCCACAGCAGGAGGGTCCTCAGAAGCTTCTTCCTGCGCGGTAATATTGTAGATGGTCTCCGAAGCATTCTGATCTTCGTCCCGTAGTGGCTCTGTATACCTTTCTCCTTGTGAGGGGTCCAAGGGTAGGATGACTCTCAAGTCTGTCCCTTTGAAGGTCATCTGTCTCTTTTTTAGGTTAATGACTGTAGCATTTTCCATTGCCCATTCTATTCCTAACAAGGCGGGATAGGGATTGCTGTCATCAATGATCTCAATGACTTCAAAGTCCGCGAGAGTACGGACCCCGTCAATATCTATTTGGACACTCAGGAATCTTCCTAGGGGCACAATCCGTTGCTAGTTAGCTAACCTCAACTAAATAGGGGACCAGGCGAGGGCAGGGTTTCCCATCTGTTCCCAGGTTTGTTTGGTTAACACATTTACATCATATCCTAAATCCAAAATAACATCAGTCATGTCGTATGCTCCTATCTGAGCATTCAATCGCATTTCCCTGCTAGTTCTGCTGATTTTCTGAAGGGGTTTGTCCCGACCACAGCTTTGTGGAAGTCCGCAGGAGGCAATGACTTTCTGCAGCTCATTCAAAGCATCCTGTTTTCGTAAAAGCTTGAGGCAACTTTGTAAAAAGGAGGAGAGTGTACCTTCTTTATGCAGCGAAGCTTCTTGGGGCTGTGCCGGTAGTTGATGATGTTGCACCGGTGTGACATATGTGCTAGGGCCGGTAAAATATTTCTTGACTTCCATAAATGTCTCTTTTTCTCTTGCGATATCAATTGCGGGGATTTTCTCAGGAGCCTTACAAACCCGAGCTTCGGCATGCCGTTTTTCCACATTTGGCTTGTTCGTCGTAGCTCCACTCCGTGTAACAACATTGATGGCTGCTGCAGGTATGGGTTCAACGAAAATCATCTGGATGTTCGGCGTAGGGGTACTATGTCGTGCCTGAATCTTGGCTATCAGTTGGGGGCACTGCTCAATCACATGATCTACTGTGCGGCAATACCGACATGTCGTAGTGGGGTTACGACAGTCTCGAGCTAGGTGCCCGGATTGGTTACAGTTGTAACACACCAACTGGCCTTTGCCTCTTCCAGCCATACCACCACGGCCACCAGAAGCACCTCGACCGGAGGTACCACTCCGGTAACCGTAGCCATCGTTGCTTGGTCCTTCATTATTTACCCGGTAAGCATCATAGGTGCGACACTCATATTCATTATGGCCTACAGACTTACAGAAGTTACAGTGGAGGTTCTTAGGTCCTTTTCCATACCTTTGCAGGAGGTAACAGTTCTCAGGGCGATGCTGACCTGTTGTTCTGCAGAGCTCACAATATAGTACTTGTGGTGGGAATGGGTTTGGCGCACCAGTATTCAGGTACTGGCTTAACAGAGGGCACCGTTCCTTGTCGTGGCCTTCGACTCGACATTGTGTGCACCAAACCTCTTCGCGACTGGGTTTTTCTATCTTCATATCACGAAGCTCCAGATCCATCGCTGCCAACTGCACCTGGATTTGTGCAATGCCAGAGTGATCATCTACAGGGGCGGTCTCAAGCTTCATTGCGATTTCCAGAGCCTCTTGCTAGTCAGCAACCTTCTGTTGTATGAGTGGGGTTTGGATATGTGGTAATAATGCTGCAATGAACCATTCCTTGTGCTGCGCAAGACTAATGGTGAAGCTGACTTGGTCCAGTAGAACCTTGAATCTCTGGTCAAAGTCCCACACTGATTCGCCATGCCGCTGCTAAATCTCTTTCAGTTCGGTGATAGACTGCGATTCTGATTTGGGCTTCTTAAATTCTTTGATTATAGCTTCCTTGATCTCATCTAAAGTAGGACTCTGGGTACTGGAGAATTTCATGAACCAGGTCAAAGCCCAGTCCCTGAAAGAAGTGATGAGCTATGCACTTCGTACAGCGGGGTCTGTAATCTTTTTAGCATTCCATACTGCCTCGCATAAAAACCAGAACTGTTCTGGATCCTCTGACCCAGTTCCTTTGAAAACAGGGAGCTTAATATCATCAGCCAGGTGGGCCATGGTAGAGCTGTTAGGGTTGGGCTGGGGACAAGAAGTCGACGGGGAAGGGTTTACTGGGGTAGACTGGCCTGCGACGGGAACGCTCGGGCTAGGTTGATTGGTGGATTGTGACGTAGTTTCAGGGGTAGCGGAGCTACGCAACAGGGTGACCGGATGGTTTCCAAGGGAAGGGTTGTCGTCCGGGTCTGATGCTTCAGAAGGTATAGGGGACGGCGCAGTGTCCTGGCCTAAGGAGTAGGACTCAAAATCTCTCTTATAACCTTTTCCACTTCGCGGAAAACTACTTTGCGCAGCGAGGGTGTTGTCACTTGCAAACATATGTCAGTAACACAAAATCTAACAGTCTGATTCAAATAGCAGTATTCCCTTTTCAGCCAATAGCATTTTAATTCTTAAGCTAAATAAATTCAAAAGCTTACCTCGCGGTCCTTGGAAAAATCGTCGCTCGGCTTCACTAAAGGAAGTACTTGTGTCGATGGCGAACTCCGTCACAAAGGCCTCAAGGGTCCGTGTGGTCCAGAAATCAACCGCGCAGGAGATCTCGTTGTTCACGCTTTTTAATATGTTAACTCTTGCGGGGGTCCAAACAGAAAACCGCCCCTCGCGGAAGTTCGTTCTTTTCTTAGCCAACCTGGACAACCACTGGTGCAACTCTATGTGGATACTACCAAAGAAAATTTCATAAGCATCACAAAAAACATACCTCTGTAAAAAGTCACGTGCACTACGACGCGGATTTGTATTTTCTTTCTCGGCAAATTTCAGATAAGTCTCATCAAGCCAATCACCGATTTCCTTCGCAGAGGGCCTCCAGAACATAGCCCTCGAGGTACGACGTAAACCCCTCTTGAGCAGATACTGATTTCAACCGGCAATGGAACCACTTTGTTGGGCAATAGGGCAGACCCGGGTTTAATCCTTTTGCGTCACACCAACAAAAGACCCACAGTGTTGGCCCTTTCGGAAACAACCTGCGAACAGGTTGCAGTCTCACCCGAAACAGCTATGGGGTGCCGCAGAATCAGGTTTCTGCAAGCAGAGAGGGGTATTACTGTACCTTAGCCTTTAATAAACTTATTAATCAATAATTACACCGCTTTGTCATTCACTCATATACAACTTCGCAGATAGATAAACAACCGTGACTTGCTTAACCCACTACAGGGAATTCACAACGAAGCTTGTTATTAGCAGTGATCTAATTTATCAAATGTATACAGTTATTAATGCATAAAAGACAACAGAAAGAGAAACAACACAAGAAACCACAACACCCGATATAACGTGGTTCACCCCCAGTGTAGGGGTTACGCCCACAAAACTATGTTTTATTCAACTTGCTACAAAACCACAGCTTGATCTGCGCACTCAGCTGCAGATCCCTTCAGTCCTTAAAAGCCGCGCACACAACAGCAGGCCTCTGCGCACACAGTTGCAGATCTTTCCTTAATCTTCTTACAAAAACCCTCTGCACACACAGCTGCAGAGGTCATCCACGCACACAGCTGGGACTTAACCTTTCCTTACTCAATCAGCCTTAGCTTCGCCTTTCTTTCTTTACATCAAAAAGCCTAACCTTTCTTATTTACAACAATGCCTATTTATACATCGTGTTATTACAAAACCATGGCTTCAAACCATGGGCACCCAAAACCCTAAACCCTGGTCTTAAACCACGGGTTTATTACAATAGAGAACTTTGACTCAACCCTCGACACCCCTAAGACTATTTTGAGTCAACCTCCGCTTACAAACTCCTTTGGCCTGCGCAGATATTTTCCTTAAGGACTGTTAGGGTGCGTGCCCCAACGTAAAGAAACTGTGTTGGCTTGGCTATGTTTTGTGTATCCTTGGCTATGTGTAAGCTTGCTTGTTCCTTATTCCTTGAGGAATCATGCCCAGCTCGGGGGTGGCAGCATTGCTGAGAGATTTAGGAGCATGCTTTTGGGTGGAACGTTGTAGTGATGTAGCTGGTTGCAGAGTGAGGTCTTCATAAGATAAGTAATATTGTCTATTTTACTCCTGCAATCATTTTACTATTAATGAATATGGTGAACATGTTGAATGCTTGTATGAATGTATGTTGCTTTCGCTGTGTATGATAAATAATTGTATCTTTGTATGTTCTACTTCAATGCATTTTGTTTCAACATTTTGTTAATGCACATGTTCATGGGGCTGGTTTCCTGGATGGTTAAGGCCATGGTAGTGTCCTCTTCGCTAGTCGGAGGGTCGGGGACGTGACAGTGTGGTATCAAAGCTTGCAGGTTGCAGCATGGGCCTCTATGGGCCATGAAAGACTAGTTAGCAAAGGCATGTTTCCTTTTGACCAGGAGAAATCATTGAATGACTGGAAAATTCATAAATTTGTCTAAGTGTTTGAATTGTCGGTTCATCGAAAAACTTATTGGGACGGAATTCCGATGCAGCGGAGAGCTAGGCGGAAGCACACCCGACGGAGGATAGTTGGAAGAAAATTGCGAAATTTTTTCTAAGTTTTCGTCGGCCATCGGCGGAACTTAGGGGATGTGGGAGGCGCAGTTTTGGCGAATATCAGTCGAAGACCGCCGAAACACCAGCTCAATGTAGTGGAAGAAATGCCTGATACTGACTTTCAGCGCCAATGAAAGTTTGTTGTTTAGACCGTCGAAGGACATCGATGGAAAATAGTTGATCGAGCGCCCACCGTTGTGGATGGCTAGACCACAATGCTCCTGACGGGTAAGGCCTTCGACCGTCGATTCCTTAAAGAAAGTTTAAAATTGTTTCTAAGGCCCGAAATCATCGGCTATCGAAAGAAGATGGTGTTTCATGCGTCCGCCTTTGCGGAAACCTAGAGCACTAGTCTTCCGACAGGGAGAAGCTCCGACTGCCGATGCCGGTCAAAAATCAGTTCACCGATCGAAAAACATTAGTAGATTAGATTACCGATCAGGAAAGGATCGAATATGATGAGCCGTCGTTGCTATTGCTGATCAAACTAACCCGTCGATGCTTTAGTCTTCCACTTGCCGATGCCAAGGTGTTGGTGGATTATGGAGCCGACAGAGTCAGCGAAAGATAGAGAAAGTTTTCGCCAACAGAAGAAGAGATTTTCAAAAATTGTCTAAGTGTTGAGGCCATTGGTGATTGGCGATGGTTAGCTATTTGGATCGGTTGAAGTTAGTGGATTGAACGTCTACCATTGTGGCTAGCCAATGAACTATCCTTCCGGTGGATAGAAGCTTCAACCGTCGATGCCGCAGTCATTAGTACTTCCGATAGCCGATGAGAAGAAAATTTGAAAATTTTGTTTAAGTATAAGGTTTTCAAAAAGTTGTTGAGGATTGGGTCGTCGATCGGGTACGTTAAAGGTTTGAGAATCCACTGTTGTGGTAGTCTAGGACACTATCCACCCAATGGTTAGTAGGTTTGGCAGCCGATAATGTCCGTGGAACCCACAATGAGATCATTTTACGCCATTGCGGAAACCTAGAAGAATAATCATCCAACGCAATAACATAGCCGATTGCCGACACAGAGGTGGTAAGTTGCTGTTCGGATCGCCGCAACGACAAGAAGTATAGTGACTTGGATCGCCGATAAGGTCCAACGTTTTCTGAGTGGATTTCCTTAGTCTTACAAATATAGAATTGAGTTTTACGAACCTAGAACTCTTGAAGAAGCAATAAGGAAGGATAAGTATTGCTATGAGCAAAGAAAAGGTAAGCCAGATTACCATAAGGCATGGAAGGACAAGAAGAACAAGAAGTTTGACCAAAGAAAGAAAGGTTTCAAACCTTATAACTTCAGGAATCAACATAAGCAGCCATCCCAAGCTGTGAGTAAGCCAGTTGGAGTGACAAGAGAAAAGCCTAAAGATCCACAACAGAATAGAGGGCCACTCCAATGTTGGAAATGTGGAGGACCCCACATGCACAGAAATTGTCCACTCGAGAATGAGAGTGTAAGGCCAGCTTATAACATTCAAGAAGGAGAAACAATGGGTTAAGTAGCAAGGGCAGTCCCTAGGATTTATGTAGCGTTGAATGACCTCCAAGCAGATCACCAGTCAACTGTGGTTGAAGTAGCAGGTAAGATTGTTGAGCAATCTGTTTCTATTTTGATTGACCCTGGTTATACTCACAGTTACATTACTCCTAGAGTAGTGGAGATTTGTGCTTTTAAGAAGGTAAAGCATAGAAAATATTTGTTAGTCCAGCTAGCCACTGGAACTAAGAGAAAGGTCAGTGAAGTGGTAGAGAAATGTCCATTGGTAATGGATGGATTGGTCACTTGTGTAGATCTGAATGTTCTACCGCTTGGTTCCTATGATGTTCTCATTGGAATGGATTAGTTAGAAGCTCACAGGGTGAAGCTTGACTGTTACAGTAAGACTTTCAAATGCATGAATGAAGAAGGGAACCTAGTAGTTGTGAAAGGTATTCCAAAGGTGATTTCAGTACGGTAGGTTTTAGCAATGCAGTTAAAGAAGTTTTGTAGGAAGGGTTTCCAGTTGTATGCAGCTCAGATTTTGGAGGCAACAGATGATGAAACTCCTAGGTTGGAGGACTATCAGGTGTTACAAGAATTCAGGGATGTGTTTCCTGATGAATTTCCAGGGATTCCTCCAAAGAGGGACATTGACTTCAGTATTGAACTTGTGCCGAGAGCAGCACCAGTGTCCAAGGCACCCTACAGGACGAGTACACCGGAGATGCTAGAGTTGAAGATGCAACTGCAAGAGTAGCTGGAAAAGAAGTATATCCAGTCGAGTGTGTCTCCTTGGGGAGCACCATTTCTATTTGTAAAGAAGAAAGATGGTACACTCAGGTTGTGTATTGATTACAGACAATTGAACAAGGTTACTATGAAGAATAATATCCTTTGCCTAGATTGATGACCTCTTTGATCAAATGAGAGGAGCAAAGGTATTTTCCAAGATTGACTTGAGGTCTGGTTACCATCAGGTGAGAATCAAATACGAAGACATTCATAAGACAACCTTCAGAACAAGGTATGGGCATTATGAGTTTGTAGTGGTACCATTTGGTCTCACAAATGCACTAGCTACATTTATGTGCCTTATGAATAGTGTCTTCAGCAGATATGTGGATAAGTTTGTCCTTGTCTTCCTTGATGACATTCTTGTTTATTCTAAGAATGAGGAAGAACATGAAGAGCATTTGAGATTGACATTGAAATTGCTCAGGGAGCATCAGCTATATGCGAAACTGAGCAAGTGTGACTTCTATAGAGATAGAATTCAGTATTTGGGTCACGTTATCTCAGAGGAAGGTATATCTGTGGACCCTGAAAAGATTGAAGCCATTATGAATTGGCCTACTCCAAGAAATGTGATAGATGTAAGATATTTTATGGGACTTGCAGGATACTACCGGAGATTCATTGAGGGATTCTCCAAAGTTGCACATGCCATCACTTCTTTGCAAAAGAAGGGGATGACGTTCGAATGGACATCAAGGTTTGAAGAAAGCTTCCAGCAGTTGAAGAATATTCTCACCAGTGCACCCGTATTGAAGGTTGCAGATCCAGAGAAAGATTTTGTGGTGTGTACCGATGCATGCAGACAAGGGCTTGGAGGAGTCCTTATGTAGGAAAACCACGTGATATGTTATGAGTTAAGAAAGATGAAGGAACATGAGAAGAACTATGCCACTCATGATCTAGAGCTTGCAACCATAGTACATGCTCTCAAGATGTGGAGACATTACTTGATGGGCAGAAGATTTGAGCTCAGAACAGATCACTGTGGATTGAAGTATTTGTTTGATCAGCCTACTCTGAATGCTAGGCAAGCAAGATGGCTGGAATTTTTATGTGAGTTTGACTTTGAAATCAAGCACATAAAAGGGAAAGAAAACAAGGTAGCTGATGCACTCAACAGGAAGGTGCAAGAAATGCATGTGGCATCTCTTAGTAGTTTCCAATCTGATTTGAGGTAGCAGATTGTTAGTCATTTTGCTGGAGATGAATTGTATGAGCAAGTAAAAGACAAATTGCAGCAGCAAAGTCTTGAGAAGAGGTATGAGGGATATAAATTGGAAGAAGATGGACTTCTCACTTATAAAGGTAGAATTTATATTCCAGATGTAGCATATTTGAGGAGAGTTGTTATGGATGAAATCCATCAAGCTCCGTATTCTGGTCACCCAGGATATTAGAAGATAATTTCTACAGCCAGGAAGTAGTACTTTTAGCCAGGAATGAAAAGGGATATGGCTGAGTACATTTCGATGTGCATGAAATGTCAATAGGTAAAGGTTGAGCATCAACATCCAGCAGGCTTGTTGCAGCCTTTGCCAGTTCCAGAATGGAAATGGGAAGTTATTTCCATGGATTTTATTACAGGATTTCCGATGACCTGGAGACAACATGATTCCATCATGGTTGTGGTGGACAAGTTGACAAAGGCAGCGTATTTTATACCGGTTAAGTCTACGCATAAGACTGATGATATTGCAAAGATCTTCATGAAGGAGATTTTCAAATTGCATGGATTGCCTAAGGCAATAGTCTCTAACAGAGATGTCAAGTTCACTTCCAACTTTTGGAAGGGGTTGTTTGCAGATTTGGGTACAAAGCTAAACTTCAGCACTGCATACCATCCTCAGACAGATGGGAAAGCAGAGAGAGTTAATCAGTTGCTTGAAGATATGCTTTGCATGTACGTGATGGACAAACCAACCAAGTGGGAAGATTACTTGCACTTGGTAGAGTTTGCTTATAACAATGGACAGCAGGCATCCTTGGGGATGAGTTCGTATGAAGCTTTGTATGGAAGAAGGTGTAGGACACCTGTGACTTGGGATAACCTAGTGAACAGAATTGTGCTTGGACCAGAATTGCTCAGGGAAATGGAGCAAGAGCTTGTAAAGATCAGGCAGAATCTGAAAGCAGCATAGGACAGATAGAATATCTATGCAGATAAGCATAGGGTGAACAAGGAGTTCAGTGTTGGGGATCATGTTTACCTCAAAGTGAGGCCAAGGAAGAGTTCCTTGAAGCTTGGAAGTTGTGCCAAGCTGTCACCAAGATATTGTGGGTCGTTTGAAGTTCTTGAAAGAATAGGACCAGTTGCATATAGACTTGGGATGTGATTCAAGGTGGAACTCGAGGGAGAGTTCCGAACCGAGCCAATGCGCATCCTCAATAGGAAGGTCACAATGCTCCGGAATCGGGCCATAGGTCAGGTAAAGGTGCAATGGGAGCACTACGGACCTGAAGAGGCAACATGGGAGCTGGAGGATGCCATGCGATTGGCACATCCATTTTTTTTAAATTCTACAGAACACTGAGGCAATACCAGTGTAGCATTTTGTTCAATTTTGTAAAGCACTGAGGATAGTACTATTGAAGGGGGAGGGGAATGTAACACCCTGGTTTTGACCCCGTTGCATTAAACGTACATGATGTATATGTTGTAATGAATCATGGTGTGGAGCTAAAGGAAAAAGCCCCGCCATCGATTTAATTGTGTTATGTTTCGGTGAATGGAATTGTTGTCGATGGTCTATCATGGTATACAACATATATTAAGTTTTGTCATCATGTAAATATGCATCTTTAATTAAAATGAACCCCAACCAGCTATGTTCATGGAAACTAAATTGAGAAGGGGAATGATTCTCACAAGGATAAGGGGGGGGGGGGAATTATTCAACCTTGAACCAATGGGGAAAAAGCCATGTGTCACCTTCCCTTGTCTTATCCAACTACCACCATTAAAAAAAACTACTGCTGTTAGTTGGGGCAGTTATAGCTGGGAGTGGAGTGTGGAAGGACTGTCAGTTCTTTCCCACATGCTCACTCCACCAGCAGGTTGACCTCATGTTGGAAAGCAAAAAAAAAACCACCGCCATCACTCCAACAGACTCCCCATTCTCTCCACTGCGCCATCCTCTCCATTGTCGGTTCATCCTCACGTAGGGATGGTAGTTTGATGATTTTCCACGCATGAGCTTCTTTTTTGGGTGTGGTCTCACGCAGCTAGGAATGGGGAGCCGTTTCAGTGTCACTCATGTTTCCATAGAGTGATATCTAGCATGTTTTCCATCTGAATTCCAGAGGTCTGATGTAACTTTCCCTCACGCATAGGTTGGGAGTCTGTATTTTTCTTCCCCGGTGTGGCCTGTGTAAGTTTTTCCTCGGTGCTTCGTTGTCCAGGATGGACTGTTGTTTCTCCACGTTGTGAACTATGTTTTCTGATATGTTGGAGGCTACTGTAGGTTGTTTTGGGAGTCATTTTGGCCACGATAGGGTCAAGAACGACTCAGGAATTGTTTTCCTTGCCCAAGCTGTGAATCGCTTATGTGACTATGTGTATGCAGTGGTTGGTATTCGGACTGCGTTGGGAGCAGGGATGGGGGCTTGGTTTGCTTGATAAACCTGGTGTGTTTGGAAACCACACAAATAGAGCTAGAGGGATGGATTTCTTCTCCACAACCCCTGAATAGCATTGGAAGGGAAGTCAGGGCCTGAGGGACTGCGTAGCAGAGAAGGGACTGATTCCTTGTGTTGAGTGTGTGTGGGTGTATTAGAAGTCAGACTAGTTCTGGTGTAGGTGTTCCTAGCTCTGTAATGGGCTCACCAGCTTAGCATTTAGCCTTTCCCAGCTCCTTGATGGCTTGATAAACCAACTGTGTTGGCTTGGATGTGTTTTGTGTATCCTTGGCTATGTTTAAGCCTACTTGTTCCTTATTCCTTGGGGAATCATGCCCAGCTCAGGGGTGGCAGCATTGCTGAGATATTTAGGAGCATGATAGCCTATGGTTGGGTGGAACGTTGTAGCAACGTAGCTGGTTGAGGAACGAGTTCTTCATAAGATAAGTAATCTTGTCTATTTTACTCCTGCAATCATTTTACTGTTCATGAATATGGTGAACATGTTGAATGCTTGTATGAATGTATGTTGCTTCTGATGTGTATGATAAATAATTGTATCTTTGTATGTTCTACTTCAATGCATTTTGTTTCAACATTTTGTTAATGCACATGTTCATGGGGCTAGTTTCCCGGATGGTTAAGGCCATGGTAGCGTCCTCTTCGCCGGTCGAAGGGTCAGGGACGTGACATCAACAGTGCGATGATGTAGCTAGAGTCGAGCACATGAGAAACAACCATCCCAAGAGGCACTGAGGACTCCTCTCAAGTGGTCCAAGGAACTTATCAATGAGGTTTATGAAACTAGGATACAGGGACCTTTGGGTCTATCCTCTGGAATACATGTGTTGTCGTCGACAGAGGGAGACTTGCAACTAACCAAGGCAATTGTGTTTCCTTGACTAGAAGCACGAGGGAGATGAACAAAAGATGTGAGACAATCTGAGGACTGTCCCACTGAATGGGGGGGGGGAGAGGAATAGGGGAAGGGGGATTGTAGTGGACTCAAAATTCTTTTGTTCAGTGTATGATGGCAGGGTGGACCAGGAAGCAAATGAAACTGAATCAATGGAAAGGGATCATAGCTGTAATACCGGGGATGTAACTACATATGGGGAATAGTTGGTGGAGGTAGACACTTTTGGTATTGATGGGATCCAAGGAAGAAACGTCGTAGAATACTCTGAACAAAGGTGACCCAAAGTGGGAATGCTGCCGAAGTGTTATATGTGGGGTGGTGTCTAAATACACCATTGTGGTACGATCTCGTGGATTTTTGGTGAGCCCAAGAAAGTAAATGCTCGATGGTGCTTTCATTTTTAGAGAGTCTGAAAGCATGAGGAAGACTCCAATGGGGGATATTTTTCATTGATAGTCTCCTGTGGCTGAAAAAGGTTAAAAGTGTCCATAGGAGAGCTTGCTCATCCTTTAGGGGATGAGAGACTTCTTTATCGTTGGTAGTCAAATCAGGCCGGAAAAGGTTAAACATGTACTGATTGGACAGTCATTCAGATACTTTTACGAGCATGAACAAGACCAAGTTTGCTCGACAATATTTTCTTGATGAGAAGGCTGGAAAAGAGCTTAACAACAACCCATGGTGAGATTTTTCATAAATTTCAGGCCCCTCTGCCCGAGAAAGCATAAAAGGATGCAGAGGGGAACGGTCTTGGCTTGGAAGTGCCAAGGTGGTCCTTTTCATATGGTAGTCTACATAGTCCACAAAAGGAGATAAAATAGATGGTGTAGACACCCTTTCCTATACTTTAACATGCGGGAAAGGAAGCAACGGCGCTCGACAACCTTTTCATTCTTTTAGGAGTCAGAAAAGAGCTTAACGAAAACTCTAGTTTGGTCAACTGATCGAGGGGGAACTGAAGGTGCCCCTTTTCTTGGGACTATGGACAGTGGTCCAAAGGTAAACCGTGCAGTATGGATGGAGCAAGTGGCTCTTGATCATACCAATACATGCATGGGATAGATCACAGAAGAGGTAAGTGAATCGGTGCGATAGAGGCACGAAAATCGAGGTGGCTTTTGGACAGAGGTTAGGAGATCCTTGTGTGAGTTGTAATGGATGGAATGGACTATGTATGATGTGATTGCAAGTCCAAATGTATCAAAGAAATTATCCTCCCTCCGGGAAGTGGTCCAGGGACCCACGTAAGTTGCGGTGGTGATGTGATGTAAGTACAAGTCTGGAGACACTTATATCACAATGTGGTTTGTAAATCGAGGTAACTCTCGGGAAGTGGCCCTAAAAATTACTTATTAAACATGAGACTATGGTCTCAGTAAAAGATATAGGATAGAATTCTGAAACTAGTGGAGTGAACGGCATCCCAAACGGACTCTGTATGGCCCAGTTACGTGGAAAAGAAGAAAATAGGTCAAATGGGGCCTATAAATGGGTGGGGACCACTTTGTGAAGTGTCATTGTCACTGTTCATTGCTGAGTTGGAGAGGAGGACCCCAAACTACTTTTGCTGATTTTTTTTATTTCGACCGGCGGTTTCGAGATCCATGACTTCCAGGTAAGATTTATTGCAAAATCCATCTTTTTCAGTGGTTTAGTTTTTGGATTTGCTCACCCGGGGACCATCTGTGAGCCTGCTAGGGCTTCCACGAGCCAAGTCACTCTTTTTGAGGGTAAAGGAGCGACTGGGTTGCTCATTCTCCTTGAATAGGTGCGACTAGGTCTCTCCTGTTGGGTAGAAAGGAGCGATATGAGGTCGCTTCTGTTTGGCTGAAAAGTGAGACTTAGTCACTTCTGTAAGGCTGTTTTGAGTGACCTGGTCACTCTTTTTGGATTGACAGGTGCGACTTGGCTCCTGGGTGGATTTTTTACTAAAATCTATGGCTGACAGTTGCCTTATGCTTGTGTAGGATGCCTGAGACTAAGTGGTGTGAGAGAAACTGCAAAGTACACTGGGAGGAGGCGTTACGGGGTTGGAATGTGCATGGTGCACTGGCCCGTTGTGGACTACTGAATTTCATGTGGATTCCCCTGATGAAGAGATTACGTCTATTTTTGAAGACTCTGTGAGCTTCTAGGATATTGGGGAGGATAATTTCATAATCTAGGGGCAGCGTGTTGATATTACATTGTTGGATGTGTATTTTTTGACTGGGCTCCCGATGTTGGGAGTCTTTGGTGACTTGGTGCCAGTACTATATCGTGGGGAGAAGTTAGAGGACTTGTGTGATAGGAACTGTTACGCTACTGTGTATGTTCATGGTTCACACATCTTGACGTGTGAGATTGAGGACTTTTCGACACAGGATGTTGCGACCATGGTGATGCGTGTCTTGGGTTCCATGGGGAACCACAAGATATTAAGAGGGCAGGTGCATATGGTAGATCGTGCCATGAGGGGCACTTACTATGGATGGGCCCAGATGTACCTACTTGTGGTTCAGTGTCAGCTGAACCATGCGAGAGCATCTGGTGGAGAATTTGTTTTGGCTCCTTCTTATGTGCTTTCTTTTTTGAGAAAGTACCTACTTTGGGTCTGCATCAGGCAGTGTGAGATAGTGGTCCACGGGAGCCATGGATGTGTAGATGGTACTAGATGATGGTGCAAGAGGGAGGCGGCAGAGCGGGTTGATTCTTCACAGAGGAGTTGCTAGAGCAGTGGAAGTAGCTCCCAGTGGTGATTGAGGAGTACCCTTATGCGGGTATGGACTATAATGGGGACCCTGATATGCCCCGACCTCTAGGCCAGGCCTGGGGACCAACTGGTATGTATATGTGATGCTTTTGTGTTCATCTTCATACATAGAGTAGTTTAGTTGGTTGATAGTTATATGGTTATATGCATAGACTGATGGTGTCTTTGTTTACATGTGCAAATATTGGTCCTCGTCCGCCACCTGGTTATCAAAGGAGGGTGGTATTGATTGCAAAGGCGGTGGTCCCTGTGGGGAACCCTCATAGGAGGCGGTGGGAGGTGGAAACTATTATGCCACATTTAGAGAAGCTTGCTGAGTGGATTTTTGACGTAGGATGGTAGTGCTTGGACAATGAGTTGATTGCCGCCATTCATAGTGTGCCTCTAGAGTGGACCTCTCTGATGAGGAGGATAGCGGTGGCTTGTGATTATGTTCGTCGGGCGACGTGAGGGGATCTTCCTGTGGAGGACAATGATTCCTCTGAGGAGGATGATGACAGCGAGCCAGATGATGAGGATGAGTCTGGGTTGGACTAGCAGCCAGTGGGACTTCCCCTAGTGCGTTGGTGCACTTAGGATTTTTTGTATCGCGATGTATATTCAGCTGAGAAAGCATATGTAGCTTCTCATTTTGTACTGGACATATTTTGGACATGCGATATATATATATATATATATATATATATATATATATATATATATATATATATATATATATATATTTTATGCATGTGGATGCGGTTTTTATGGTTTTATATGTGAGTCTTTTTTGACGATGTGAGTGAAATGCCTAGATGATGTATTTTTACATGTGTCTGCATATTTATGTGTGATGAAGCATGATGTTGTTTTTTGTATGTTTCCTATGTGCGATGATGAATATCCCAGTTTAGAATGCCGTTAGCCATTTGATCCACTACACTATTGAGGTTTCTCGAAACATGTGTGAATGTGATGGATTCAAATGTTCTAACCATCTGTTTAGTGTGCAGGTTTTCTAAAGAGGCAAGGATCACATACTCGGTAATAGTTGTTCAACTGAGAGACAAGCAGCTGGGATTCTAAGAAGACATCGAGATGGCAGATGCCCATCTGGAGGGAAGCGACCAAGAGGCCATTGACAACATCATATTCAGCCTGGTTGTTGGTCGCAATGCCCATGCATATTCCGTCGATATGAATCAACTCATGCGACGGGGAGTAGATGACCCATGCAGCCGATGCAAGGTTTGGAGACCATCTACTTGCTCTGTCAGCAAATCCAATGTATCAACACGAGGTAGGATCCATCTGGAGCAATGAAGGAAACAATAAATAAGACTCACTTTTAAAAAATGTGTAAAACAAAAAAGGACAAGACTATGTTACAAGTTATACTGCACATCACTTAAAGAGGTGATGTCAGTGGAAAAGTGGTTTGGACTTTGAGAGGGTCAGCGGTCATTCCTTTGTGAGACACGATGAACCCTAGGAGATGGCTCATTGGGACATAGAAAACACACTTGAAAGGGTTCAAGCGGATTTTGTATTTGCGACATCGCAGGAAGGCTTGACGCAAGTCATCCATGTGTTGTGTTTGCTTTTGTGATCGAGCAATGAGATTATCAAGATAGACCAACATGATGTAGATGAGGTCGTGGAAATAATATGTCATGGCACACTAGAAGGTGGATCCAGTGTTATTTAGAAAAAATGGCATTACTCGATATGTGAATGTTCCCCACGGGGATGTGAATGCAGTCTTGTAACGATCTTCTTTCTGGATCTGAATTTGGTTGTATCTGAAAAATCCATCCATGAAGGAAAAGACCTCATGTACGATGCAAGCATCAATGATCTGATCGATGAAGGGTGTTGGGAAGTTGTATTTGGGACATGCCCAATTCAGGTCGTGGAAGTCTGTGCAAACGCAAATGGTACCCTATTTTTTATTCACAGGGACAGGATTTGAAACCCATGTGGTGTAAGAAATGGGGTAAATGAAGCTGGCTATGCGCAAATTCTCAATTTCATCTTTGACCGCGACAACCTTGTTTTGGAGACATTTACCACCATACACACTCATTTTGGTCAATTTGGCCTAGTTAAACCACTATCCTAAGTTTTATTTACTTAATTGACATAGGAGCACTGTATGACATCAACATGAGCACACCCATGCCTACCTTCAGTCAAGGAGGCCAACTAAGTCTTCTCCTTCATTCGGGGAGGCTAACTGGAGCACTCCAGGGGTGATCTAAGTGTCATAAATGCACTTAATTGTTAACTGATGGTTACAATCAGTTAAACAGAGTAGTGAAGGCACCTCCTTTCATTAAATTGATTATTTAATGATTATTTAATGAACTAGAGTCAACAGGGGCACCTCCAACCACTTCTGATGGTCAGTTACACTTCAGTTAACCTCATTGGGGTTCATTGGAGTCATTGATTTGCTACCACTTGTTGGTTAGCTAGCAGTGACATGTGTCTAAGCTACTTTCAGTTAGACTCGGTCATTTATTGCACTTCGACTTCAGTTAGGACTCAGTTGAGTCAATTAGGGTTTTGATTAGTAGTTAACTTGAGTGTTTACTGTGGCATACACTCATTCAATTCGAATGACCTCCTTGGGAATTTGAATTATCTTGGAATTCATTCATCTAGCATGATCATTGTATTGTATCATCATTCTTTCATTTGATTATACAGAGCTGCTACTTCCATTGCAGCACCATTTTGCCAATTTTATGCATATTTGTTTGTATTCTTTGTGAGACTGTGTTTTCAGTTCCTAGACCGCTCTGACAAATTAATATGGTATCAGAGATCATGGGGGGATGAATCTCAGATCTTTCAAAAACAAGGTTTTTGACAGATTTTGCATGAAAAATTGAGCAAAAGCTCAAAATTCTAGCACTGCACTAGAAGCCAAGGCTTACCACTTAATACCCCAAGTAAGGAAATTGTTGGTCAAGCTTTCTTGATCAACTATGCTAGGTGTGATGAAAGCCTAAAATGTGCAGACTGTCCGACCTTACGGTGCCCCTTTTGTTGTGATTTTCAGGTTTTTAACAGGTGAAAGCATTCACTCCAACAGTTTCAGATGGCTTCTTCTGTAGAACTCTTGACTCTGTTCAATTTCCACTCATGGAAAGGAGACACGGAGATCCAGCTACATGCCAGAGGACTCTATAGGGTCACTATGGAAACTGAAGAAGAGCCCACTTTTCTGATAAACAAAGCTAGATTCTTGAACAAGAAAGATGAAGCATTTGGATTCTTGTGCCTCTCTGTTTCCTAGGATCTTATTTTCCATCTCTCGAGATTGAAAACTCCAAAGGAAATCTGGGACAAATTGGAAACCATGTATGGAAAGTAGGATGATTTGAGAGTATACCAGCTTGAGAATGAGTTGATGTCTCTCCAGCCTTCCAATTTCAAGACCTTGAATGAATTTTTCACAAAGTTCAAGCACATTGTCTTACTGTTGAAGCAATGTAAAGTGGATAAGGGGGATGATCAGCTCATCCTTGCCATACTCTCCAAACTTGGAGCTGATTATTCAGTTTTTGTCTCTACATTCTGTGCGGGGAAGCTCACAACCCCTGGATGGAATATGCCTTCACTCAATTCCTTCATTAAGTCCCTAACAAGTGAACATGATAAGCTTGTCCAAATGGGGATCATCAGATCCTCCCATGATCAAGCCCTCCATGTCTCGGGGCCCAAATATTTGAAGGGTAAAGGAAAGAAGCATAAGAACCCAAAAACCAAATTCGAATCTCCTAAGCCTAAAGTTGAAAACTAGCAACATGAAGAGTCTTCCAGCTCAAAGAAGAACAAAGGAAAAGAGCATCATGGAAAGGAAAAAGTCAAGTGTTCATACTGCGGGAAGGGCTTCCACCCTGAACATGCCTGCATGAAGAAGAAACTTGATGAAGCTACCTCTCCTCTTGAGAGAAATCACATCAATATTCTGGAAAGCTTTCAGAGGAGAGATCAACAAGATCGGGAACCATAGCATGAAAGAGGTCATGCCCTCATGGAAAGCACTTCGAAGTCCAAAGCACTCTTGATAGATTCTAGATATTCAAACCACATGATGGCTGAAAGAGACTCCTTCTCATCTTTTGAGACCGGCAAATCAATTCCCATCCACAAGGGAAACGACTCCACCATTATTTCCGAAGGACAAGGTACTGTTGATCTTGAGAATGGCTATTTTTCAAATTTTTTGTATGTACCATCTCTGGCATCAAACCTCCTTAATGTTTATCAAATGACACATACGGGAGTTCCCAAGAGAGTATCCTTTGACCTGAATGATGTAGAGATCACAAAACTTGCATCCGGGAAACTTGTTGCAAAAGGCCTTGCAAACCATCATGCAAAAGCCTATGAGTTTTCCCATTTTGTGGCGGATGCAAAGCCCACCGCATTGATAACTCATGGAAATGAAGTTAGTATACTATGGAATGAGAGGTTCAGCCATCTGAACTTCAAATAATTGCAGCAATTAAAGAAAAATTCTATGGTTGAAGGCCTCCTGGTCATCAAGGCAATCACTGGAATTTGCAAGGGTTGTGTTCTTGGAAAGCACCCTTAGCATAAGTTCGATCGGGGGAAGGCAAGCCGAGCATCATGCATATTGGGACTGATACATTATGATATCAGAAATCCCATGCCTATCACATCCATGAATGGATCAAGGTATCTTCTTACCTTCATTGATGATTTTTCCAGGTACACATGGGTCTTCTTTATCAAAAAGAAGTCTGAAGTTTGTGAAAAATTCATTGAACTGAAGGCCTTGATTGAAAATGCATCTGGAAAAAAGATCAATATATTGAGATATGATAATGGGAGGGAGTATGTCAGTAATGAGGTTATGCACATATGTTCCCAAAGTGGTATTCATTTCTAGCATTCAGTTCCCTACACTCCCCAGCAGAACCGTTGTAGTGGAAAGGAAGAATCGGTCTCTCAAGGAGATGACCACCTGTATGTTGGAATCACAGAAGTTGGCTGAAAATTTGTGGGATGAAGCCATACATTCTATAGAATATATTCAAAATAGAGTGCCACACTCATCTATGAAAGGGAATACCCCTTTCGAAGCATACTTCAGACACAAGCCAGATGTATCAAATCTGCGGGTGTTTGGGTCCACTGCATGGGCCCGAATTCCATTTGATAAAAGGAGGGATTTGCAACTGCAAAGCATAGAATGTCTGTTTATTGGGTATCCTGATGAATCAAAAGGTTTCAAGATGTTGGATATCAAAACAAAATATATCATCATCGAAAGGAGTGTCAAGTTCGATGAGCCTCTTCAGGAGGTGGAACTAGTGAAGGAGAAACCTACTGAATTTCCTTCCTATTCTACTGAATATTTGGATGATGAAATTGGGGGTGATGAGCCTGATTTAGATCCTCTGATTTCTGATATTAGTGTACAGCAAACATCAGATTCTAAAGTACAAAATCATCTCCCAACATGGGCCTGACAGACACTCTCCTCCGCAGGAGATAACATTGGAAATCCGGATGATCCAAGGAGAACCCGGTGTGATTTCCAAAGAGCAGGTATTGCACTCTCTTGTCCTGATTATTTTCTATCTAAATCTTGTTATTTGATGATAAGTTCAGACCCAAATTCCTACTACCATGCTCAGAAGGATATGAGATGTCAAGTTGCCATGGATGAAGAGATGAATTCTCTTCAAAAAAACACTACTTGGGAGCTAGTTTCTCTTCCTCCGGGAAGGAAATTGGTTCAATGCAAGTAGGTGTTTTAGAATAAGGTTGTTGTAGATGGAAGAAACTATAAATATAAGGCAATGCTGGTGGAAAAATATTTCTCCCAGGTCCAAGGTGTATACTACCATGAGACTTTTGCACCGGTTGCAAAAATGGACTTCATCCGCCTAGTTTTGGCAATTTCAGCATCTAAGCACTGGGAAGTGCATCATATGGATGTTAAGTCAGCCTTTCTGCATGGATATATTCATGAGGAGATATACATGAAGCAGAATAAGGGCTACATTTCTGATCCATATTTTGTTTGAAAGCTAAAGAAGTCACTATACGGGTTAAAACAGGCCCCAAGAAACTGGTATTCCAAGATGGATGCCTTCCTTCTCTCACAAAATTTCCAAAGGTGTAGATCAGATGCAAATGTGTATATACAGAAGTATGATGGTCATTTGATTATTTTTTTATATGTTGATCACTTACTGATCATAGGTAGCATAGTTACTTCTATTTCAGTCATCAAAACTGCTCTCCACAATGCATTTGAAATAAGTGATTTGGGGCTCTTAAAACATTTTTTGGGGCTCGAAATTGAGCAAATTCTAATGGGATAATGGTCACTCAGTCCAAATACATATTAGAATTGTTATTCAAGCTTAACATGGTTGAATGTAGAGCTGCTCGATTCCCTTTCCTTTCAAGGATCATCCTTGAAGAAGGAAAAAGCACACCTTCCATGAACTGCACTATTTATCGACAGCTAATTGGTAGCTTGTTGTACTTGACTCATTCTCGGCCTGATATATATTATGCTTTGAATGATGTATCAAGATACATGCAGCAGCCCCATGATCTTCATTGGAAGGCAGCCAAGAGGAGCCTCCAGTACATTCAAGGAACCAGGACCTACGGCATTCACTATGCTATAGACTTCGAGCTAGAGTTGGTTGGATACACAGATTCCGATTCGGCGAGTGATTCTATTGATCGAAAGTCAACTTCCGGATATTTCTTCATGTTTGGTGGTGGCCCCATTTGCTGGTCTATAAAAAATCAAGCCGCAATAGCATTGTCTTCAGCAGAGGCCGAGTATTGAGGAGTGGTGAATGCTTGCATCCAAGCTGTTTGGTTGCAAGGAATTCTTTCAGAGTTTAATCTTGGTAGTACTTTGTCCACTGTCCTCTTTTGTGACAATCAAAGTGCTATTAAGAGATACACAGATCTAGTTACCAGGTAGAGGACTGAGCATGTAGAGATACACATGCACTATATCAGGGAGCCAGTGCATGACAAGACCATCATTCTGCAATACTGCCTGACTGATGAGCAGATTGCAGACATATTCACCAAGAGCTTTTCAGAAAAGAAGTTCACTTACCTTTGTTCATTGTTGGGGGTGAGTTCATCAGGGTGATCCAACTACTTTCAGTCTTCAGCTTAAGGGGGGGTTCACTGGGTTTTCCCTCTTTTCCTCACTTAGTTTGTTTTGAGCATTGTTTGAGTTTCAGTATTGTACAGGGTGACCTATGGCCTTTGTTGCTGGGGCCCTAACATTCTTATGCACTTTATGTTTTCTACTTCTCCTGAGTATAACTTAAGGGGGGGTGTTGGAGACATTTACCACCATACACACCCATTTTGGTCAATTTGGCCTAGTTAAACCACTATCCTAAGTTTTATCTACTTAATTTACATCAGAGGAGCACTGTATGACATCAGCATGAGCACACCCACACCTACCTTCAGTCAAGGAGGCCAACTGAGCCTTCTCCTTCATTCGGGGAGGCTAACTGGAGCACTCCAGGGGTGATCTGAGTGTCATAAATGCACTTAATTGTTAACTGATGGTTACAATCAGTTAAATAGAGCAGTGAAGGTGCCTCCTTTCATTAAATTGATTATTTAATGAACTGGAGTCAACAGTGGCACCTCCAAGCACTTTTGATGGCCAGTTACACTTCAGTTAACCTCATCAAGGTTCATTGGAGTCATTGATGCGCTACCACTTGTTGGTTAGCTTGTAGTGACATATGTTTGAGCTACTTTCAGTTAGACTCAGTCATTTATTGCACTTCAAATTCAGTTAGGACTCAGTTGAGTCAATTAGGGTTTTGATCAGTGGTTGACTTGAGTGTTTACAGTGGCTTACATTCAGTTAAGCTAGACTCACTCATTCAATTTGAATGGCCTCCTTGGGAATTTGAATTGTCTTGGAATTCATGCATCTGGAATGATCATTGTATTGTATCATCATTCTTTCATTTGATTAGTAACAGAGCTGCTACTTCCATTGCAACACCATTTTGCCAATTTTATGCATATTTGTCTGTATTCTTTGTGAGATTGTGTTTTCAGTTCCTATACCACTGTGAAAAATTAATACTTTGGAGGGATGGATTGGCCGTTGCTTTTGGCGCATAAGGACCACATCATTCCATGTATTGATGTGGTGTTCCACAATGGATGGATCTAACCCAGGCATTTCGGTGTAGGACTAGGTGAAGATGTCATTGAATTCTTGGAAGAGCACTTTGTAGGAAGCGACTTCTTCTGAGGAGCAGGATGCCCCCAACATGATTTCCTCAACAATATCAGGATTTGTTGGATGTTGATTTTAATGGTTGGTGATATGTTGGCCATGTTCCCTTCTTTGAAGGCATCTGGTGCCGGAATGGGATTTTTGAACCAGTCGACTTTCCCATGAATGAAATCCTTTGTTTCAACGGAAAATTGGTCAGACTGCGGTACTAGTTCCTCGGGGAGGAAGAACAAGATGTGGTGCATGTCGTCCCAAGGGTATTCTGGAGCAGTTAAGGCTTCAAGTATCTCCTCATCATTTTGAAAGCAATGGTGAGACAGATTTGATGGACTGTTGATGATCGTGGAGATAAGAGGGTCTGTGGAATTGGACATCATGTAAATGGACATGGTGTCTGAAGAAGGAGGTGGGGGTGGATTTCTTTGATCAAAGTGATCTTATATTCAAGGGAATGTTGTCAAAGGTTGGCTAGGGCCGTTCGAAACTCAGACAAGTCCTGGCAGTTGTGAGAATAATGTCCATACAATCCGCAAAGGGCACAAGCATGGTTCATTCTCAACGACTTGTTTCTCACTATTGGCCCACTCGGGAGTTCAACCACGGGGATGTTTTCTGTTGTATCCATGGCATACAAATGTGCAGGGATCATGGCAATATCATGGCAATTTTGAGTTGCATGGCATTGTTCATTGCATGTAGCGCAAGGCGAGATCTGTCAGGGTTCAGTTGTTGCTTTCACATTTTTTCCCTTGGCCCTTTTTGGATGGGGCGGTGTGGGTGTGGGTGCAGTGGTTGATTTTTGCGGGTTGGGTGGAGGATGATATTCGACCACAATGGGTTGAATGGGGGTCAACACAACTTGTGGCATCAGAGGTTGGGCCAGTGGATCAAGGTACCACATGGGAATCCCTAATGTGAATTTGGGTAAGTTTAAGGTAGCCATTACTGGCTTACTCATGACACCAGGTAGAGGAAATAGGAAGGGAATTGTGTGGACTGGGGAGGAGCCCAAGTAACTCCCTGATGGTTGCATGTGGGGATGGGGTTGTGGTTGCAGTTGCACATAATGTTGTGGCTGCGGATGATGTTGCAGCTGCGGTTGATGTTTAGGTGCGAAAGTGCTGGATGAGAGCATGCACAAATCTGCAATCTCATTTGGTGTTGGCGGTGGTGACATGAAGGGGAAGGAGGCCGTCATGGTGGTGTTGGCAAACAACCCAGAGCCCACATTCAATAATGGGGAGGCGAGTATGTCATTGACGATGGTGTTGACCGAAGGGATAATGTTGGTTGGTGTTGTTAGCCCTTGCGGATCGTGATAAGTTAATTGGTCAACCGTCATGATTTTCCCGTTGTGAGGGAACATCATGAGACAGAAAACAGTTGATGCTACGGCTCTCATGGCATACATATAACTTCTTCCGAGGAGAAGGTTATAGTCCAACTAAGCATTGAAAACATCTATGTCAATCAATACTGTTTTCCCTGCTAATGTGATGGGAACATGCGGGAGGATACCTTGGGCTTTAGTGGGGTGGCCATCATAAGCCCGTAGAGTAGTAGTGGATGGTTGCAGAATTGGGGACCCAAGTTTCTGCCAGACTAAGGTTGACATGACACATGTGGATTCCCCCTCGTCAATGATGCATCGATGCATGACCAAATTCTGAATGGATACCAGGATTTGGAAGGCAGTGGTTGATGGCATCTGTGGTTCTCTATTATCTTTGTCAAACATGATCAACTTGGAGTCAGAGGGCCGGGGTCTACAGCACTGAGGGTGGCTAATAAGGCTTTTCGCTGTGTTGGGAAAGTTTTAAGTACCTCAAGAGCGGACATGGTCGTAGGTGTTTGGGCCAAGTCATCCACGATGCTATGGCTCATATCAGCTCTAGCCGTGGCATTGTTGGCAACCCGTCGTATGGGGGGGAATAGGGGAAAAGGGGGCAAGTGAAGAGGTTTATTGGTTGTTTTGGATGTGGATGACACTTATGGGTCAGCAGGTTTGGTGTTGGCTCTGTATTGATTTTTCCTGGTCTGTAAATTGACCTCTTCGGTTATCAAGGCTAGCAGGTCATGAACACCTGTTTCTGCTATCAGAGGTGCAGCTGGGGTGGTGGGATTGGGTTGGGGAGAAGATGTAGTTGCTACCAGTCCTTGGACTGGCAATGGGTTTTGGAGCACCATAGGAGGAGGTCCTGGTGGTGTCAGGTTGGGTTGAGTTAGGGCTGCCGTATTGGTAGCATGCTGGAGTTCATTGTGAATGGTCTGCTTAGTGCGACCCATGAAGGGGCATTCATGTGTATAGTTCCTGTAGACCTCACATAGTTTGCACGATTGAATTGTGCGTAATGGAGCGTTGCGTCTAGGTGGGTTTTGTTGCTGGGGATTTTGAGCTGGTCAGTTCACCCCAGCGTTGTTGGGAGGATTTGGTTTTTGACCACCTCCTTATGGTTGATTGTTGCCTTGATTCCTGGATTGGTTGTTTCTGGCTTGCCCTTGTTGGTTATTGGGGGCTAGTTGGTTGGGACAGTTTTGCTGTGCAAACACTTGTCCTAAAGGAGCTGGTGGAGCTGGGGTGGGGGCTTGAGTGGCTTGCACTGGTGGTGCATAGTAGAATTGGGGGGCTGGGGTGCTACAAATGTGGGCATCTGTCCCACATATTGTTGTGCCAGCCAAGTAGGTGCATGGGTCTACTTCTGTGGCACAGGTTGTGCATAGGAGGTTGTAGCTCCGAACTGAGACATTATTCTTGCATAGTCAAGAGCTTGGTTTGGGTAGGAAACACTAGGGGTGTTGGTTGGTTGTGGTGGCATCGTAGGTGGTGTCGGTTGATGTTGTGATTGATGGGAGACAGATCCTATGATGCCATCTGCAGCATGGGATGCCCCCGACGCATCTTGATAGGAGGTGCCTGCACGGGGGGCGTCTGGAATGATGGTGTAAAGGTATCCAGACTATGCGTAAATGAGGTCAAATTGTTAGGCCTTCAAGATGGCCTCTTCCTCTATTTGGGGACGTTTGTAGGCGACGTCCTTGGCTATGGGTGGCAGCAATGTTTTTAAGAACCAGTCAAGGAATATCCTATCATCAAGCTTGATCTTTCACAAGCTGCGATGTCACCGCCACTCATGGATGTGGTCGGTGATGTGGGTCGCAGTATTTTGGTGGCAATATAGCAAGATTTCCACCCCTTCATCATATTTGACAGGGATTTGGAAATACTATAGGAACATAAAGTCCAAGGAGTTGAATTCTGGGTACTTGGCTTGTGGTAGCTCAATGTACCACTTGGCTGCGGTGCCTGTGAGGGTGCATTGGAAAAGTCTGAGTCCGATCGAATCATCTACGATGTTTTTTTATGAGCACCATAGCTTAAACATCATTATATGGTTTTGGGGGCACTCCCCTTCCTTCCCTTCAAACTTAGGGATGTCTAAGGGGAGCTTGGTTGGCATGGGAGGCCAAAAGGCTTAATGATAGATAAGGTCATTAGTTAACCTGGCCAATTCAAGCAAGTTGAGGCATGCCATGAAAGGGAGGTTTGACCCAAGTTTGATGTGGGAAGGACCAGCAATGGTGGTGGGTTTTGCAGGAACATGATGTACCTGCACGACTGGGGGTACTTGTGGCACAGTTGTGGACGGGCCACTGCCCCCAGGTATGGTAAGTGGGACAGTGTGAGCAGAAGGGCCACTATTCCCAAGTATGACAAGTGGGACAGTTTGACTGGTGGGTAAAGGTGGAGGTAACTGAGTTAGGACAGTCTGCATCGAAGTACTAGGACCACCTGCAAGGGTGTTGGTGGTGGTCTAAGGTATGGACATGGGTCCACTACCAATCATCAATTAGTAAAGTGGATCTGGGTTTGCACCAGCCATGGGGCTAGATGGTGCAGTGTGTAAACATGGCTCAAATTGATATGAGTCTGAGTCAGAGGCTGTGTGGCCTTTTGACGGTGTAGAGGGTCATCAAGAATGGTCTAGATGGTGTTGGTTCAAGGACCCAAACTGTGGTGAATCGCCTCTTAGGCATGAAGAAGAGCATGCGGGATAAATTATGTATGGTTGGTAGATCAAATGGTGTAATCTAGTAATGATGTTTTGGACCCCAATTTCAGTGGCTTCCTATTGGCTTTTAGGTGGTCACTCGGCCACCACGACTGCTAGGAGACAACGCTTGGATTTTTCCTCGCGAGAGTGCTAGTCAATTGGTAGGGGTCATTGCCCGTTTCGCTTGGCAATTGCTCTCAATGGCCAACTACTTTGGGGTTCCCGTGGTACTCCTCACAATGAGTTTCATGGTTGAGCCCAAGTACTTCCCATGGTTAAGGTAGTCAAGGACTTATGTCCTCAAAGACTACGAGATTTTTAATTGATGTAAATTGATAGATTTTAATGGTTGGCTCAGCATCATGAACTGAGTTTGGTTAGCTTATTTGGTGTGGTTGTGTGCATGTTTAGTGTATGAAAGATTGTTCATTGTTATATTATTTTATGTTATTGGTTTGGTGACTATAGTTATGGTTTATGAATACTTCGTAGACGTTTCTGGTTTTTTATAGAGATTACAGAACGAGAAACCTGTTATGAAACCATTGAACTTTTGAAACAGAAAATTTGAAACATGCAAATAATGAACCTGAACTATTTTAGAATTGCTAGGTGACTACCTTACACTTGTATTCCTTTTCGACCAGGAAAGAGTGTTGGGATCTCAACACAGTGGGACTAATCCCACCCATAGATCCTCAAGTCATTCTCTGAGTGCAAGGTCGGTCAACAGGGAGGATGTGAATGCCGTGAGGCTCCCTGGGCCTACCACCCCCTGTGACATTCCAAGTCACCTTTTTTTAGTGGTCTAAAGCAATCACAAGTGTGAGTGCTTATTACTATACAAGCTTGACCCTTCATCTTATCCCAGAATACCTCAGAGGGTGTTGACTGGGTAGAGGAGGAAGGGATGGGCATGGGGTTAACTTCCAATGTTTAATTAAAAACTGAAAACTAACTTACAATACTTTAGCTAAGCCTTAAAATAGATTCTTATGTATTAATAACTAATCATATCTATCATCAATTTACAGAAATTGTATGCAGAAAGAGACATGCTACTGCACAGTGGCGGCTGAGCCGCACTGACAGTCTGAATAGCAAAAAAACGAATTCTGAGAGATAGGTCTCCCATTTCGGGGAAAATGTGGCGAGGAGGTCGCTCGATTTTTCCAAAAACAGGCGAGGGGGTCGCATAGAAACCAAAAATAGGCATGATATGGCACCTGGGAGTGAAGTCGCTCCTTTCGAGGCTAAATGTGTGACTTGGTCACACTTTTCAGCCTGATAAGAGCGACCTGGCCCGGAAAGTGAAAAAAATTGAAATCTAAGCTCGGAACGGCCGATAATAACTTGTAACATGGCTAAACAGGCTGGGAACGGCCGATAGTAACTTGTACTATGGTCGAACAGGCTCGGGTCGGCCTTAAGGGGGCTCGACTATAAATGTAAATGCAAAAAATAGAGATCTAAACTAGATTTAAACAGAAATCTAAACTAGGTTAACAAAAATAGGAAATAAACTATAAAAACCCAGGGATCCCATGGGATCAACCTGGTATGGTCGCCAATATGTAGTAGGGATTTCTCCCTAGCTATGAGTAGGAATGGATACCTTCTGTCTATAGGACGGATGGGTAGAGTTCCTATGGATGGAAGAAAAAACTGCAAGGAAAGGTTAGCTTTGAGCCATGGAAACCCTGCAACAAACTATTAGAAAAATAAACCTGCAACAAGTAATCAATGGAGAACCTATAGCACACTATTAGCAATAAACTACCTGCATGTAAAAACAACCTACAAAAGAAAAAACTAACAACAAAAAAGCATGCTATACCTTCTTGTTTCATGAAATGGGCCACCATGCCCTAGCAGGAAGCTACCTCTCAATGAAATGGGGTTTTGGCTTATGGAGCAAGGGAGAAAATGGAGGAGAGGGTTGAATGGCTTGAGAGATGTGGGTCTCAAGGCACTCACTCAGCCAAAGTAACAGTGGGGAGAAAAAGAATATTTTGAGAGTGAACCCCACCCCTTTATTTATAGCTTTTTCTTGGGTTTTAGGGTTTTAAGCCCTTGGTCAGGGCTTTAGCCACTTTTTTGGGATTTAAGCCCCTTTCACCCATTTCCTAGATCCTTTGTGGGTTTTAAGCTCCTTTGAGGGGGTTTAGCTCCTTTTTGGAGGTTTTATCCCCTATGAGAGCTATTTTGGCTCTCTTTAGGGGTTTTTAAGCACTATTTGTGTTTTTTGAGCCTTTGCAAGGGTGTGGGGGTCAAATGAGGGAAATGTCATGGATGTCTTTGTGGTGTAGGTCATGTAGAGATTAATCGGGTAATTTTTTGGGTTAATAATGGGGGTGAGTATATATCCAATGGTTTTGAGGATTATCCAAGTGTTACAGAGAGAAATTCCTATGGCTTGGGGTACCACAACAGATAGCTTAACTCCAAAAATCAATCCTTTCCAATATGCAATAGAAATTAAATATCTAACACTAAAGGATCAGACCTCGTACCTTATTCTGGACGGTTGAAGTAGATCCCCGTTGAGCTTTCCAACTTCAGCTTGAATTGATAAATCACTTCCTCAACAACAAGTAAACAAGACAAGCATACTCAGTGTTAGATCTATTCTAGCATATATAATCAACAATGTATAAGCATTTGAAATCATCCATGGATAAAATATTCATTCAAACATACATTATTGGATAGGAAAAGATATTTCTATTAATATAAAATTAGAGATTACAATGAATACAACCTTTTTCGGCACATCTGCAAATCGGAGAAACTGAATCCCCCACTTGGGCCCCCACCACCTCAATCCTCCATCTCTCGATAGCAAGCTCACAAGCAAAAGGCAAGCTTGGGAAGAATACAAAAGTGCTCCAAGGGACAAAGGGATGCATACTCAAGCACAAGTTCCGGCAACAATGGACTATAGTTTATTTGCTCTCAATTCTCTCATATGCCTTCAATGTACCAAAGAGTTCCTTATATAGCTTTTCAAAGGGGTAATGAAAGGTTGAATCCGAGCGATCTCAAGGCATATGGAAGGCCAGGAGTCAAGTGAGTCAGATCCATGTCAAAGAAAACTCCAAAAGGATTTGGATTATGCACACATCCTGATGTACGCAGTTTTAAGGGTCAAACCCACGTATATACACAATTAGAGGTTTAAAAGTCGCATGTATTAATTTACACATGCTTCTAGGGATGGTCAAGAAAACATCAAAGGACAAAAAATGGTCCAAGAGGTGTAAGGAGTCTACAGAGGGACAGGGGAAGGCCATACAAGTGTGATTCACCTGGAGTGGTAAAATCAACTATAACAGATGCCCCCTAATGTGTGAGGTTAGAGGGGTCATATGATGGCCGAAATACATTATAAGTCCATCCCAAAAGTGGAGTGATGAAGGATCCCAAATGGAAAACCAGCCACCCAATCAACATACTACAATGATACAACTCTGCGCATACTGCAAATACATATAGCAATCCTGGATACATAAGAGTACAATGGCCATGAATAGGCATGATACAATATATCACATAAGTGGTCATTGCCATGTACAATATACATAGATCAGAATCTGCATGATGAAGATATACAAAGGACCATGATCTCCATAATAGCTGAAGATATACAATAGATCAAGATCTCCATAATAGCTGGAAATGTCTGACATATACTGGAATCAAGTCACGAGAGCTGAAATCTCATGAACACTGGCACAATAAAGGAGGTAGCATATAAGAGATGCCACCAATCTGTAAGGTCTTCTATACAAACCGCTATGAGTACATGTCCTACTATGTGAATAGAGGTGTCGAGGTCGAACATAGTAGTCCATTGTCTGATTACCGGTCATTGATGTATACCTTTAACAGACGCGAGATCACCCATCGATAATGAAAATGGGAATCAAGGTACTAGAGTGAAAACTAACAAGTGTGAATAAATGTGTTGAGGTCGAACACTTGATAGGATCCATCGATCAGGGGACATTGATGTATTCCCAAAGACTATCGATGGCAAGAGAGCCTGCCACTGATGATTGCAAGTCTCAAGGCACTAAAAAATGACTCTAGATTCCAATCCCAGAATAAATGATTTGAATTTGATGGGATGAAATCTACTGGAAGGAGGGCATTAAGGCATCCCCCATCATCCAACATGAGGTACTCAGCAAAGCTGTATAATGTGGAAGGACTTGATCATAAGGTGCACGAACCAGTAACTGTACCCGAAATGGCCGACATGAAAATTCAAGATAACTGAGGAGTGGCTAACTCAGGTTTCAACTTCCTTCAAACAAGAGCATAACGGTGAATGGTGACTGAATAAAGGCAACATAGACTTGATATACAAAATTGGGACATCTCTGTGATATAGGAGGCATCGACAGAGGCTCCATGGGGACTAGAAGCTTAACCAGTCGGTGGAGATAAACTCAGATAAATGAGTACAACTCCTAAAGTCAAACTATAAACCCAATCAATGGATGTGATATACAATGCTCTATTTGAAGGCGACACGACTCGACAGCTACCAAAGATAACATCTTTCCTTGTCCGACTTTCTAGTTTTTTTTTTTTTTTTGGAATTTTTCAAATATTTAAAAAGCTTGAAAAAGAATAAAATTTCTTTATAGTTACAAACTAGGAGGAGATGAGTGTCATATAGGCAATAAACTAGTTCCAAGTATTGGAACATACCTATGCCCAATGCAAGGATACATGTGTAGGATAGCGACACTCGGGGGAAATTTCCCTCCCAGTAAAAATAGGGAATCAAGCTGCAAATGATATATAAAATGTCTCTGCATGGCTAGACATGAAACAAGCTCGGGCTATATGGCCGAAACTCAATGTCAGGGGAGCTGGCATAAAGCTCAATAAGGCAAGCAAAGCTCATGATAATGTAATTACAACTTGACATAAGGGAGTCTTGAGGGAAATAGGCCAACAAAAGATCAAGAGGAGTATGAGGCTCTTGCGAAATGTCATGGAAATACTATACAATGGACTCCAACACCCTAAGGGACAAAATGTCAGCATGGGAACCAAACGAAAATAAGGCGCTAACTAGGGTACCCATGTAAGGTCAAGCTCTACCACTCATATTATGCCACTTCTAAAACAACAAGAAGGTTCTATGACATAATAGAGTGGGTTCGTACCTAAGGCTATAATGAAACGGTCATAAGGTCATGCAAAATGCAAATGGTGATGAAACCTAACCTATATGCCAGTTTAGACATGATACCTGAGATCGGCATGAACGGGTCAATCCAACGGCTGAAACGACACTCAAAAAGGTCTCCTACATCATAAATTAGTCCAAAAACGGTCCAAAAGGATTAGAAACAGTCCAAACTATAGGAAAGGGGGTAAAAAATTTCAAAATTTTGAAAATTATCTATAAATAGTAAAAAATTCAAAACATTATAAAACATTTGAAATTTTTACCCATTTGAGCTCAGATTTTCAACAGCGAATTCCAGGAGATCCAGCCGGCGGAATCCACTACCGTTTCTTCCAAGTACTTACCCATGCTCTACTCTTCCATTTTGATGCAATTTTTATCAATTCCATGGTGATTTTGGATTTCTAGGCCAATCCAAAATAGGCGCTGTGGCCCACACAGAAATCAAGGATTTTTCCATGTATAGGGCTGGATATATGCGGAAAATGCCCTCACAGTCACGTACATACGCGACTGTTTGGAAAACAGTCACGTATGTGGCCGTGCATAAGGTTTTTTAAGTGTTCTAATGGGTAAAATTCCAATTTTTTTTGCAGGATGGTCCTAGAATGGAGAGAACGTGAACATGGTGATGTAGAAGACGCAGTAAGGGCCGATCTAATGGCTTAACAAGCGCTACGTGCATGTGGGCTCTACAAATTTTGGTGTCTTGGTGGCTTAAGGGACAAACCAGGACTACTGCAGATACTAGTGGACTACTGGGATCCAGACTCAGAGTCATTCCAGATAGATGGGATGTCCCTCACCATAGAGGTGGAGGACATATACTTCATTACTGGACTTTCCCGATGGGGGGAAGTAGTGAACCTACATTCTTGCGGGGCCGGAGGTGGCCTAAATATAGATGAGTACATTGCGGTGTACTGTTTTCCAGACACGAAGAAGGTGGGGAGTCAGATCCCAACTAACTCCATACAGGTGCTGGGCCTAAAGGCCATCCTACTGACACTGGGTAGGATAGCAGGTTTGGCTTCACTCCACTAGGCCTTGCGGCCTTTGATGTTCTATGCAATGGAGTGCATGAGACCCATGGTATATGATTGGAGCACTACACTACTGGGCAACATGAAACACCAGCTCAGTGAGTGTAAGATGGGCAGAGTGCGAAACTTCGGTTTCAGCAGCATACTGAGCATGTTTTTCTTTGAGCGTGTTCCAGGATTGAGCCCCAGAGTTGACGTTCCTCTACACGAGGTTCGAGATCCGGCCCAACAGTGTTGGGCAAATGCGATGCGTAGACTAGGTGGAGGTAGGGTGTCCAACCCCTATCCAGCTGAGTTCTTTCCATGGTGGTGACGACAGATAGTTTCCATCGATGACTACCCCTATGCGGGGATAGATTTTGGGGGGGGACCCGAACATGGCGCTACCACTAGGATCGACATACGGTGACATAGGTAACGAATCTCGACCCTCTCTTTGAATTTTTGAGTTATTTAATTTTTTGTGTTTTCTGATTATATGGAATCAAAAGACATGTTTTTGGGTGACAATACATAGTGAAATTTACCATATGCATGCAGATGTGGGACCATGGCGGCCTGAAGGCTTCCCTCATCATAGACGGAGGGAAAGAGGAGATGATATCATAGGTGTGGATGTGGAGCGGATGCTCCAAAGCATTCATACCAACTTTGTGAGGCTGACACATAGAGTTCCCATGGCGCAAATCAAGGACTTGCCTGAGGCCATGCAGCACCAGGTGGTGGGTGTACCACAAGCATGGGTGTGATTATTTCGACGGCTAGCTAGAGCCGTAGTGACATTCCATGATCACAACCCCCCTCCTCCACCACAGGCTTAGATACCTGAGAGTGATACATTTTGTATTACCGTGTATTATATTTTGGTGGCTTGAGAGCCCCATTTTTGTATCATGACACTATGCATTACCACATTTTGGATGTTTATAAAAACTTTTATGATGATCGGTTTATTTATTTACATGTGTAAAAATTTGTGTTTGTGATGAATTTATTGTGTGTGAAACAAATGCCAAACTAACACGTAGTTAGCATATGAGTCAACAACTTGATTATTGATTCTTGGAATATGTATGTATGTTATATTGTCAAATTGTCGTTCTAATAATCTCACACGTAAGAATCTTCTTAATAACGTCAGATCTCTAACATGATACAAACCATTAAGTTGTGACACTACTAACTCCAAATCAAGACGTACCTCAAGAGAGAGAATGCCATGTAAAATGACATCCCGTAGAAGCTCAATAACGGCACTATATTCAGCAACATTGTTTGAAGATGGCCGTAAACATACACCTCCTGAAGACAATACTTGACCCATAGGAGTATAAATCACCCAAGCAGTAGAGGCTGAGTGTTGAGTGTGGCGGCTCGCACCATCCGTGAATCTTATATAGGTGGGAGATTCCATTAACATCTGCCAAAAGAAACAGAAACTAATCACAAACCCGATCACTATAAGAAAAAGACCTATCTATGCAAAACTATACAATAACATACAATAACAAGCCTTGGCCGAAAATCATGCATAGTAATTTTTGAGATAGAGCCCATTCCTAGGCTTCGCCGAGGTCGTTCCCTCATAAGCGCCCTTCTCTAATACATGTTTGACGACGTAAGGACCACGCCACATGGGGTTAAACTTTCCTGCCCCCAAGGGTTCTTTTGGTTGATCCCACAACAAGATCAAGTCTCCCTCACTAAACCTCCTTGGACGGATAGACTTATCGTAGTGGACCTTTACGCGACGTTTATTTACTTCTAGAGCCACCAAGGCATCTCGACGCTGCTCAACAAGTTTCTCAAGGTGGACCAAACACTCCTCCAATGGGGACGTGTCTGGTAAGAGTTTTATGGCTAGCTTCAAAGAAGGAATCTCGCATTCAACCGACAATACCGAATCCACTCCATGTACAAGTTGATATGGAGAAAAACCTGTGGCAGTCTTAACAGTGGTTCTATATGCCCACAAAGCAGGATATAACATAATGTGCCAATTATTCTTACTTTGTGCGATGGTTCATTGGAGAATGGATTTGAGTGACTTGTTCACTACTTCTACCTATCCATTCGCTTGAGGGTAGTAAGAGGAGGAATGCTCTTGTTTGTACCCTAACTTTGATGCCAACTCTTCCATCATATGATTCTGAAAGTGCGAGTCATGGTCAGTGACAAGCTCTTTCGAAATCCCGAACCAAGTAATAATCTGGTTTAATACGAAGTGCGCAGCTGTCTCACCGTCGGATTTAACTGTAGGCATAGCCTCAGCCCATTTCATGAAGTAATCAACAACCACTATGATATGATGATTCCCCCCAACTGAAGCTGGGTTGCAATCCATAAAATCTAACCCCCACTTAGTGAAGGGACCGGCGGTGATAATGGGATGTAACAGGGTAGGTTTCAGACGCATATTACGTGCAAACACCTGGCAAGGGTGGCACCTCTTGACCGCATCTACACAATCCTTAAAGATCGACAGCCGAAAATAACCTTCTCTTAAGATTTTTTGGGCTGTAGAAAGCCCAGATAAATGACCACCACACACCCCTCCATGGCAATCATTCAACACTACCTCATCCTCTTCATGGGTTAAACAACGTCGTAAAATGGAATCTACCCCACGGCGGTACAAATTGTTATCCACTATGAGGTAATTCTTAGACACGTGACGTAATCGTCGTCGTTCATCCCATGAGAGGTGAGTGGGGACCTTCAATGTTTGTAAATATATAATGATATCCCCATACCATGGGTCTAAAGTTGAGATTAAGAAGATGTGTTCATCGATAAACATATTTTCACAAACCAACTCCTCGTCCTCGCTTGGGAAATCCGATATAAGCTCTACAAAAATTAACGATTTCTTCAATTTTGCTGAAACAAACTTGAGATCGAATTCTTGTAGGATGACAATCCATTTATTATATTTTCCCCCAATCATCCTTCGAGTGAGGATGAATTGAAATGGATTGACATGGGCTACAACCAAGGTCTGGCGAAGGAGAATATAATGTCTCAACCATTGAACCGGATGTACAGTAGCTAAAGCAAGCTTCTCAACATGAGAATAATAGATCTCTGTGTCAATAAGATTTCAGCTCAGATAGTATATGACATGCTCTTGGAGCTCCTCATCCTCTTGAACCAAAACCATACCAATCATCTCCATGGACGCGGCCACATAAAGTAGAAAATCATGGCTGTAGTATGGGGGACTAATCACTGGGGCCGATGCTAGGGCTTGCTTGAGTGCATCAAAGGAGTCTTGGGCTCGCTCATCCCAACAAAAGGTGGTGTCCTTCTTCAAAAAACGCATGAATCCTCTAGTCAAATTGGAAAAATTGACAATGAATCTCCGTAAGAAGTTTGCCATGCCTTGCAAACATTGAAGATGACGAATATTTTTCGAGGGAGAAAACTGAAGTATTGCCTCTACCTTCAAAGGGTCGAGTCTTATACCCTCTTTAGACACGATGAATCCTAATAAGCGACCTGACTTCACACAAAATATGCACTTGTGAGGATTTAACTTGACCAAATAATGGTGGCATCTTTCGAACACTAATCTCAAATGATAGGATTGACGCATTCTCATAAGAGAATGAGCAGCAAGGTCATCCAAAAATACTTCGATAATTGATTTGAGATCATGGAAGATCAAGGTCATGGCCCGCTGAAAAGTAGCTCCGACATTCTTAAGGCCAAAAGGAATTTTTGAATCTGCAAAATTTCCCCAAGGACAAATAAATGCAGTCTTATTTTGGTCCTCAGGTTTAATTTGTATCTGATTATATCCGTAGAAGCCATCCATGAAGGAAAAAACCTCGCTACCCGCACACTCATCCAAAATCTGATCAAGAAATGGTGTGGGGAATTTGTCCTTAGGACAGGTCCGATTCAAATCACGGAAATCAGTACATATGCAGATCGCTCCCTGCTTCTTATCCATTGGAATGGGGTTTGAAACCCACTCTGTCAAGGGAATGGGATAGATAAAACCGGATTTCAACAGTTTCTCTATCTCTGCCTTAATCGCGGGTGCTTTCCTAAGATTCACCACACGCAAGCATTGTCGAACAGGATTAGCATTGGGATAAGTATTAATATCGTGTTCAACAATGTGAGGGTCGATACCTAGCATTTCATCGTAAGACCAAGGAAAGATATCACAGAATTCTTTAAATAGCTTGGTGTATTCTTGAATCTCAGCATGGGAATATTCTGCCCCAATATAGACATTCTCTATCCTATCAGGATCACGAGAGATATTGATAGGAATCGTTGGAGATATATTTTCCATGTTTCCATCATCCATCGGACTAGGAGAGCTTAATGGAACCATATGACTACCAATTCTCTCACTAAGAACCTCCCTAAAGTCCTCGTGCTCCAAGTGGTCAAGCTCAGGAAGAAAGTAAGATCTATGATGGAGCTCTTCCCATGGTGGCTCAATTCCCGACATTGCCTCAATAATCACTTTGTCTAAAGGGAAAACACTATCAAGGCAGTCATGCACGTGAGAAGACTATACTGCCCATGCAGGCAGCACATAAGGGTCCTCCTCCTCCATCCGCGAAGAGGCAGGACTGGGCTCTGCAACACAATCAAGATTAGCTTAATAAGCTACCATGGTTGTAGGCAATGGCATGTCCGTCACGATGGGATCACTCGAAGTATTCTGTGTAGGAAGAATCCAAGGATATTCCATATAACTTGTACGAAAAGACATCAGTCTTATAGATTTCGAAGCCTCATCGGAACTAGACCCTATCATAAGGATCGGTGCAGGACAACTAAAACTTACCATGATGGATGGATACATGCCCACACCCACACTCCCAGTTGTGGGTTGAGAGTGCTCTACGATCGGGATCGAAGCTCCCGAAGATTCGGTAACTAACGGATTCTTGAATGATGTTTGATCAATCATGACTATCTTCCCGTTAAATGGAAATCATACAACGTGAAATAGGGAAGAAGCTACGACTTGCATACTATACATCCAATTGGGGCGCATAAACCACCTTGACCTCTATCGCAACAGTTTTCCCTCCCAAACGGACCTTAAGGGAAGGAAGGATCCCGTGCGGCCTAAATGATCTCCCATCGAATGTAGTTAACATGGTCATGGATTCAGACAACTCAAGGGAAGCTAAACCCTTCCAACATGATAAAGACATCACAGAAGCAGAAGCGCCTTTGTCAATCATAGTGCACTTGACGGTCATGTTAAGACATTCTACTTGAATCAAAAGAGACACATAGTAAGGAAAGCGAGGCTGAAGTCCTACAGTTTCAAATTTAATCACGGAGGAAGAATTATCATCATTCACACCAAGGGCAGAAAGAAAAGCCTTCCTTTTCGAAGGACAACTCTAAAGTACTTCTAGTGCAGACATCGCACAAGGAGTGTGGCCCAACTCCTCGACAACAGAATAGTTGTGGGTGGCTTGGGCATTAGGATTGTGCCCCAAACACTTAAGGACTCCCTTAGGAATGCGAGGTGCAGCTTCAGGTTTATCCACAGGTTTTTCAATACGCAAAGGAGTCCCTGGTGGATCAGGTTCCTTTCTTGGGCTGGGTTGTGATGAACCATAGTCTTTCGCACGGGTCACAACTTTTGAAGCATGCACCATGTTAATGCAACCACAACCACTACCCTCCGGCGGATCTTGATCACCACCAGACTGATCATGGGTCCTCGAGTTCATATTTTGATTGTGAGGTAAAGGGTTAGTTAGCACAGCTGGGCCCTGTGCCAAGAATCTCGAGGCTTCATCGATACGAGGGAACAAGTAAGTGAGTTGATTGTCCTTACACAACTTGCAAGGGAATTTAACCTTACATTTAGCTTGCTTGTCCCACCCAACATTACGGGTGTTCTTGTCATTATTATTAGCATTTTCATTCCTAGTCCCACCCTTACGATTATTCTTACCCTTCTTTTTATTCCGTCCGGGCTGCTGGTTACCCTTATGGTCTGACGATTGCACTGAAAGCACACTCACCGTTTGGGTGGGTTGAGACGAAGCCATGGCTTGTCCCGAAGCAGATTGGTTGATTGAAAATTAACTAACTTGTTTTGCAACCGAATCCGCAGGTTTAGCACGCGCACAACCAACAATGCCATTGACATGTGGTCCAAGTTTAACTTTGGGGTCAAAACTAGAACGTGGAGCATTGGGAATGATCTCATATAACAAACCGGACTGAGCATAAATCAAATCCAGTTCTTGCACCCTAAAAATGGCTTGTTCCTCATTTTGCACTCCGAATGTAGAAACATCCTTCACTATACACAACAATAACGACTTAAGGAACCATTCGAGGAGGAATTCCAGTGGTATAAAGGCTTTAATTAACCTCTTCTGTCTACGCCACTCTTGTATATGATCTGAGATATGTGTGGCTTTATCCTGCCGAAATGTCTACAAGAGTTCAGTACTGACATCATAATGCACTGGTAGCTAGAAGTGGTTCAGAAAATTCATCACTAGGTCATCGAACAAAGCAAATGCCCCCCTAGGTAGCTCTATAACCATTTCGCGGCAGGCCCTGTCAGGGTGGGTTGAAACAGCCTTAAACAGACTAAGTCCTAGTGTAAGGAATTCGAAGAGCACCATAGGTGCAAGGTAGTAACATGTTCACTCGGATCCTCTCCCAGTTTTCCCTCGAATTTGGGTATGTCCGAGGGAAGCTTAGTAGGGACAGCCGGCCAAGTCGGGTCATGAGCTACAGGATCGTTCGTCAATCTTGACAAGTCAAGAAGATTCAATGTTGCAAGGAAAGGGAGCCTAGGATAATTAGGTCGATGGATCACTCCCTGATAGTTCTGATTCACATAGGTATGATTACCATAACCACCATGGCCTTGGCCATAGTGCCCTCCTCCCGTTTGACCCGTATAGGGTGGCATGGAAGCACCATAGTGTGGTGTACCTTGACTTTTTGGAGCTACAAAGCCGTAATTTGGAGAGTAAGCAGGTTGCTGATACCCACACCCATAAGTTGAAGAACCCTGTCCATACTGCATCCCATAATAGGGTCCATAAGTCATCGCATGAGATGTCTCATGAGACACTCCGTAAGTAGGAATATACATTCCAAAAGTAGGAATATGACCTCTAGAAGTATGACCATGACCTCCCGAAACAACGGGCTATGCATAAACCTGAGACACAACTGGTCTAGTAACCGTAGTACAGACATGACTCGTAGCAACGTTTCGACCCGAAGGACCACGTGAATGAGGTGGAGGGTGAACATTTGAAGAACTAGGGACAGAGGATGAAGGGATCTGTGTAATTATGTACATGCTATTCCCTATAGTCACTCGTCTCGGATCTGGTATCCTAATAGGATCACTAACCCTAGACCTAGGAGGAATATGTGATGTAGCTTCCACCGCCGGTATGGAAGATGCAATGTGACTTGTGCTTCCAAACCTCTTTGCATGGTAAGGAATGAGAGTGCCCATAGGCGTAGTGTTAGGCTCAAACTCAGATTCAACATGGAATTCCAAATCATGTGTGAGAAAACCATACATACCATAACTAACATAACTAGTGCTCGCTGGTTCAAAATGAGTCTCATCATCCTCTGGCATTCCATACCGGTGATGCGTCTGTTAACACTCAGAATGTACCCAGGTTGTGAAAGGTAAATCCCAAGGTAACAGCAGAAACTAATTTAGAATGTATTTCTAACCTAATACAGTAAGAGAGGGATCTCTCACTATTTACAAAGTTTTTACACTCAAGATATTCAATCAGAGACAATTAGAAGGTTAGATTTCTGATGGGACAAATAGGACAGGTTTGTTTTAAAAGACTTGGCAGGACAGTCATGGAGGAGACAATTCGGCAATGGGGTCAACAATCAGATCTGAAATAGGTTGCAGGAGGTAAGGTTTTGAATGTTTATGATTAGAGGCAAGGTAGGCACCATTTCCTCAGTCTTGAGGTATTAGCAGGTTGATTAGTAGACAAAGGGAGACATCCCATCAAACAGAGCACCTAACTAGGGTGAATTCTGCAAGAATTTAGAAGAAAATATTTTGAAAATGATTGAACAATAGACCTAGAGCATGCAGGATGAATTCTAGGCCATAAAAACTAATGCTCAAGCATGAAAGCAAATACAAAATGGAGTGGGAAACAGGATAAACAGTCACATAAAAAAATTACTTACTGAAGAAAACGATGGCACAATAATCTCTGCCATGAAAAAGGTTTTACATTCCTCCTCTGCAAATTTCATTAATCTAATGAAAACTTGAATCCATTTCAATGTAGAATCTCTCCGCTCTTGAAAATCCCCCTCCTAACTATCAATTACATTTTAATTTATATAAGAATAACCTCTACCTAACTTTGAATTCGAAACCTAACTGAACTCTAAAAATAGAAACAGTTACAACAACGTTTCTCCTGCATATCTATAATGGTGACAATTGTGTGAAATATTGGAGAGGTTTTTATAATTGGACATTTGCACGACAAAACCCATGTCTTAATTTCTCCAAAATCATCTCAAGCTCCTCGAAATCTGCCTTTGAAACCGATGACTCAGATAATAAAATTGTAGATTTCTGGAAAAATGACTTGTGAAGATATTTTAAATTCTCCCAACCTGTGATTACTGTGTAAAAAATGAAGGATTTTTTTATTATAGGCCTATTAGGAATAAAAACCTCTCTCATTTTTGTAAAATTAAATTCCATTTGTCCAAAATAATTCTTTGAATTTGATGGCTGAAATAGTCCTTTAGAAAACATGAAAAATGGCCTGTACAACTGACTTTGTTTCTGCTAAACCATAGCACCTGTGTGAAAAATGAAAGAGGTTAATGTGGATAGGTATGTTTTGAAGAAAATCCTCTCTCACTTTCTCAAAATTCATCTTCATTTGATGTAAACAATTATTTTAATTTGATGACTAGAACAGTCATTTTTAAATCTGAACATTTTCCCTCTGAAGATGACTTCGATTCTCCCAATATGTAGCACCTGTGTAAAAACTGACAGAGGTTATTGTAGAGCATAATTTTATTATAAAAAACCTCTTTCGGGGTTTTTTTCTTTCTTTCTTGGAAACAGGTCTTTGAATAAAATGACTAAAACAGTCATTTTTAGAAAAAATATGTTATGGCGCTTCTAAACCTTGAATTGTTTAACTTTAATTCATAAACAGAGAACATATAGCATCTATCCTTGTAATATCATCTATTGTAAGAGAAATCCCATGAATTGATTGATCAAGGTAGCCATATTTGTTAATAGTGTCTCCAAACACTTGAATAATCCCAAGCTTTGGCACACTCTCCACTGTAAATTCTGTTTGTAAGACTTTAAACACATACCAATACCTTCACGAATGCTCTCACTGTATGTATTTCTGCAACACTTCTGTGCTGATGTTCTTTTTGGGCTTCCCTTCTGCATTGTTTGAGTGGTGGCTTCCCTTTTCTTGCTCTATTAAAATCAATTTCCATCTCCTTGATCAGATTCTTTATCTTCACTATTTTTCCTGTGATTGTAAACATGTAAAGGTTGATGTCGGAAATATGGCGGACTGTCTCCTTCCTCTCGCGTGCAACACATAAATGAAATGATTTTCTAAAAACCAAGTCAACTTTACCTTTACATAATGGTCTATTCCATATCCTCCACTGATTTGTTTTTCCCAAACCACTTTTCTTCACGGAATTCACCAAAAGTTACCACGTGGAAAGTGGTTTAAATTCCGCTACCACCTTTCCAATTTAACCACCTCACAACTTTACCTTCCGGATCTGATAATAACCGTTGATGAATACTCACTTTATTTTTAAGCCGTTGGATTATTTTATGTGCTACTGGTTTGATTATACCTTAAGAAAGGTAATAAATCTTTTTTAGCACTTAAACCTTCATTAAGACCTGGTTTGGTGAATAAGAGGCCGCTTTTTTACTTTGGAAAAAATATCCAAAACTATATAAGTTTGAATATAAATAAAATAATAAATTTATAAAACCTGTTTTATAAATTTCATTCAAAATTTAATAAAAAAATTTTCCCCACTTGTGAAAAATTTATTTCTCTTTTTACCTAAAATTCCTTTAACTTCTCTTCTTTGCCAACCTGGAAATAGCTTAATGAGAAAACTTTGGAAACCAACTCAATCACCCATGAAAACTTAAAATTTTGAAGGCAATAAGACCAATTCCGACAAAAATAAATTTAGTCCTAACAACTTCAATGGGGAATCAACCCTAGAGTAAGTAGGTCTATCATGAAAGGTTTCTATCTCAGAAATCACAGGACCGAACTCAGTCAAATCGGGTGAAGGATCATAGTTAGGAGTAAACTCCCCATCTTCCACATGAATGGGAGAAGGTGGTTTGGAATACCTTCTATGTGGTCTCCCATGGTGTGTGAATCAATGTGCGAAGTAGTCCACCTGGACTGTCTATTTCTCTCTCCCAAAGGAGGAGGAGATGTAGAAGGCAGAAGTCCTGCTAAACGACGAGAACGACGAGGAGTCGCACCCGAATCCACAATGACTCAAAAAATATAAAATACTCTCTATCTACGCAAACCCTAGTCAAGCTAACGTGCAAAGAGCAATCACCAAGAAAATCTAAAGCCAACCACAAGCAATTAAGGGCAGGATAAGTGAGCTCCCGAATGAAGCAGGTATGTCTCGCGTAGGAGAGGCTTGAGACTCCCATACACAACAAGCGGAGGTACGTAACCAATTATTGTGGCCCTCAGCTTCAATGCATAAAGCGATTGTGTTGTTCGACCCCAACCTGGCCGGGACACTCGCAAAATAACCCTTGCAAAGCACCCCCTCGATATCCTAGGTAAGGCCACTAAGGTCACCTCAATATAATCAATGCTCAGGCGGACAGCCATAGGCGGGATTGACCGTATGGGCAGGGTAGCAAAGCTCGAAACTCTCGAAAGAGCCCCCAGATACGAATACAATCCTTGAAATATCTCTGGTGCTACTCAGTTATGACTAGGGGTCATCCCAATCAATAACTGCTCACACTGCCTCATACTTAACTCCCTTTTGAGAGGAGGATCCTAAGAAACACTGGTTATATCAAGGAATTTCACACACTCACCTGGACAGACACATACATGTTTTTGTTTAGTGGTCTTGGAGAATTTACTCACAATGAACTATTCCAAGACCGTAAAACCTAATCTTGTTGGTGAACCCTATCAAATAAAATAGTGTAGTTCATTTTAATTAAGCGATGATTTTAATTGGCTTTATTACTCAAAAGAGGTACATGGCCGTGCAACTAATGGCGTTATGACACGACATGAAGCAAAATGCACACCTAACAATCAATGCCAATGCATTGTGTCCATGAAAAACAGGGTATGCTACTACGTGAAATGCACAATTTTCTTCAAATGATAAATGCAAGCTTTCCTATATGAAATCCTGACTAATACTCTAAATAAAATCTAATGCAAGTACTATGCAAAATGCAAGATGCAATGCATGATGATAAGCAAATATTTTTGTATTTTTTAAAATAAACATGAGATATAAAAGCAAAAGAATGGCTCTACAACCCCCAGACTCTGCAAGCACACTCAAGCAACACTCAAGCAAAGTACTAAGGTAAAATAAATCTAATGCACTAATCCCAAAACAAAAAATCGAAAATGCAGTGACAAGAACATTCTTCAAATAGAAAATTTTACCCTAAAAACGTCTTTGGTCAGAAATAGAGGTGTATACAGACTCTAGCTATATCAAAGGAGACTTAGCAATTATCAAAATTCACCCAGCAACCATTCCACTTCCTCTAGAAGGAAAAACTAAGGGCATATGAGATCGTTCGTAGTAAACCTGCGTGTGTATGTGGAAATAGCAGTGAAACCCGCGTATATACGTGACTGTGAGTTAAAAACTCATGTACAGGAAGAAAGGTGCATAAAAATAAAGGCAAACAGACAAGCTGAGACAAAATTCACACCAATCAGACACTACCAGGAAAACATGCCCCCAGACACGCGGGTTTCACTGCTATTTCCACATACACACATGGGTTTACTACGAACAGTCCTTCACACCAATCAGACACTACCAGGAAAACATGCCCCCAGATCCGGCACAGAAACAAGAGAAAAAGATCAATTCAAAGTCATTGAATGCCGATAGAAAACCCCCAAAGGACAACTACTAGGAACTCCCTAGTGGAGTCACCAATTCTGTTATGGAGAGAAATTCCTATGGCTTGGGGTACCACAACAGACAACTTGACTCCAGAAATCAATCCTTTCCAATATGCAATAGAAATTAAATATATAACACTAAAGGATCAGACCTCGTACCTTATTCCGGACGGTTGAAGTAGATCCCCGTTGAGCTTTCCAACTTCAACTTGAATTGATAGATCACTTCCTCAACAACAAGTAAACAAGACAAGCATACTATATATATGGGTGTTAGATCTATTCTAGCATATATAATCAGCAATTTATAAGCATTTGAAATCATCCATGGATAAAATATTCATTCAAACATACATTATTGGACAGGAAAAGATATTTCTATTAATATAAAATCAGAGATTACAATGAATACAACCTCTGTCGGCACGTCTGCGAATCGGAGAAACTTAATCCCCCACTTGGGCCTCCACCACCTCAATCCTCCATCTCTCGATAGCAAGCTCACAAGCAAAAGGCAAGCTTGGGAAGAACACAAAAGTGCTCCAAGGGACAAAGGGATGCAGACTCAAGCATAAGTTCCGGCAACAATGGACTATAGTTTCTTTGCTCTCAATTCTCTCATATGCCTTCAATGTACCAAAGAGTTCCTTATATAGCTTTTCAAAGGGGTAATGAAAGGTAGAATCCGAGCGATCTCAAGGTATATGGAAGGCCAGGAGTAAAGTGAGTCGGATCCATGTCAAGGAAAACTCCAAAAGGATTTGGATTATGCACACATCCCGATGTACATGGTTTTATGGGTCAAACCCACGTATATATGCGATTAGAGGTTTAAAAGTCGCGTGTATTAATTTTCACATGCTTCTAGGGATGGTCAAGGAAACATAAAAGGACAAAAAATGGTCCAAGGGGTATAAGGAGTCTCCAGAGGGACAGGGGAAGACCATACAAGTGTGATTCACCCGGAGTGGTAAAATCAACTATAACAACAAGGATTTAGGAATCAATAGGGAGTTCATTGTTCCTTACAACCCACAATAGAATGGATTCCTAGAAAATAAGAATCAATCCATCATAGGGGTTGATAAGGCCATGATACACAACTAGGATTTTATAATGTTTATATGGGTAGAAGCATGCAACATAGTAGTACACATTTAGAACAAGTGTCCTCACACCATTTTGAAGGACAAGAAAACATAGGGGGAATTCATGTATACCCCTGGTTTTGACTTGAAATATATTAAATTAAACCATTTCAATGATGTGAATATGTTATTATGGATTCTTAATGTAGAGCTCAAGGCCGAGGCTTGACTAGTGAATGGATAGCAATGTATAATGTAAATGTCTCTATATGGACCATGTGGTTAGCTTTCCATGCTAACTCGAAAGCTATGTAAATAATATGTTGGAAAACAATAAAATGGTAGAAGATGGTTGTGTAAATAGAACTAGAAGCGATATGATTCCACTGGAGGGGAAGAGGAAATGGGGCTTATGGAAAATTAAATCATTTATTACAAGTGTCAACCTTATATCTCATTCACTTGTTGCCATGTTCCTTAAATAAGCCAATACTTCCTTTTGATTGATAAATCCAATCATTGAATGCATGCGTGATATTAGCGGGGAAAGTCTTCTCACGTAGTTATGAAAGCATGGGATGAATATACTTCTATGACAATTGTAAAATTTCTTTCTTCCATGGCTAGAAGTTATGTCAGATGTCTCTTCATTGTTCTCTTATCTCTTTTTTGGAGTCTATTGTCCATTTTTTTTAGACAAATCTTACAACATAGTTTTACACTACAGATCATTTTCCTCCTGGTATTCATTCGATTTCCATTTCCATTACTAGAATAAAAAATAATAAAAAATCAAATTGGAAAGGAGAATTGTGTAAATTAAAGAAAATAAAATGGTTGTAGGTGAGCAACAAGGCTGCAAAATATAGGAACCTTTACCCATTATGTTTTTCTACTTCTAATTGCTTTAGAAGCCATGAATTAAGGTTACAAAAGGTTCTCTAACAACATACAAAAAGTTGGACTCTTTTTACACACACTAGTAAGCATTGTAAGGTGTGTATTTCTTTGCAGAATTATGGAGTAGTGAAAGGAAATGCCTTCCTTGTGTTGTGTGGGGCAGTAGAAAAGAGTATCATGGCTGGGATGGTTGAGTGGGATCCATGTAAATGAGTTGTGGGTTGAGAAAGAAAATATTGTAGATTTTTTATTTTCATTGGTTGCCTCATATCCCTAATTGGGGGTGGCATATGTGGCTAATACCAATGGTTGGGTGGAAAATTGCTCTTACACGGCCAATTGCTTGGATATTTGTGTTTAAAGATAGGAATTTTCTTTGTATATGAATGTGGAATTATTTTACTTTTTGCATATGATAAATATGCTTGTTTATGCATCTTGTATGTGTGGATAGAGTTTTAAATTGTTGTGTTTTACATTCACAAAATTACTCATGCGTTTCTTATTTATGAATTCATATTTGGCCCAAAGGGAAAATTTTATAAAATTATAATTCATAAATACCCCTTCCTTTAGTCAAATAAATGGATGTATATGTGACAATTCACTGGTGTAAAGCCATAGGTGATCCATTTTTGTATATTTGGTTGTCAAATTTATATCCATGTACCTATCAAGAAGAGGACCAAGTTAGATCCCTCTAGTAGGAAGGGTTTATTTGTTAGTTATAATAAGAGGTTAAAGGCCTACAATATATATATTCTAGGGGAGAGGAAAACACCTATAAGTAGGGATGTAAATTTTGAGGAAGAATTTGCATCCATGAAGTTTGGTGATCCTATTCCAGTGATAGAGGATGAGGAGCAAGAAGCTCCTAAGGTTGAGCCAGGGTCACCAACTACTTCTAGTTCTGGGTAGAAGCCTCTAAGTGTAGAGAAGGATCCTATATCTCCTACAAGTTCTATCAAGAGGCCTTGCTGGTGCACTTAGACATTGATGGATGATCAAGAGAATGTTGAGGATACTAAGATCCAAATCAAGTAGAGAACACTTCCAAACTATATGGAATTGATGGGTAGCATCATAGATTCCGAGCCTTCCAATCTTCAAGAGGTGGCTGACCAGCAAGTTTGGAGGGATGCCATGGTGGAGAATTACACCTCTATAATGAAGAATGATGCATGAGAGATTGTTCCTAGACCAAGGGGAAATCGATAGTGACTTCCATGGTGCTCTAAAATCTCAAGCATAAAGCAAATGGTAGTAAATATAAATTCAAAGTGAGTTTTGTGGCGAGAGGGTTCTCCCATAAAGAGGGAGTGGACTATGACGAGAATTTTTCTCCAGTTTACAAGTACACTTCCATTAGAGAAGTGATGTATTTATTTTCTATTATGGAATAGAGGATACATCACATGGGTGTAAATATGACTTTCCTCAATGGGATGATTGAGGAAGAAGTGTACATAGAATAACTTCAAGTCTTTGAGATCAGTGGGATGGAGTACCATGTTATAGGCTTAAAAAGGCCTTGTATGGACTCAAGTAGGTGTCGATACCATGGTATTATAGGATTGATGGCTACCTACTAAATATGGGATTCACCAAAATTTAAGCTTATCTTAACTTATATTTCATATCTGTTGAGGTTAATATGCTTATTTTGGTTTCCTATGTAAATGACCAGCTTCTTATAAGTTAAAAGAAACTCATTGCAAGTTGAAAGAAGATATGGAAGTTGATTCTGAGAAGAAGGACAATGTCATAATGCATTACCTCTTGGGGTTGGAGGTTTGGTAGAGATAAAGGTATATTTTCCTTGATCAAGGTAAGCATGCGATAAATATCTTAAAGATATTTCCGATGTAGGACTGCAAACCTATGGCCAAGACCATGGTCGCTAATCTGAAGAAGGTAACAACGCCATAATCAAATTTGGTAGATTCCATGTTGTACAGGAATCTAATAGGTTCATTGATGTATTTTTACAACACTCATATAGATATATGATTTAAATTGAACACCTTGAGTTAATTCATGGCGGATTCGTGGGAAGAACGTTTTGTAGTAGTAATACATGTGCTCAAATACTTGATTTGCGCGATGGATTAGGGGATGAGACATACTGGAGATGGTGAGGTGAAATTATAGGGATATATAGATTCAAATTGGGTAGGGATTGCATCGGGTATGAAGAGCACCTCAAGATGTTTCTTTATCTTATAATTAATGATAATATCCTAGATGAACATGAAGAAGAATTATGTGGCACTCATATTAGTAGAGGTAGAATATAGGTGTAATGTCCTCCTCAATCAACCAAAAATCATAAAGGGGGATAAGAACCAATACCAAGTTCATAATTAATCTCATAGGACACATGATCCATAACAAAAATAAAAAGTGTAGAGGTGGGTAAATAAACAAAAAACAAATAAACTCAATCCACATACATAACACATGCATTTACCAACATAATAATTACAGGAACAATCATAATTAATTGCACTTCAAATAATAGTAGATCATATCAAACATAGATCAAAGTAAGGAAAACTTATCCGGAATGCAGATCTAATCAACTTGTTGTGTAAGTTACATTTTCCACCCAGCCATAGGTACTTTTTCTAGCATATAATATTTATGTTGAGAATCCATCCCCAAGTTAGGATATGAGTCCACTAGGGTGAAGATAAACACCTACATGCCTCTATCTCTCACCTCATAACCCATTCTACTCTCCACACTCAATTGAATTCTCATATAAATCTCTACAGTAGTCTCACTTTGATAGCATACCCCTTGGATCCATAATACCTACCCCACACAACAACTTATAAGCTCAACCATACCTTTCTCCAATCCGAGTCCCTCAAGAAATCTGTCTTTCCAAGTGCTTCTAGTGTGTGCATAGATAGAGTCCAACTAGGTTCCTACGCTCAAGATCCATTTGTAGCTTTATTTTATGGCCTCTTAGTCATTTAAGAGTAGAAGAACTCATAAAATCAATCTCGGGCCTTAGGATCACCTACAACCGTCTCTCTTTTTCTTCAAGTCTACATACCGGCATAAACATTTGTGATCAAGGTGAAATACAGTGTCTGGTGATAGAAATAGGTAACAAATTGAGTGAAGAAGTTCTCCATCATGGGTAGGGTCTAAGAACGAGGGTAAGTATTTATATTCATGAATGTGAGTGTTTGTATCATCTGGGGTCTACATAAGTTTGGAATGAAGAAATTGTGTCTACGTTTGTGGGTCTGGAATAAAGGGTAACAAGTCTGAATGCAGGGGTAAATGATTTGAACAAAACATTAATTAGTTTGTCCCATCCAACACCCTTTGAAGCTCATGAATCCCTTCACCAATCCGGGTCCATTGAAAATCCATATTTTTGGGTGCTTCCAAGGTGTGTGTGAGTTTAACGCAGGTAAAATTGGGAATGCCAACTAGGAGGAAAATGTTTGAGCATAAACGAAGTTTGAGGGTGATCGAGGTCTATTTCTGTGAGGGGGGATGTATTTGTATGTGCATAAGTCTTGGTGTAAGGTGGAATGCATGAGTGAAATTGGGTCCATGAGTGTTTAGGAATGAACAAGTAAGGCCGACAAATTTGATTTTCCTAGGTAGGATAGAGGGGATGTTGGCAGGGGTTTAGTTAATGAGTTGCGCAGCGTCGCGGAAGCTGCGCAATCTCACGCGACGTCGTGTAAGGATAGATCAGTGCGATGGGCAAAAAGGTAACCATTTTTTAATATTTAATATATTATTTGACCAAGTTTTGTCACCATAGGTCATTAGTGGTTAGAAGTTAGTTAGAAGTGGACCTTCGATGTAAAGGAACAAGCCTATATATAGAGCTTGTTTTGAAATAGTAATAGACACAGATACCTGAATTGTGATAGACGGGAGAGAATCATATGTTTTATCTGCAATCTATCTGAGTTTTGGGATGTAATTGGTCTCCTGCTGTGGAGAATAATTATCTATTTTGGATCTATTTTGAAGAATGAATATGACATGACGGTTGTTGCATGAATCTTGTCTTTTGTCTTACTATTTTCTCTGCTGCGATATCAATGTGAAATGTGTCGAATTTGTTATGATGATGCAGTGATACACCCTGTTCTCTTTTGGTTATGATTTACTGATGATGCTGCGATCTGTTCCATTTCTGTTATGATTTACTGATGTTGTTGCGATCTGTTCCTATTCTGTGGCATTTATGTTGCACTATGAGTTAAGTAGTTTTATAAATGATGTTGTTGTGCTAACACTATTGTGGAAAATACATGGTGCAATCAATCTGTATTTGTGAGGATGAATTAATGATAGCTGTCTAGTCCTGGAGCTGATAGTTATGTTGTTTTCCCTGTCAAATCCCATATCCTCCCTTCTCACTATCAAAAACTCGGTTATGATAGCTCTCCCTTGAACATCTCGGGTATCAAGGGGTGGTTTGATATAAAATTACGAGAATTTGCTGAATCCAAAAATCAAAATCTGAAGCTGTCGACGGGCCATTGGTTGGACATATATATTCATGATGGGCCTTTTGAATGGTTCTTTTGTGAGTTTCCCGTTGTCTTGTATGAGTGGCTGGCAAAGTTTAGTTCTAAGAAGACAAAATTCCAAGGAGGAGATCCGACATCCTGGACTCCGAAGCTGATCCAGGAATTACAAGAAACAAACAATAAGGCATCACGGGTTGTTGAGGTGTGGTTGGACAGTAGCCTGAAGGGATACATTATTGAGTTTGTTGTTGATACCAATAAGTCATTTAGTGAAGCATAAAGGGAGTTCTTCAGCAAACCATGAGGTAGATTCTTGTTGTCTCTGTAGCTGTCAATTAAACAACTGGTCTACCAAAAAGGTATTCTGAAAAATGGACCAAGAGTAGTGGAACTCTGGTGTGTGGAGGTTGTTGACACCATGATGAAAGGGGGGAGATGCATGGAAAGGTAAGGGGTAGATGGGCATGAGTTCTGGTGAGAATGTGAAGGTCATTGAGGAAACAAGTGGTTGTACAAGGGGAGGAGAAAGGTTTCGAGAGTGTTAATGTAATTGTAACTTCGGAATGTATTCACTTGTATTTCTTATATATTGTAACCCGATGTTTATTCCGGGATGTTCTAGTATCATGTAATGCCCCGATGTTCCGATCGGGAGAATCAATAATGTAAACAAGTCATGTCAAGTCATTGTGGGTAACCCTCCTATTTTCTAAGGGTTAAAGTCCCCGCAATACTGGGGCACTAGGGTTATTAGACTCTCCTAGTGATGTCGGCCCTAGTAGGGTTTTAGTCATGTCGAAATTAGTATAAATAGAGAGCTGGACTCTCTATTTAGCACACAACTCATACACACTCAAGTGTAGCACATAGTTGAGGAATAGAAAGACACTGGGGCTAGAGGAAAGAGCTTACTGCATATGCTATTGGGAGATTGTCTTACTATTTTTGGGTTTCACTTTGATGCTGATTCTATCTTTGAGGAAGTTACGGGGTTTTCTCCATTTATGGTTTCCCCGAGGAAAAAAACTGTGTTCATTGTCTCTTGTGTTTGATTGATGTGCTTGTTGTTCTCTCAGTTAAATATCCTAATGATTTGCTAGCTTAATGTTGAAAAACTAACATGGTATCAGAGCTAACCTGAGAAGAAGACACTGTGCAGCTGCGAGAACTAGGGATTCCTATTTTGTGGATCTCTCTCCACATATTTTCAGCAAAAGTAAGGTGGAATAACACTCCTCCCTAGGGCACATCTTTCTGTCGAAGCGAAATCCAATTCTGAGTTTTTTTAGTTTTGGACCCAACACTACTACTGGAAATTAGGGCTTTTCACAGAAGAGCAATTTTTCAGTGAGCCCAGGCCTGGATTGATGTCCTCCCCAAAATAGAAGTTAGGGATTAATTTCAAAGCATTTGGTTGGACAGAACTCTGGAAAAGAAAAACTCTAATATTCTCCTGAACCAGTACTACAGGATTTCAGCTTCAAATCCAGATCCGACATCTTAACCTGGTAAGATCTAAATATTTTGTATTTCCATTTGAGGTTCTCAGTTAAGATGTCTCATCATACCAAGCTTGATGAAAAGCTTGAGGGAGCTGATAACTTCTGAGCTTGGAAGTATAGGATCTCCCTGGTCCTAGAAGAAAATGAGTTGGACTCCTATATCCAGGAGGAGGTTCCAGTTCCAGAGGGAGATGAGGCCAAGGCCTTACATAAGAAGAAGTTGGTTATGGAAAAAAGGATCATTGCTGATTCTATCAAGGATCACCTCATTCCACAGGTGTCCTCCCTCAAGACACCTAAATCCATGTTTGATGCCCTAACCAAATTGTTTGAAGGGAAGAACATCAATCGGAAGATGACACTAAGGAACCGGTTGAAGAATTTCAAGATCCAGAATGAGGAGACCATCCAGTCATACTTCACAAGGGTCTCCCAGATCAAGGAACAACTAGAAGTTGTAGATGAAGAAGTGGAGAATGCAAAAATTATGATGACAAAATTGAATGGCCTCCCTAGGTTATGGGATTCTTTCATCCAAGGAATCTGTGCGAGAAAGAAGTTGGCCAATTTCAGCATACTGTGGGAAGAATTTTCTTAGGAAGAAGCTCGGATAGATACTCAAGAAGAAAACATGGGAAGTGAAGATCAAGCTCTCACAGTACACTCTAAGAAAGGAAGAAGGGAAAATCATCGTCACCAAGGTAAGCATTCTCATCATAAAAATAGCTTTATGAGAAGGGATCCATCCAGACTTAGATGTTATACATGCGATGAAATAGGACACTTTTCTAAAAACTATCCCAAGAATAAGAATGGATCCAAGAAGAAGAAGAACTCCAAAAGAAGACATCATGCTCACACTGCTGAGGATGATGATCCTCCCAGAAAGAGAGTAAAACAAGAAAGTGAAGACTCTTCAAATGAAGATGAATATGTTTTGATCACGGCTCTCATGGGAACTATCACACATGGAAGCAAATATTGGCTTATTGACAGTGGGGCTTCCAAGCACATGACAGGTTTCAAGGAATCCTTTGAGAAACTATCCGAATATAACTCACCCCATAAGGTGAAGCTTGGGGATGACTACCAATATCCCATAAAAGGTAGTGGTGAATCCTCCTACAAGCTAGACTTCAAAAAATGTATAAATATGAAACATGTCTTGTTTGTACTAGGATTGAAGAAGAATATTCAATCCATATCAACATTGGATGCAAAAGGTATGAGGGTTGCATTTGTAGATGGCCAAGTCATTATGTGGCCAAGAGGAAAGACTATCGATGATGCAATAGTGATTGGAGAACAAGAATGAGGCTTATACAAACTGAAGGGCCATCCAGAACAAGCTATGGTCCATGACACAGTAGAGCCAAATGAACTTTGGCACAGAAGGCTTGCACATGTGCATTACAGAGCACTACCACTAGCAAGCAAAGTTGTTGAAGGTCTTCCAGAAATTCAAGAAAAACATGAAGGAGTCTGCAAAGGATGTTCGAAAGGGAAGAATACAAAGAAGACATTTCCAAGTAGTGAGAGCAAGGCAAAGGGAATCTTGGAAATCATCCACTCCAATGTATGCGGACCAATGTCATCAAGTTCACTAAGCGGGTATGTATATTATGTTTCCTTTATTGATGACTTTTCTAGGAAGACATGGATTTACTTCATGAAGAACAAAGATGAAGTTTTCAGCAAGTTCAAGGAATTCAAAGCCTTGATCGAGAATCACACAGAAAATAAGATCAAGACCTTTTGATCAGATAATGGCAGAGAATTCACATCAAATGAATTCAAATACTTATGCAAAGAATCAGGGATTAATAGGGAGTTGTCCACTCCTTACAATCCACAACAAAAGGGGGTTGTAGAAAGGAAGAATAGAACCATCATGGAAGCTACAAGAGAAATGCTTCATGATCAAGATCTTCCTATGCATCTATGGGAAGAAGCAGCCAGAACAACAGTGTATGTACAGAACCGTACTCCACGGAGAGTTCTCGAGAACAAGACTCCTGAAGAAGTCTTCTCCAGTAAGAAACCAGAAGTCAGCCATCTCAGAATATTCGATTGTCTAGTGTACATACACATACCAAAAGAAAAGAGAACAAAACTTGATCCTTCAGGAAAGAAGGGTATATTTGTGGGATAATCTGAAAGCTCGAAGGCTTACAGAATATACTTCCCAGGATACAAGAATATCGACATCAGCAGGGATGTAACATTTGATGAAGACACAGTTTACAACAAATCTAGAAAGAGACCTGCTGAAGATATTGAAGAAACAGAAGCACCTCGAATTAATGATACAACCATGAATGAAGAAATTCAAGAAGAAGATCGAGAATTTGAAGAACCACAAAGACCTATAGATGCACCTCAGGAGAAGAATCCTCACAAGAGGAAACCTGCTTGGGTACGAGAAATTATCCAAGGTGCGGAAAGATATGGGGCTCCAGAAGAGAATCACAGAGAAAGAAAGAGAACCAGATCATGCTCCGGATATGTAGCCTTACTATGTGCCTTTATCAAGGAAGAACCTTCCAGTTATGAAGAAGCGGCAGAATGGAAAGAATGGAAGGATGCGATGATCAAAGAATATCAATCAATCATGAAGAACGATGTTTGGGATGTTGTCCCAAGACCAGAAGGGAATTCAGCTGTAACTTCCAAATGGATCGAAAAGATCAAGCATGCTGCAGATGGTAGAATTGATAAATGTAAGGCAACATTTGTGGCTCGTGGCTTCTCACAGAAGGAAGGAATAGATTATGAAGAAACCTTTGCTCCTGTGGCCAAATACACTTCCATCAAAATAGTACTTGCATTGGCTGCAGTAATGAAATTGAAGATACACCAAATGGATGTCAAGACTGATTTCTTGAATGGTGTAGTAGAAGAAGAAGTGTATGTAGAATAGCCACTCGGTTTTGAGACACATGACAGGGATTCTCATGTGTGCAAACTGAAGAAAGCCCTGTATGGTTTGAAACAGGCACCCATGACATGGTACAGTAGAATTGACAGCTTTCTATCCAATTTGGGCTTTACCAAGAGTAAAGTAGATTCCAACCTTTACTACAAGGTTGAAGATGGAAAGCCAGTGATGATTCTCCTGTATGTAGATGATTTGTTTGTAACAGGTATGGATGGATTGATTGCTAATACGAAGAGAAAGCTTGCTGTCGAGTTTGAAATGAAGGACTTGGGTATGATGCATTATTTTCTAGGCATGGACTTGTGGCAGAATGCGGATGGAATCTCCCTTGGACAAGGGAAGTATGCAGTAGAGATCCTAAAGAGGTTTGGGATGATGGACTGCAAGGCTATGGCCACACCTATGGCATCGAACCTGAAGTTATTGAGTGATGCTTCATCAGATTCGGTTGATGCTATGATGTATCATCAAATGATTGGGTCCTTAATGTACCTGACAAACAAGAGACCAAACATTTGCTTTGCTGTGAACACCTAGAGCCAGTTCTTGACAGATCCGAGAAATGTTCACTTGATTGCTACAAAGCATATTCTGAGGTACCTGAGGGGTACAATTGATTATGGGCTCAAGTACGAGGTGAATCAGAAGATTAACCTGGAGGGTTATGTTGATTCAGATTGGGCAGGCAGTGCCATCGATAGGAAGAGCACTTCAAGGTGTTGCTTTAGTATGGGATCAGGTGTGATCTCTTGGTTTAGCAGGAAGCAATCCTGTGTGGCACTGAGTACAACTAAAGCAGAGTATGTCGCAGCTTGTTCAGCTAGTTGTGAGGTAGTATGGCTGCGGAAGCTACTGTCTAATTTATTTGATCTCCAGATGGATGCTACTTGTATGCATTGTGACAACTAGAGTTCCATGAAGTTGTCAGAGAATCCAGTGTTCCATGACAAGTCGAAGCATATTGATATCAAATATCACTATATCAAGGATATGGTGCAAAGGGAGCAGTGAAGCTCCAGTATGTTGCGACGGAGGAACAGATAGCTAATGTATTGACGAAGCCATTGGCTAGGGTGAAGTTCGAGTACTTCAGGGAGAAGCTTGGTGTTCTCCAGATTGAGGTTTCCTCCAAGGGAAAGTGATGAGTCCCATAGACATTCTGACAAGCATGTCATGGTGAGAGAATTGGTTCCTTCCATGTCAGATATGAGTGTTGAGTCCGTAAGCCATTTTGACGAGTAGGTCAGATGTAAGGGCTGAGCCATTTTATCATGGTGAGAGGATTGGTTCCTTCCATGTCAGATATGAGTGTTGAATCCATAAGCCATTCTGATGAGGAGGTCAGATGTAAAGGCCGATCCATTCTATCATGGTGAGAGGATTGGTTCCTTCCATGTCAGATGTGAGTGCTGGCCATTCTATTGAGTAGGATAGATGAAAGAGCAACTGCCATTCTCCTGGAGAATGGAGGCGCCTGGTCAGTTACCATGTAGCTCAGTCTAGGACTGGGGGCCATTCTGATATGATGGTAGGATTGGTTCTTATAGGATCATATGTGAGTGCACTCCTTTTCAAACATGCAGATGGATTGGTTCCTTCTATGTGCCGAATGTAAGTGTAGAGCCTTTCTTCCATCATGTGTTGATCAGATATAACTGATGAGCCTTTGTTCGATCATGTGTTGATCAGATATAAGTGTTGTGCCTTTCTTCAATCATGTGTTGATCAAATGTAAGTGCAGTGCCTTTCTTCGATCATTGGTTGATCAGATGTAAGTGCTGGGCCTTTCTGACAGGGTTGTGGGCTTTGTTACCACATGGTCATATGTGAGTGCTGGGCATGCCTTTCTGATATGATTATAGGTTAGTTCCTACATGATTAGATGTAAGTGTTGGGTGAATACCTACATGGTGGCTATACCTACATCTAGCATGAAAAAGGGTTGGCTCTGTAGAACTTCCTATGATGAGAAGAATCATGAGATAGAACCTGTGAAGATTCAGTATTGATGATCCAGCAGAGATGATCCAGAACGAGTGATGATCCAGATCCAGAGATGATGCTCCAGAGATCATCCAGATCAATTGATGATCCAGATCCAGAGATGATTGAGATCGAGTGATGATCCAGATCCAGAGATGATCCAGATTGAGTGATGATGATCTAGATCCAGTGATGATCTAGATCTAGAGACGAAGATGACTTGAAGACAAAAGAAGACTTGAATACAATGATGACTTGAAGATGCAGATGACAAGAAGACCCAGAGAAGAAGACCACTGATGAAAATTGTGTCGAGAGAATACCTTCCTAGTTAAGAGGGATTGTTAATGTAATTGTAACTTCGGAATGTATTCACTTGTATTTCTTATCTATTGTAACCTGATGTTTATTCTGGGATGTTCTAGTATCATGTCCTGCCCTGATGTTCCGATTGGGAGAATCAATAATGTAAACAAGTCATGTCAAGTCATTGTGGGTAACCCTCCTGATGACCTCCTGTTTTTTCTTGTCTAGCACCCTATTCCTAGTTCAAAGCTATATGAGATCAAGTATATTCAACTTTATTTTGTTGTGTTTTGTGCTTGAATATGCGTTTTCAAGGGTAACATTCCAAGGTGCTTTAACAGGTGAATTTTTGACATTTCTATTATTTTATTTATCATTTTGTTGGGTTTCAATCCATAAATGAAATTTTAGTTTTTAATTAAATCTTGGTCAATTGACAAGCTCTTCTTTCCCACGCAGTGGTTCTTCTGGTTGCTCGATCCGACACTTAACAAGCATATGTTGACTGATTCAGATATTTGGGGGATTTTGTTGCCAGAGATAATATCTAGTTCAGCCTCAAATTGTTTCCAGGTTGACTATGAGATACCCGGTGATATTTTATAGCTTTCATTTGCCTAAGAAATCGTTACCCTCAATCTTCAGCAATGTATGGATTCCAGAAAATCCGAATCCAATCTCTTGATCTATTTTATGCCTTATTGACCGGGATAAGTGTAGATCTATTGGGAAGGGGTCGACCCTTTTTTAGTGGTCAACCCATGATGTAGTTCAAGTATAAATATGTTTGAGAAACCCTAAGGGCACAGAGAAGATACTGTAAAAACTCTGATTTTTAATTAATTGGTCGACTGCTGCATTTGCTTTCTTAAAGCTTCAGTTTCATATCCAGAGGTGTTGAAGGCTAGGCCCACCTTCAACTCTTGTTATTTGGGTGTAGTTTTTTTTTTTCATTGCTATAAGAAAACCTGCATCATTTATTCCTGATATTGTCTTTTATATATGTATGCCAGTAGCTTTATCAACTTGCGATTTGGGAAATATATATGCTTACAATGAATTGGTTTATGTTACTGAATGAATGTGGATAGGTTTGGTTGCATTACTGAACATACTTAGATAGAGTATTTAATTACTTTCAGCTTTGTTTGTAGGCTTGATTTGGTGGAATATAGATTCGAAGAATAGTGAGAGTAGATAGAAGTGTTGGATCTGGATTTCTTCTTCCTTCATTTCCCGAATTAGATCATATTATAGTATTGAGAATTCAATGGTTAGACTTCCTATCCAGAGTTTCTATAGTTTATAGAGCGTACAAAGCTTTAAAGTGTTTCATGTATTTGTAGAGTTTTAAAGAGTTTAAAGAATTTGCAACGTTTATAGAATTTATAGAGATTTTAGAGCTTATAGAGTTCGTAGGGTTTATAGGTTAGCATTTTCAGACTTGTTGTATAGAATATTGGTTTTATGTATTGCTTATTTCAAGACCTTGAGGAAGTTGAATGATATTAGAGAGAGAAAGTTACACTTTATTAATATTTGGCAATGTGTATTAGCTAGTACACTTTGATTTCTGTTGTCCATTTATTTGTAACTATAGATTGAATACGAAACTTAATGATAAATCTCGTAGGTCGGTCAAATTCAATTGAAATATGGTTTTGTCTGAATATTTTCAATTTACTTTTATGAGCATAGAATACAAGTGGAGTTGTTTCTTTTGTTAGTAAAAAGGCAAATTCATTTCAGTAATTGTTTGTGAATGATAGCGTTGGTGTGAATTAGGGTTGGTAGTCTTCAAAGTAATAAAAATCTAGTTCTTGAAGAAGAGCCATTGTACTTGGTATAGATTTCTTTATGGATGATGGGGGCAGTCTTAGAGGCTGTGTTAGAATGGTGTGAGACATTAATATTGATCAAATAGCATTATTTTTGTAGGTAGGTTTGAGATCTGAATATCTCTCTTGACAAGTAGGATTCCCTCTAATGAACCATTTGATTGCTTAGTTACTCTTTTGGGAAAATAGATTAACAATTAGTATAGTTTGAAATTGCTTTAGGTTTCATTAATTGGATTTGATAAAATTTTGGATTGTAAACAGTACTCAGCAGGTTGATTTTTTTCCCTAGATTAGACTTAACAACTTTTGGTCTTGGTTGTTCAATAGAGTAGTTAGTTTCATGAACTACATTATTTTTCTTTGTATATGAGTAAATCAAAATTACCCTAGGCATGAGCTTGAAACCATTTTTCCCTGCACACATGGTGTAGTGACTCAAAGTTTACGTGTCCTGGTTGATAATTAAATCGAAGGCAAATTAAGTAGTAATAATTTTACCCAACATTTTGGCACCGTTGCCGTGGAGTTGCTGCAAGGTAAGCTGGTATGTTGCTCATTTTCTACGAATTTGTTGGTAGCATTTTTGGGTGTGACTAGTTGTTGCATATTGGAGGAGAAGGGGTGGTAAGACGAGAGGTAAGAACCTGTGCGTCTATTATAACAGGTTCCTCCAAACCCATCTGTAGCATAGGTGTGTCATTGTTTCATTTTTGTTACTTACATTTAATTTTTGACAAGATCTAGAGATAGTAGAAGTAGATACATAAAATCTATTCAGACATTTTTTGATTAGTTTAATTTTCTATTGATTTGTTGGTTGTTTCCTTTTGGTATGATTAGCCTTTGCATATTGGAGGAGAAGGGACGACAAGACGAGAGGTAAGAACCTGCGCATCTGTTATAACATGTTCCTTCAAACCCATCTGTAGCGTAGGTGTTTTTATTTATTTGATTAGAAGTCTTGTTATTTACAGTAATTTTTTGATGAGACCCAGAGATAGTAAGGGTAGATACATTAAAATCCATTCAGATCTCTTTGGAAATAAAACCCCACCCCTTACTAACCCTAGGGATAGGAATACCGACAAAGAGATAGAAAGCAATGACACCCAAAAATCTGTGGAATTAGGAACTAGACCAGAGGGAACCGAGATTCCTCAAGGTGAATTATTACACTCAGTGGAGATTCCACAAACCCTGCAAGTTTCACCAACAAGGGAAGATCCTAATTTGGTTGGCATAGTGGACATAGAAAGAGTGAATTCCCTTTTCGGACATACACAAAATTTAGTGGTTTCTCAAGTGGAATCTACCACAAATTCTCCTTTTCAACATCAGCCTAGGACAGAACGTTGGGATTTCATCCCATCCCCAAGAAGAGATAGGTTAGGTGTAAATTGGTTTAGGAATCCTCTTGTTATGAGCGATCAGGAAAATGGACACCATATGGAAGGAGAAGGAGAACACGAAGGATGAACTGAAATAGCTTTTGGCTTCCCCATTTTAGATCTTGCACGTGATGTCAATATGAAAAATATCCCAGCATCTTCGTTACCTACCTTTATGGTAAAAGCACTGAAGATTCGGATACCTTTTTGTTTGAGTTTGACATCCTGTGTAGGAGTTATAACTATCTACATGATGCACAAAAGTTAAAACTGTTTCTCGCCACCCTTAAAGATTCTACACTTAGATGGTTTATGGGTCTAGGGGAATCCACTATTTTAAGTTGGGATGAGATGAAGAGTGCTTTCCTTAAAAAATACCAAGACTACTGTGGACCTAAAGACTCTCAAAACTATATCTTTAAAATGAAATAGCATGAAGAAGAGAGTCTTGAGGATTTTCTTGAATGCTTTAACTTTGTATTATAGAAGTCTAAGTATAATACTCTACAAGAAGATGTGGTCAGAACTCTTTTTCTAAAAGGGATTCTGGAGGAGTATGTGGAAATCCTCAACCTCATGGCATCAGGTGATGTGTCTCATAAATCCTTTGAGGAAATTATTGAATTATGTAGAAAATATTCTAGAAGTAGAGCCAAGGCTAGAAGAAGTACAAGGGAAGGTCCTTCCCGCATTTCTAGGACAGCAGGAACTAGTGGGGTCACAAGAACTGAATTAGGGAACTTGTTGGAAAATTTCAAAACTGATATTTTAGGCACCTTGAGTTCCCAATTTGATGCATTGAAAACCAAAAGACGGCAAGAAGAAGAGGACATAGCAGCACTGCACATATTCTGTCCTAAATGTAGAAAAAGACACCCTTTGAAAGAGTGTCCCCTTAATATTATTTCAGTTTGTGCTCTTTGTTCTGACAAACGACCTACTGACAATTGCCCTTCATTACTAGAAGTGCAAGCTCTTTACAAGCTTAATAATGAACCTATGGATCCATCATATGCATCAAAAAGGCCCTGGCAGCCTAGACCCCAAAACATGTACCCAGAGCCTGCTTTTCCAAATCCTGCATATTACTATCCAATGCAGCAACCTCAGCAGCCATGGAATCCACAAATGTGGTATAATTGGCCATCTCAGCCTACTCAAACCCAACCATGGCAGCAAGGTTGGTGAGGACAGTCCTATGGAGGAACACAACCAACAGCTCCATTGCATACTCCTCCTAGTTACTGTCCAATGCCCCCAAATATGCAACAGTTATTACCCAATTTTACACCACCTGCACTTCCTCCTATACCCCCAGTTCCACAACAGTATCAAAATCCAAACCCTACTCGACCCACGTTGTTGCCGACTCAACCTATCCCAAACCCTAATAACAGACCATCCCAGCCTCTTCATAATGCTGAAATACAAATGGCCCCAACTTATGTGATCCATTCAGATCCTATACAGGAAATACAATTAAGGTATGGGAAAACATTAAATAAAACTCCTCCAGCAGTGATTATTCAAGAAGAATCTGGAGAAGAAATTACTGAAAAATAAATTCAAGAGGAGGAAGAAGTTCAGGTTGCCTTAGAAAACACTCAAGTGCTTGGAACTCAAAGTTCTCAATCAACTGCTCAGCCATAATTGAATAAAAACCCTCCTTATCTGGAAAGGTTATTAATACAGAAACCTGTGGTTCGTTCGTAATTTGATTTGGAGAATGAGTTAAAAAATGTTTGTATCAGAATTCCATTACTCCAGGCCATTAGAGATGTTCCTATTTATTCAAATATGGTAAGGGAATTATGCTTGAAGAAGCCTGGTCGAAAACAAAAAGATCCACCAACAATACATGTTATAGGCCAGCTGTCCAATTATATTTCAAACCATCCCTTACTTCTAAAGTTTGCAAATCCTGGGAACCCAGTTGTAACCATCTATATTAATGAGATTCCCATAGGAAACACTCTAGTTGACTTGGGGGCTGCAATCAATGTCATGTCTATGACCACCATGCAGAAACTACAATTGTATAATCTCCTCAGACCTACTCCTACCATTTTGGAATTGGTCGATAGGAGCACAGTTAAACCTGTAGGGGCATTGGATGACATTACTGTCACTGTAGCTTCTTGGGAGTATCCAGTGGATTTCCTGGTACTCCAAACCAAACACCCTGTTATACTAGGCAGACCTTGGTTAGCAACTACCAATGCCTTTATAGGATGTAGAGAGGGTATTTTAACTATATCAAATGGTACTTCTCTACATACCCTTATCATTTATCCACCAGCGCAGCCTGTAACAAAAAACATGTTATGGTCAGAGAGTCCTTACACAGATGAGGATGTGGAACAACCCTTACTATCCATCAGTTAAACTAGGGGACTGGAAGACCAAAATGAAGATGATATTTTAGATCAATTTATCTCTGCCACTACTAGTATTGATTTTCCATAGTCCTTCTCTGACTTAGATCATGTTTTCACTGAAGATTTTCAAGAACGGTACCACCCTTCAACTATCTCATCATCAGTGGTTTTATTTATAGATGAGAAAGTTGGAGCCTCAACCATAACAATGGAGATTAGTCCTGGAAGGTCCTTAATTATTAATGCAAATCTGTCTCAAGACCAACAAAGTTAGTTAGTCAAGTTACTCAAAGCACAGTCTGGGGCATTTGCTTGGACTTATACTGATATGAAAGGAATTCACCCTGACACATGTATCCATCATATTTAAACTCGGGAAAATATTAGGCCAATAAGGAAACCACAAAGGAGAATGAACCCTGCTCTTAAAGATATTGTAAAGGATGAGTTACAGAAATTGCTTGATGCATATTTTATCTATCCCATTTCTGATAGTAAATGAGTATCTCCGTTGGTGATTGTCCCAAAGAAGGGAGGTAAGTGGAGAATATGCATAGATTCCGAGAATTGAACAAAGCAACTCTCAGAGACTACTTCCCTCTTCCCTTCATAGATCAGGTCTTGGACACTTTGTTCGGAAAATGGTATTTTTCTTTTCTCGACGGATACAGTGGATATAACCAAATTAGGATAGCCCCAGAAGACCAAGATAAAACTACTTTCACTTGCCCATGGGGAACATATGCTTACAAGGTGTTACCATTTGGATTGTGTAATGCTCCTGCCACCTTCCAAAGGGCAGTATTAGGAATTCTAGCTGACTTAGTCCATGATTGCGTGGAAATATATATGGATGATTTCACAGTATATGGTAATGATTTCAAAGAAGCCTTAGACAACCTAGAGAAAGTCTTAATTAGGTGCCAAGAAACAAATCTTGCCTTAAGTCATGAAAAGTGCAAAATGATGTTAACTGAGGGCGTTGTTTTAGGACATCATATCTCATCAGAGGGTATCAAGGTAGATCTAGCAAATATTGAAATCATTACCAGTTTATCCCCACCAACTACACAAAAGGAAGTTAGAAGTTTTCTGGGACATGCGGGTTACTACCGTAGGTTTATTGCCAACTTTACCAAGATAGCAGCCCCACTTTTCAAGTTATTAGCTAAGGACATTGGTTTTTGTTGGGATCAACACTTTCAGGCAGCCTTTGACACCTTAAAAACATAATTGTCTTCAACACCAATTCTGCGGGGACCAAACTGGTCTTTGCCCTTTCATATACAAACTGATGCTTTTGATACTACCCTAGGGGGAGTGCTTGGACAAAAATAAAATCAATATTATTATGGTATTTATTTCATCAGTAAAAATTTAACACCAGTAGAACTAAATTATACAGTGACTGAAAAAGAATTTCTAGCAGTAGTTCCTGCCATTAATAAATTTTGGCATTATATTACTGGCTATGATGTTTTTGTTCACACTGATCACTCTGCTATTAAATTTTTGATTAATAAACCTATAACTAGTGGCAGAATTACTAGATGGCTTCTTTTGCTACAAGAGTTTAACATTAATATAATTGACAAACCGGGGAAGGAAAATATGGTTGCAGATTTCCTCTCAAGATTGACTCATAATTATGGTAATGTTCCTATAGATGATACCTTTCCTGATGAGCATTTATTTGTTGTTTCTATTAAAACACCATGGTTTGCAGATATAGCCAATTATTTGGTCACAAGAAAAGTACCTGCTCATTTGTCATCATATGAAAAACAAAGGATCATGCAGCAAAGTGCCAATTATTCATGGGCAGGTAATGATCTCTTTCGAATTGAGTCCATATTTGATTATCAGGAGATGTGTAAGGGAGGATGAGATGTATGATATCCTCCAAGCTTGTCATGATGGACCCTGTGGAGGACATTTTTTAGACAAGCGGACAGCATACACAGTGTTACATCAAGGTTATTACTGGCCCACACTTTTCAAGGATGCTGAAAAATAAGTACAGGGTTGTGACAGTTGCCAACGAATGGGAAGACCCACTACTGCTGATAAAATGCCTTTCCAAACCCAGGTACAGATTGAACCCTTTGAAAAATGGGGATTGGACTTTGTTGGACCAATCTCGCCAATGTCACGAAAAAAGAGATATATATTAGTCTATACTGACTACGTGACTAAGTGGGTGGAGGCAAAATCTCTATTAAGGGCCACTGAGAAATCAGTCATAGAGTTTATTTATGAAGAAATTTTCACTCGCTTTGGGATTCCTCGTGAAATCGTAATTGACAATGGAGCATAGTTTGTCTCTAAATCAATGAAATCACTGACATAGCAATATGGGATTAAACACTATAAATCCTCTCCTTACCACCCCCAAGCAAATGGTCAGGTGGAGCCAACAAACAAAGTGTTAGAAGTATTGTCTAAGGGTTAAAGTCCCCACAATTCTGGGGCACTAGGGTTATTAGACTCTCCTAGTGAGGTCGGCCCTAGTAGCGTTTTAGTCATGTCAGGATTAGTATAAATAGAGATTTCGACTCTCTATTTAGCACACAACTCATACACACTCGAGCGTAGCGCATAGTTAAGGAAGAGAAAGACACTGGGGCTAGGGGAAAGAGCTTACTGTTGTTGGTAGATTGTCTTACTATTTTTGGGTTTCACTTTGGTGCTGATTCTATCTCTGAGGAAGCTATGGTTTCCTCCATTTATGGTTTCCCCGAGGAAAAACACTATGTTCATTGTCTCTTGTGTTTGATTGTTGTGCTTGTTGTTCTCTCAATTAAAGATCCTAATGATATGCTAGATTAATGTTGAAAAAATAATAGAGAGAAGAGGTAGAGGACGGGAGAAGGTCCTGATGCGATCAAAGTGTGATGCCATGAGGAAAAACCACATGGAACAAAGTGACCTTTCAGTGACAACGAGGATGACTAGGCTCAGGCTACGCTTAGAAGGACGACATGATCGAACCCTAGCAGTAACATGTCCACACCTCCACGCACTACTCCACCACCAAAAAAAATGCGCATTCTATGTCGACTTGCACGATGTGTCAACAGAAGTCTAACAGTAGAATATTGGCTGAAGGAAGAAGGCCCATAATGGCGAGCGATGAAATGAAGCTACCAATATTTCATGGAAACGACAGCGACGACCCGGAGCAATACGGGTTCTTGTGCGAGGTGATTTGGACCACTAGATAAATTGTAGATGATGATGTCAAGAAAATCCAACTAGAAACCACCTTTAGGGGTCGTGCACTGGAATGGTCCATGAGATTCACGCAGGTTCCTCAAGGAGGTACCGTGAAAACATTGGATGAGATCTGTACGGGGTTATTCGAAGAATTCAAGAAGCCAAAGTCTGAGGCTCAATACATTACTGAGTTGAAATAAATCAAGTAGTTCCCCAATGAAACAATTTGGGACTTTGATCAGTGGTTTAAGACATTGATGGCTCGAGTCAGCTTCCAGATGAGCGATGTTCAGCAAAAGGAGTGGTTCATTGTCGCGCTTGTCCCACATATCATACAATCACTAATGTAACAAAAGATTGTGACACAGAGCGAGGCTCTGGAAACCGCGATGAAATTGGAGGCATCGCCGATAGGAGAAATTGCGGTCGGGATGAATCAGATTCAAGCACAGTTGGCCAATCTGATGCTCCAACAGATTGATATCAAGAAGGCTAAGGAAGGTCGTGACGATATTTGGTGCACTTAGTGTCATGTGGGCGGACACACCAAGGATACATGTCAGACATTCCAAAACTACTTACTTTCAGGAGCCCCGAACCCGTTGAGTTGTGCTAGTGTACCATGGTGCTGCATATGTCAAGTCTATGGGAATTGACATGAGAACTACGACTACATGCAAAAAATGGTTAGAAAGGAAGGTAGTATGTACTGTACATTTTTTTGGTCAGTAGGACACGAGGATAAAAACTACTAAACTTATGATTTACTCCAGGAAATGACATATGATTCATACTTTGTGAAAGGTGAGGACCCTCGGGCAATGTAAGCACAGCCACAGATTGTACAACAAGCAGCGCAGGTGTACTATACACCACCGCCCCAGATGAATTTTATCTCGTCGCAACCGCAGCTACAGTTCGTAGCACAACCACAAGTTTTTCCATGACCACAATATAATCAGGTACCGCTCATTCATCCACAACAACAGTATGTTCAAGCTGTGCACTATGTGTAGCAACAGCCAAACCCCCCGCAGCAACAAATGACTCAGCCTCAGTTTCAACAAGGGGGAATCCATGGAGGATTCAGAGGGAGAGGAGGAGGCTTCGGACAAGGAGCAGGACAAGGTCAAGAATCAATCCAGTGTTATACCTGTGGAGTCTTTGGGCCCTACTAGAGGGAGTGTCCTCATGCACAGTGTACATACTATGCGACCATCAAGCAAAATGTTGAAAATTTCCCTCAACTGATTGCAAAATGGCAAGCTGGAAACATTCCTCTATTGGATAATGTGTGTTACCACCTAGGTTGTACTTAGTGGTTTTTTATCAAGTGATCCTGGTGAACCGGACAGGGATAACTTGTTCACACTTCAGAAGACCTTTGGAAGTACTTCTAGGAAGTGCTTGTTGTACTATATCACATGTTCATAGCCCGTGGGGGAATTGTAATAAATGTTCTAGGATGATAGTGTATGTAAAAGACTCAGTCTCTTAGACTTTATTTTTCAATCCAATCAGCCCAGGGTGTTTTTTCCCTTGGTTATTATTGGTTGTTGAATAAACGACTAATAATTTCTGATTTTTTCACTCCATACCTCCAAAGTTGGGGTGGTTGTCTTGGCATTTAGGACTATTGAGGTTATTAGAGTCTATGTGTCAATGTATAAACATTCTAGACATCATCGTCGAGTCATATAAACATGTCTAAGTCCCCCTAGGGTTTTTCAACTTTTTTATTTTTCCAGTGTTTTTTATTAAAATTTAATTTTTCCAAAACTTAGGCTATTTTTTAATAGTTTAATTGGAAAATTTGATTTTGTAATAAAAGTGGTTCAAATAATTAGTTTCAATCATGTAGGTGCTCATTTTCAAGCTAAGAGCACCATGTAAACCCATGGACCCACTATTTCCTAGTTTTGAGTGATTTTCCATCACTCGGGTCAAAAAAGCCCAAAAATCAATTATTGATTATTTTAATTAATAAATTGATGAATAATGGAGCAAATCCAGAATCATAAATCAGTGGATTCTCAGCCGATTTGATTGAAATAAGTCAGATCTGACAAATCCTTGACTGAAGGAGGTGATCAAATCAGATCCAGAGTTGATATTCAGCATCCTTTATGGGGAATTTTGTCCTCCCTCTCTCCTCCACACATTTTGGCTCATCCGGATGAGTTTTGATGGATGCTTCAGTCAACAGGTTGAGGTGTTAGTCAGATCAGCTCTTCGATTGACAATTGCACTCAGTGAGACTCATATCTCGCTCAGTTAGACACAGATCAGGCATTGATGGACTCTCCTTCAACCACAGTGATCTATCTCCTTGGGATTTGTGCCCCCCTGGGCTGGATCTCCTATTTTTTGCATAAATAAAGCTCAGGCTGCCTCTTCCAAGCTAGTTAGAGTTGGATTGAAGGGCTTGCTATTGTAATACTGTTGTAATCTTTTGATTGTTGAAATAAAGAATCTTTGGAGGCCAAATGGTGTAATACTCTCATATGTGTGGATTAAGCATTGTCTTACGGCTATTGATGTTGCTGGCTTTTCTCTCAAATTCTGCATCTGAACCCTGTCTGGCTTGAAGGATTCAGCTAAATCGATATGAGTATAGTTGGGCAAGTAAGGTTACTTTTTTTTCTTATATCTCATAGCATATATGTTAGAATATCTAGATTATACATGTTTAATAAGTTTATTTGCATGTAATTCTTGTCTCTTTTTCATATATATATCCAGATCTCATGAGGTTTCGTGCAGGATTGTGTGTTTAGCTTTCAAGTAGCAAGGATTGGACGTGTTGTGGATCTAGTTTGACTCCACTATACATCCAAAAGATTTGTGAAGACATTGCCCCTCTGTATTCCACTAACAAGTTTCCATTGCAGATCTGCTTCAGCAACAAGCACTTCTCTTCTCCTTTTCCTCCTTCAAAATCAATTTTTTTTTATCTGGTTACTTTGTTCACAGCTTTGATATTGTTTAGATATATTATATTAAAGTAAATTTAACATAGATATATCTTCTCAAAGCCCATAATCTAGATCTTGTTCTTAAAAGGTTTCATAAGCATTCTAGATCTAGCTTTAGGGAAATCGTCCTTTTTGCATGGAATTTTAAAGAGAATTTGTAGCTTGCATGCATTAGATTTCTGTTTGTTGTTATAAAAGATAAATATAGCAATCATTTCACATCATATTGGCTGCCTAAAAGGAAATCCAAGATCCCAAGGAAATCTTTCTTTCTTTGGTTCCCTTTTTATCTTTTTTAACTAGTTTTTACTTAGCTTTTTTTGGTTAAAAGTAAGCTGACCCAAAGGTACTTTCAGAGTGCTTTTGGGCATATTTCAGTCTAATAAGATTGTTTGTTTTTAGTAGGTATAAAATAAAATAGGAGGAGCTTCTGTTCAAAAGTTACTTTTGGGCCTTCTGAATCCCCTTAGGGGTCTCCCTTTTTTACTGAAATCTTTAATTTTTGCACTTTGTAAGCTCTTGGTTTCATTCTATATAAGAATCAAGAGGAATCATATCCGTTTTTTGATATTGTAACTGTTGGTAATAAAATTAATTCTAAATAGGCTCTTTCAAGCCCATTCCCCATCCCCCCTGGGGGGATTTGCATCCGTGTCCTTTTTGTTTTGCTTTTCGTTCTTTTTTTTTGCAATCTAGCGTAGTTATAATCTGCAAGGTAGTATACTTTGATTTATTATCAATTCCATATTCCATATATAAGGTTTCAAAGTAATTTAATACTTACCCCACAACTTCCCGATTGACCCGAAAGGGGAAAGAGATGGGTGGTAGGAATAATTAGAGAACCAGCAGTGTGTATCTTGGTTTTCTTTTCATCAACTATTTCTTCAGCTTTAATAAAATTAACCCCTCCTTGATTCCCTGATTGAGATCCATTTGGATCAAAAGAGGTTCCTAGAGGGTTTTCTTTTTAACAAGAACACCCATCTCAAAATTTACTAAAATTGACAAGACTCCGGTGTGTATGCTCTGCACTTGGCTGTGGTTCATCTGATCAGTCAAGATGTATCAAAAGCACTTGAGTGACTAGTATAACTAGGATTCACTCTCCCAAATTGACAAACCATCAGGTGAAAATCCAACACCTGGATCAAACCATTATGGTGGCAAAATACCCAAAGGAAGCGGGAACTCCCGAAAAGTGACCTCGGGGTGCCGATCTCTGTCACACCCTAATGGGTGCGTTATGAACAATAGCCCCAGAGACTCCATTCATCCCACATATTCCTTGCGGGTAGCCGTGAAGGTTTAGTTTTGGAGATACTCCAAGTACTCTCGGGTATATCTGGAGTCCACCCCTTCGCCTAATTTTAATCAACTCATATTTCACATTAACTTAAAACGTACCAAGAGGAAATTGCAAAACATTCACTCCAAGCACATGCAAGTACATTGATTATCTTTCGACTCCATTTTAAGGCACTGGTTATTTTCTTGCTATATATATATATATATATACACTACTACATTTCGATCCAAAATCCGACGGTTTTTTCCGACGACGCGTGGATTTTTTCTTTTAACCGTACCAAAAATTAGAAAGATAATTTTTTTTTTTGAAATGGTGGGCATAAGCGTCGCTTAAGCGACAGCTATCCTCCTAAGCGTCCTTAATCGACGACG